>PPNJ02000029.1:0-107706 GCA_003707215.2 Phaffomyces thermotolerans | reverse complement strand
AGTCAATTCTTTGATCCTGATATCTAATACCATCAGCAACTAAAATCAATCACAGTCTTCATCTTGTTATCATTCATCATCGTTTTCATCTTATTAGTGTCCATATTAGTGTCTTGACCTGGTCAGTCAATTCTTTTAATCTTCCCATCTACTGATCAATAGGTTATTCAACGTCAACTTCACAAATGGTTATCAATGTTATATTTTTTGGGTATCTTCATTGACTATACTGATTAGCTCTTTATCTTTAGAAAGTTAAGGTCTAGCTTTCCATTCATTCTGGGTTATCAATTGTGTCATATGAATCAAAAAATCAATCAAAAAATATTCTGGAAAAAAAAAGTTAATGGTAATCATTCCAAACTAATCATACAGATACTCTGGGCTGGGGCATTCTGAGGCTGATAATAGGTTCAGGGATCCTCCTACTCAAAAGGATCTCGAGATAACCCACCTAAAGAGTGGGAACCTCTGGAGAGGGAGGGTATTGAATTTTTTTTCCAGCATTTCAGTATGGGGGAACACTTCTGCAATTAATAACTTTGTAACGACAGCACATATCAACAATCTAACCTGATTAATGAATAGCAGCACTCATTCTGAACTTTTTGATTTACTAAATATTAAAAGAAAGAGTCGTCTTAATCGAAATTAACGGATTTTTAGTATAATTGAGCTCCGAGCCACGAAAAATACCTGATTGGGACATTCCGAGATTTCGGTCACATGATCAAATGATTACATAATAGCTAACAAAATTTCATTCTACAAATATTGTGTAACTTTGAAGTGCTTTAATTGGCTTTAAGTAGTGCTGTTTGTTGGTTGGGAAGTGCATTGAGGGTCTCAAATAGGTGTGTACGTTTCCATTTATGCAAAAATTTCTCTCAAAACAACGTTCTTTTTTGGAAAAGGTTTGGTAGTAAACATGCATTATTATTGTTAAACTGAGTATAGATTGAGTGAAATGAAAGAAATAGGAAAGAATTCACATGATTGAATGCCACAATGTCCACAGAAATGTAATTCATGTTATTGCTATGATTGGTAAGTAACATGTAGTGTTTTCCCATACTCTTTAATAATTTATGTTAAGTGTTAGGCAGCACTGCGTCCCACATAGTCAAATGAATAAAAAGAGTTAAAAAGATTGTAATTATTAAAAATATGACGAAATAATGAATCCATCAGCCATTTACAAAAGCAGAGACACTACAACGACGTTTGAAACATGTCAGATTAAACAACTGTCAACAAACGGTACGACCACAGGCCCATCGGAATACGTAATAAAAGCAGGCATTATAGATAAAGATAAACCAAGTGATGTTGATGAAAATAATGAATTGAGTAAATTGAGGGCAAAATTGACTAATTTACAGGATCAAGTGAATGTTTTCCTAACAGAGCAAATGAAATTCGATACAGTAGCTGCTAATAAGGATATTGAAGTGAAATTATTAGATGGTGCTGATTCTGATTCTGATACTGAATGATATACTTAATATGATGATTGTCAGTTGATATGAAAATAATCGAAGTGACTAGTGTAATCATAAAAAAACATATAGATCTATATGAATATATATTTTAATGAACTTTTTAAATAATAGTTGATTTTTATGCTATTTTGTACCAGTAAAAAAAGATGTTGTGTGTATTTAGCAAAATGAGACTAATAATACTGATTATTCCTCATCTCATCTACAAAAGTCTCATAAAAGTAATACTGATATATATTTTATTTATCAATTCTGATATAAAACCAAAAAAAAAAAAAAAAAAAAAGAAAATCTCGAAAAAACTTTTATCTAAATTCAGCAACACTGATTGAATAATCAATAAAACATGCAACTTTCTTATAATTCTAAGTTTAAACCACAGAAGTATAATCATTATTATATCTTCATTAAAAAAAATTACAAAAAATTATCAATCCTTACCATTTCTTTCATTTTGTCAATATTAATTGTACTCAAGATAATTTCATCATTATTCAAATCTTCATCGTCATCGTCATCATTAACATTCTTAAGCAATAAAGATAAAGTCATCTATCACTCTTATGCATCAAGTGACATTTTAACTAAATCCCCTTTAATCTTTCCAAGTATTGAACATGCTCCATTATTAAGAGAGTTATCAATTGATAATCTTTTTAGTTATAAAGTTGATCCTCAGGGTAATAAATTATATCAAATAACTGAAAGTAATGAGGACAATACAAATAAATTAGGTGAAGAAAATAATCAACTATCCAAAGCGAAAAATTCATTTTTAAACCATGGGAAGTTAAAATTTAATGGACCAAAAACTCCTGAAATCATTTTAGTCACAGCAATTGATTTTGAAACAAATGAATTAAGTCATTTAAGTAAAATTGTTCAAAATAGAGTCAATTACGCTCAAGTACAGAAATATGGTGTTTATGTTCGTTGGGTTCAAGAGTTTTTACCAATTTTACAACAAGATTCAATTGATTATAAAAAATTTGCCAAATTAGCAACTCTACAAAGTGCAATGTATGCATTCCCAAATGCTAAATATTTCTGGTATCTTGATGAAAATGCAATGATTATGAAATATCATATTGATTTACTTAAATATTTATTAAATCCTGATGTTTTAGATCCAATTTTATTAAGAGATCAACCATTAATTCCACCAAATGGTATAATTCATACTTATAAGAATTCAAAGGCCAAAAATTTAGATTTAATTATAACTCAAGTTGGTACTGATTTGAATTGTGATTCATTTATTTTGAAAAAATCTTTTTTTGCTAAATCTTTATTAGAATTTTGGTCTGATAAATTATTTAGACAATATCATAATTTTCCAAAAAATATTGAATCTGCTCTATTGCATATTTTACAATGGCATCCTGTATTTTTATCTAAAACTGGGCTAGTTCCAGCAAGAACAATTGCATCAATCTATTCAGCTTTAGAGAATGGTAATGATGATATTCATTACTCAAAGGATGATTTCGTGGTTAATTTAAGAGATTGTGAATTGAGATCTAGTTGTGCTAAAGAAATTGATTTACATTGGAATATTGTTGAATCAAAGAAATGAGTTGTATAAATAGTTTTAGATGAATATTATAGATTGTTGTAAATCAATATATATATATATGATTTGTAGGACATCAAAAAAATTCGCTTTCTTTATCACTTAACAATTTTAAACCATCAACAGATTACATAAACATCAACAGTTAAGTGACAAATTTAGCGATTGAATCAACCAATAATATTGAACCAACCCTCAGGTAGGAATAAGTATAAATTCCACTCTAATTCCTCATTCCTCGAAATCTTTCTATAATATATATATTTCCATTTCATATGTTTGACTTACATCGTGAGTACAATAAAAAAATAAATGGATCTCTTGCATTGTCATTAACCTTTCATATCATACAGCTCATTACGATTACTTCCCGGAGAAGAAAACCACAATTATACTAGCACCATTCTCAGGTGGTCAACCAAAATCAGGGGTCGAGAAAGGTCCTGAATACCTAATCAATCAAGGTCTTGAAAAAGTGATTCAAGATCTAGATTGGGAAACTTCAATATCAGAACCATTACGTGGAATCGATTTTGAACACTTAAAACAAGAAAATTTAGAATCTGATATAGTGAACAACTGTAGAAATCCAACTATAGTCAGCCAAGCTAACAAACTAATCCATGATTCAGTTAAACAAGCTCATCTAAACAATTCATTACCAGTTACCATTGGTGGTGATCATTCCATCGCAATTGGTACAGTTTCAGGTTCATTTGAAAAATATCCAAATGCTGGTTTATTATGGATCGATGCTCATGCTGATATCAACACCCCTTCAACTACAGAATCTGGGAATTTACACGGTTGCCCAGTTTCATTTTTATTAGGTCTTGATAGAGAAAATACACCACAACAATTAAAATGGGTTAAACCTGTATTAAGTTCTAAAAAATTAGCATATATTGGATTAAGGGACATTGATTCCGGTGAACGTAAGATTTTAAAAGAATTAGGCATCATGGCATTTTCAATGTATCATATTGATAGATTTGGTATTAACAAAGTAATTGAAATGGCATTAGAATCGATTTCTAATGGTGATTCAAGGACTCCAATTCATTTGAGTTATGATGTGGATGCAATTGATCCATTATACGTTCCAGCTACTGGGACTCCTGTTAGAGGTGGATTGACGTTAAGAGAAGGTTTATTCATTGCTGAAAGGATCGCTGAATCTGGGAATTTGATTGCATTAGACGTTGTTGAATGTAATCCAGATTTGGCAACTAATGATAATCATGTAATTGATACTATAACAACAGGTATTGCAGTTGCCAAATGTGCTTTAGGTGATACGTTATTGTGATTTATTTATATATATATGGAATACATGTAGTTTATATTGAAGATACAGTAAATCATTTTTCACCAATACAAACTATAATAAAATATACATTTAATCTAAAGAATCAAACACAATAATTATCATTTTTTTTTTTAGCAAGAAAAAAAAATGTGTCAAAATAAAAAAAAAAAAAAAAAAAAGGGACTTAAAAATTTCTCCCTTTTTATAGCAACTTTTACAATTTTCTAGTTTGTTCAAAATCAATCCAAATAATGTCCACAATTATCGTCTCAAATCTTTCACAATCAACAACAAAAGATCAAATTCAAAAATTTTTTGAATTTTGTGGTAAAATTCATTCAATTGATCAAATTTCCTCAACTTCTTACTCTATTAAATTCGTTGACTCAAATGCAACTTCAACGGCTTTATTATTAAACGATGCTGAATTAAACGGTTCTAAAGTTGTCATCTCTCCATCAGACCAACAACCATCTTCATCTTCTGAAAACACCTCTTCCTCCACTTCAACTGACTCTGAGAATGCTGATTTGGAACACCATGACGTTCCACAAGAATTGAAACCAAAAGCTGCCATTATTGCCCAATATTTAAGTGAAGGTTATGTCTTGGGTGAGCCATTGTTACAAAAAGCTATCGATTACGATACAAAGAATGGATATTCTGAGAAGTTCAACGCTTTCTTAAAAGACCTTGATGAAAGATACCAAATCAAAGATAATGCTGGTAAAGTTGATGAAAGACTAGGTGTTTCTAAGTATATCAACAGAGCCTTACAGACATCTGTTGGTTCCAGAATTGAAGAATTCTATAACGGGTTAGTCACCAGTACAAGTCAAATCAATGATGAAGCTAAAAGATTAGCAGAAATCAAAAAAGCTCAGAAATTGGACCAGGAAAAAAAGGGAAACGAGTCCAATGATGAGACTAAAGCTACTACTGACTAATCCCCATTGCCACTACAAATCCCGTTTGCTACTGATTTATGTAATTATTTTATGTCTTTTCCATATAGCAACCCTTCTCCTGTATTAGTAAAGTTTCAACTTCCGAGACCCCGGAACTGTCGCGTAGATTTTTTTTTTTTTTTTTTTTTCTAAACAAAAACAAATAAATACTGCAAAATTCATAGCATAAATTCATCATTTGCATCACTTTATCACGTTGTTTTCGTTGCCTATAACTAATTGATATTTAATAAGAAAGATCATAAATAAAAAAAAAAAAAATCACTGGTTTACTGGAGTTTATCCTGTTTGAGTCATTATATCAACTTATCTGTACTATTACAAACGCTCAATACTTTTTCATTATCATATACAATGGATTTCTCAGAAATCGGGGTAAAGTCAAGAAAAACAGGGATAGTAGCAAGAGATGACGTTAAAAGAGATGCCAATAACATGGAAGACATTGATGATTTCTTTAGAGATGATTCAACTTTAACAATTGATCAAAAATCTTCAAATATTGATAAACTATTTTCAAATTCAAATACTAAATTACAAAAATCTAGTGAAGAAGAAGATATATCAGAGAGAACATACACAAATTCCAAATCACCAAAGGGTAAAACTAAAATTATTAATCATCATAATAAAATCCAGAACCTTCTTTATGAATCACCGCAAGGAAATCTTTATAGTTCTAATCAATCAAGATTAAAATCTCCTGAAACTGGAAGAATAATATTTCCAATCAATAAACCTAAAAGTCCAGAAAAAGTACGAAACTCTCCACTAAGATCTCCTCTACAATCAAAACAAACTCCAAATACAGATGATTTATTCACAGATGCTATTGAACAACCAATGGTTCTTGATTCAATTGCAATCAATCAAAATAGTACTAAGAATAATAATAATAATGACGATTCAGACACAAGTGGTGATGATGATATGGAAATTGATGATGAATCAAAAGGTGTAATTAAGATCAATAATCAAAACGAAGATTATTCTTTCAATATAAGTTTCCAAGAAGAACATGAATCAAATAAAGTACCAACTAATAAGAAATCTTCAAACAAGTTATTTATCTCAAGTGATGATGAATCTGATTACGAAATCAAATCATTGCAACAAAGAAGATTAGAATTAGAAAGAAATACAACTGTTCGTTCAAGTTCAAAACATTCAGTCTCATCAACACCAAAATCTTGGACACCTAAACCAACAAAATTGAAGAATATAACCACTAAATCAAACGTATCTGTTAATAAAACTATACAACCTTCAAGTAAATTGGTTTTAAATTCTCCATTACGGCCTTCAACTAAAAATATTGCATCAATTTCCAAAAACATAGCATTGGGTAAAAAATTAAAACCTGCTAGATCAATACTGAATGATTCTGATTCTGATTCTGAATCTTTATTCGAAGAAGAAAAACAAGAAAATAAAACAAAAAAAAAATATTCACAACAATCATCACCAAGAAAAGAACATGAAATCATCAATGAATCTGATATATTTGAAAGTGAAATCAGTGAATCATCATCTGATCAAGAGTCATTGAATCTTGCAGACGATTCAGATTCAGACTCTGATACACCTATTGTTGAATCTCCAAGAATAAAAAATTATCAAAAAGTGACAATGACAGAAAATGATGTGAAGATTAAACCAACAACCAAACCTGTATCCTCATCATCAAGTCGCACTAGTAAAAAATCAGTGATTGCAAAACCAATTCCACAAACCAGATCAAAATCGAAAGATCCAACCAACGAAAGACAAAACAAGTTTTCAAGAACTCCACAGTCTCCATTAAAACCTAAATTAACTCAAAGACAACATGTTTTAAATATTGATGATTTAAAGCAAATAAACTCAAGATCAAATTCCCAGCTTAGATTACCTGAACGAAATAGTTCAAGAAGATCATCAAGAGTAAGAATGCCACCATTAGCATTTTGGAGAAACGAAAAAGCAGTGTTTGAAAGGAAACCAGGACAGGAAGTCCCTGAGCTAAAAGAAGTCATTACCGTTGAAGAACCAGTTCCAACAAGACCAAATTCAAGAGCAACTTCAAGAAGAGCATCAAGAGCAACTTCAAGGGTAACATCAAGAGCAACATCAAGAGCAACATCTACATCTAGGACAAGAACTAGATATCAAAAATCAAATTTAGGTCAATTGAATGAAGAAGATGAAGACGAAGAAGATGAAGATGACGATGGAGAAAGAATCACGTTCAACTCCAAGAGAAGGAAAAAAGTGAAAAAAGAACCATCAACAATACATAAAGACAACAATGAAGAGCCAGATGACATTGAAGAGCAAAGAGTTCAAAATGGTGAATTAAAAGGTTCAGAATGGTTAAAGAATGGATTTTTAAGAGTTGATACATTTGAAGGTCATGGATCTGATTTGAAATCAAAAAGATTAATTGCATGGGCTCCAGGAACTGAAAATTACAGTAATTCAATTACAAATGATCAAGATAATTTTAAACTAGCTATATTATTTGACAAAAATAGAGAATTTATCGCTACTGGAATGATGTCACTTCCACCAAATGGAATCAAATCGTTAAAGAGTACAGAAACTACGTATTTTGTGTTTTATTGTATCAGTGGAGTGGTGGAAGTAACACTTTCTGGAAATGTTTTTTTAATTAAAAAAGGTTGTAGTTTAGAAATACCAATGGGAAATTTTTATCAGTTTATTAATAAAGGTAAAAAAAATGCTAATTTGTTTTTCGTTCAAACTAGAGGACATCAACCTGATGAATGGAACGAAGAAGATTGATTCTTTTTTTTTTTTTTTTTTTTTTTGGCGAGGGGGGGTTTAATGGCGTTTTATATGATTTTATTGTATTATTATTAAATATTTAACTAATGAATTAATTTAATATTTTAAGTGTAAATATGAAGGTAGTTTTGATTCTTTCTATAAAAAAATTGATGGTATTCTTACGATCAAAGATTATAACAAACGTCTTTATTAAATAAATTTAGTACATAAAGGACATATAGAACATCAATAATAATAAAAAAAAAATCTAGATTTAATCATTAAACCATTGAAAAAACCATTATTTGCATTATTCTTTATTTGCCTCTTCTTCCTCTTCTTCTTGTTCTGCAAGTTTTTTCATTCTTGCTAATTTAACTAACGGAGCCAAACTACTAACATCATCGGCACACAGAATAAACTCATCATTTAATAACTCTGTTGCATCTGCTCTTTTATCTGGATCAACTTGTAATGTCCAACTTAAGAAATTTCTTAATGTATTACTCAATGCATCTGGATCTTTTAAATTTGGTGTACCATTTGTTGCGATTAAATATAATGCTCTTAATGGAGTTTCATTCAAATATGGTGGTTCTCCTTCAATCATCTCTATAATCATTATACCTAATGACCAAATATCAACTTTTGGTCCATATTCTTTTCTGGAAACAACTTCAGGTGCCATCCAATATGGGGTACCAACCATTGTTGTTCTTTTTAGATTAACTTCATTAATTTGTGCACAGAATCCAAAATCTGTTAATTTAATATCACCTTCCATTGATAACAAAATATTATCTGATTTGATATCTCTATGAATAACACCTTTTGAATGTAAGAATTTTAAACCCCTTAAAGTTTCTCTTAAAACAGCACCGATTTGCCCTTCAGTCATAACACTATGTGTAACGACATCTGTTAAACAACCACCTTCCATGTATTCCATAACAACCCATAAATCACCTTTTAATAAATATGAATCAATAAAATTAACAATATTTTGATGTTTTGAACCTTTCATAACTAAAATTTCATTTATAATCAATTCCTTTTTAGGTTGTTGTTCAAGATTCATTTGTTTGATAGCAACACTTAGGTTACTTCCAAGTTCATATGCAGTATAAACACCACCTGAAGCACCTTGACCAATTTTAGTAAAATTTCTATACAGTTTAGATGGATCACCTTCTGAACAAATCGTTGCTAATTTCGCATAAACTTGAGCATTTCTCTTCTTCTTTTCTTCCTTCTTACGTTGTGCATTTATAGCAGCTTGTTTTGGATCTCTAACTGGTTGCTGATTATTCTTGGCTGGAGTATTTGGAGGAACTTCATCATCCTCATTAACTTTAGTAGTATGTTCAGGAATTGGAGGTGGAACAGTTGGCAATTTATATTCTTGATGTTTTCTTTCATTTAAAGGATGTTCATTATTATGTTGTGGAATTGGAGGTGGAACTCTTGGAGGTGGTGGTGCATTTCTTTGTGGTGAAAACAATTGATCGATTGGTGATTGAAGATTGGTGTTTGATGATTTCGAGCTTTTACTTTGAACAGACAGATTTCTTTGCAATGGTGATACTATAGTTGACGATGCTGGTGCTGATGGAGGAGGTCTTGGTGCTGGTCTAGAAGGAATAAATTGACCATCCTTTGGAACAATTTCAGCTTCTGGTGTACTATGTATTATAGTTTGAAACTGTGATTGAGGTTGGGATTGTGGAGTAAATGGACTTTGAGTTGTCTTTGGAGTTCTGAAAGATTGTGTTGATGTTGGTTTAGCATTTGCTTGATTGAATTTCTTGAATGCTTTATCTTCAGGATTCTTATTTTGATCTTGATAAAATGCAACGATATCCATGACAGCTTGTGGATTTTTTTCTTGTTCAACTTTACTAATACCGCTCGAAGCTAATAGTTTTTGCCATTCTTCTGGTAAACCAGTATATTGACCATCTTTATCGACACCAACGTGGTGAACATGTTTAGCATCATAGGGGGTTGAAATTTTCAAACTTGGCGATGACCCTGTTGAGTTTCTACTTGATTCATGGAATGAACTACTAGAACCTCTCATACTATTTACAAAACTTGAAAAAACACCTTTAACTCTGTTCCCGCTTTTTCTCTTTGATAGTGAGGTTCTAGAAAATGGTGAACTTGAACTTGAACTTCTTTCAACATTTGGACTTTGTGGAGTAGTACGTGAAACTGAACCAGGAATAACTGGACTAGAAATAGATCTAGGATTGTAGTGTTGTGAAGCAGGTGATGCTTGATGTGTTTCAATTTTTGGGGTAACAAATGAACTGTTTGTTGAACTTCCTGAATTTTTAGAATAGTTTTCAATTTGAGGACTGAAAGAATTCTCTCTTGTCTTTGGAGTTTTGAATGAATCTTGTAATACATCTTCTTCAGTTATAGTTGCATTACCAACCTCTTCTGAGATATCATTCATGCTTGAACTTAGACTTGGAATATTAATGTTTGATGAGGTTGCAATAGGTTTTTCAAAAAATTCAGATTCATTGTCCCTGGAGCTGGTGCTTAAACTTAGTCCTTCATCAGAAGCTCCTATGAAATCATCTATTATACCATTCTCAAAATTTGATGAAACATATGAAGAAGCAGTTGTCTCGAAAGTTGGTAATTTTCTTGATTCAGGTTCAGATTCAGAAACAGCTAGTTCTTGGGCAGCGACATCATTAGCCGAAGATTTTAATTTAGGAGTATCACTATTACGTGTATCAGTAATTGAAGGGTCTGATAATGGTTTAGCATTGACAGCTTCTGGTGAAAATATCTCTTCTTTAGGTATATCAGTAGAACCGGTTGTGGCAATAGATTGATTTATAGATTGGTCGGGAGTTCTAGTTTCAACTGTCGGAATGGTAGTAATTGTTGTACCTCCACTCTCATCATGAAATTTTGAACCAGTGGAAACATTAGACTCTGTAATTTCAGGGTCGTTATCTTTTTTTGCATCTTGTTCTTCACCTAAATCATCAAACTTAGAATCTTCAGACATAGTAGAGACTCTATTAAAATGAATTGGTTCATCTAAGGAATTTATTATAGCATTGACTCTTGTATCGCTGCTGATGTTTGGTTTACCAGGATCTAAAGTTTTACTTGAATCTGAGTGGCCTGCTGCAGATTGAAAAAATTCTTCTTCTACTTCTTCACCATCTACTTCTTCTGTGTCTTCTTGTTTCTTTTCTAACTCTAAGTCGTGAATAGCATTTTCTAATGAGGTATCTTTTGAACTTAAAGCATTAACATGTAACGTACCTGGAAATCTAGGTAAGGATCCGGGAGAGGCATCTACTGATAGATCACCATGTGAAGCTTTCGGTGTTTTCAATATTTGAACTACTTGTTCTTTGGTTTCTTCGGTTTTATTTAAAATCCCGTTATTGTTTGTAGTTGATTCATCTTTGATTGTTTCATCATCATCTTTAAGTTCCTCTTTTTCATTACCAAGAGCTTCTGATGTAATAATTCGATTTTTTTCATCCTCTATACGTGATAAAGTGCTATGGAATGAGCTTGCTGATGTTATTTTACCTTCTGAAGACATTTTCTGTTCTAAGATTTAAAATGAGATATATTTATTGGTATTTGATACAGTAACAACAACGAAAACAATTTAACAATGACTAAAGGAATGGACGGAGCTCTAAAGACTTTTGAAAGTTTATAGACACCAATAATTGAGTGATAAAATTGAACTTATGAAATTTCAATAGGAATAATGATCTTATTAAGTTGATTTGAGATCCGTAATTCTATATCTATTGACTGTATATATCAAAAAATTTCAATGTGGGACCCTATTCTTAATAAATTAAACAACGAATACGGAACTCAAAAAAATGGATTGATGAAAGATAGTGATCCCAGCTGAATATTAGTATGGATATGATGTCAGTATCTCAAAGGTTGAAAGTTATATGTTAGAAACTGGAATGAGTTTCAATTATTTCAGATGTGTTTTTTTGTGGTTTTTTTTGTCGCTTTTCAATTTCCTTAATTTGCATGAATTTCGCTCATTTAGGAAAAAATGATAATTGGCACTGCAAAATCGGAAGAGAAAACGAAAATCATTATTTAAAAGAAGAAAACATTGAAAAGTAGTTTAGCAAAGAATACGTGTAGACGATGAGCCAAAGTCGGATTCAGCTTATCATCTCTTTGCTGCCATTAAAATCTGAAGAAAGTTATTTATACCCTTATATCCAGGGGGAGGGGTGGGGATATTTAATTCCGACTCATATACATATCTGTTTATTTTTATTTATTCATCGATAACTATACTCATGATAACAAGAAGCTACCAGCACCTTCAGACATAGCTTGATCAAGTCTTTGCTCTAACATTTCTGCCGTACTATAATCAGGTAATTTTAAGTAATTTGCACAGGTCATGACACTAGGTAAGTAATCATCTGGTTTTAAACCATCTTCTTCTCGTTTTAACACAACAGTCAATTCAGGTTTCAATTTCTTGAACCCACCAATTGGCAATCTTGGGGAGCCTGTCAAAAATTGTAAAAATAAACGACGCTTTGTATCATCGAATTTAACCATCAGTGAAATCAAGTTTTGAATAGTTGGTGAGTCTAATGAATAGCCATGTGCTGCATGTAATGTAGAAACAAAAGTTTCATATGACCAATCTTCTTCCGATTTACCTAAAAGTTGAGATAGTTCATCTGGTGAAAAAATGGTCATTGCGAAAAATGGGAAAACTTCTGAAAAACCAACAATAAATGATTCAATTTGTTCTTTAACACCTGATCCAATTGATTCAGCAATAACTCTATTAAAATAATCATCAAAATTATTTTCATTGACTGTGATTTCTGAACCATTTTCAATTAATTCAAATGTTTCTTGACCTGGCATTGTAAATGTGATTTCTAAATCATTAACTTTTGATTTATGTTCTTTCATAAATTTTAATGAATCATATAACACTTTATCCACGTGTTTCAATTTTTCGAATGCAATATCTGATGGTATAATGTAATCTGGATCATCAATATGTAATTGTGCCAGTTCAAAAAATAATTTATTAAAATTAATATCAACAATTCTATTATCTAATAATGCTCTTGCAACAAATTTACCTATGTATTTGAAATGCTTCAATTTATTTGAATAATCCTCATCTTTTGGATTCAACGGATTTGGAAATAGTCCTAATTTGTTTTGAACGTATTCTTCTTCTTTATTTTCATAATCATCTTGATCTTGTCTCCAAATACCTAACTTTTTCAAAGCAAATAAATGGGAAACATTAGCATAGAATTCTAAAGTTGGACCTAAACCTGTACCAACTTCTTCATTGAATTCAATTTCAATAATGCTTGGGTTTGTACCTAATTTATCTAGAACCTTATAACAACTTTGTAATAGATGATTTCTTGAAACTCTAACTTTATGTCTTGTTGGTCTTCCCAAAGATAAACTTTCACTTCCATTAGAGTCTCTTGAACTAGTATTATTTTCT
Source organism: Phaffomyces thermotolerans (assembly GCA_003707215.2). Taxonomy (NCBI): domain Eukaryota; kingdom Fungi; phylum Ascomycota; class Saccharomycetes; order Phaffomycetales; family Phaffomycetaceae; genus Phaffomyces; species Phaffomyces thermotolerans. The sequence goes on along the minus strand of PPNJ02000029.1, from coordinate 94,067 downwards.
TGTTCTTGATTCGCTTTATTCGTCCATAATTGAATCAATCTTGAATAGCCAAATGATGTAGATTGCAAGAAAAAAATTCTGGTTTCTAATGGAAATAGAAATGGATACTTTCTTGTGATATTGATTGACCAAGTTGGTAAAATTCCACTAGCAACAATTAGTGGTTCTTCAAGTTGTCTATTTAGTTTAGCTGTTAATTTAAAATTGAAAAACGATATTGAATTTAAATTTGAATCAAAATCATGTAAAATTTTGAGTAGATTTAGGACACTTCCTGTTACTTCATCTTTGGTTGAACTATCAGCATTTTGGTTAAAATCATCTACAAGTTCAGGATATCTATCATCGAACTCAGCAACAGCTAGAGTGCCTTCAGCTTTTCTGAATTTAATCTCATGAATTCCATTCCAAAATGAATTAGAATCGAAAACAGTACCTTTCTTCTGAGCTTGTTTATAAAGAGCTCCAAAAATTGTGGTATCAGAAGGAACAACTTCATCATTTAATAGAAACTCAATATACCAGTCTTCTTTATTTTCATCTTCAGTTGCTGGTGTTGTAACTCTACTAGCAAAGGGAAAAGGACTTTCAACTCTTCTTTTTAAAAAAGAGCTAATGTTGAAAAATGAAGCAATTGCATGTACTAAAATAACAAATTGTGACATTCCTTCAAAAATACTTTCAGAATCTTCAGAAACAACTAATTTTAGCTTTAATTGTTTACCTAATGATGCAGCTCTGTTTTCATTTGAATTCAAACCAGATTGTATAATTTCAAATGATTCAGATCTTGTTAATGATTCTTGTAATTTTTTAACCAATAGTTCAAATGAATCACCATGAAAAATTTCTAGAAACGATTTTCTAGCAATTGAACCTTCAGTACCATGTTCTTCATTGTTGAATAAATTGAATAAAACATCGATCATACCAGAACTTATTAATTCAAAACTTGAAATTGTGTATAAATCATGGGATAATGCCTTTTTGAAACTATCCCAAGTACGAATCCAATTCTCATAAGAATAATTTTTGATCAAATGACTATCTTTGAGATCTGCTGTCAATTCATCCAACAATCTCAAGTGTTCTAGTTTACAAGATGAAGATGCCTTTTTAGACAAATAAAGTTGTTCAATATCGGATGCAGTAACGACTAAAGTATCAACTAGTTTGGATAATGAGACTTCTTTGAATTTAGCCGGTGTTGATTTATTTAAATAATTGGCCTCAATTTCATCATCAAATTCATCTTCTGAATAACCATCTAAGGATTCATCTGATACTTCTTGAGAATCATCAGATGGTTCATCATCATCATCATCATCTTCTTCTTCTTCTTCTTCCATGAATTCCTCTTCTTTCGAAAATTTCATTTCTTTATTTCTTAAAATTTCTAAAAGTGATGATGCATCAGATAATAAACCTTCTCTTTCAAATTCAGCAAGGAAAAACTCACTATTTTTGCTGATTAATAAAGAAGTTAAAATTAAAGAACATAATAAATTGAAATAAGGTTTTTGATCATTATTATCTGATCGTATTAAACTTTTGTTTTGAATGACAATAGAAGCCAATAATGGAATGATTGAAGAAACACCTTTCAATTGATTAATATCTTCAATAGAAGTTACAATCCTAATCATGGCAATTAAAACACGGCGACGAATATCAAAGACAACTGATGACTGATAGACGTTGATTAATAAATCAAAAGCTTCATTTGAGAACTTGTTAAACTCATTTGAAATTTTAGAATAATCTTTTGGTGATTTTGAGAATTTAGTGGTAAATAAAGTTGACTCTTCACTTGGTAATAAACTTATTATTAAATCCAAAATAGAAATGACCAGATCTTTTGGAACATTCATCAATGACTCTATTGATACCATTAACTCATTTGTCTTGGAATATTTTGATAATGCAGATGATAGTGATTCAATAATGTTGTTATTTTTAATAATGGTGTTTGATAAATCTTGATTTTCAGAACAGATGCATAAAGTGTTGATTGATTTCAGGTTAGTGGACAATGTAGTATCAGTTAATGAAATCACAGAAACTATTTGCTTCAATAAGTCATCATCAACTAGTTTACTTAACAACTCACTTCTTTGAAAATTACTAATAATTCTAGTAATGGCTAACCAGGAACTTTCTAGTTCTGGAGCGTCACTGAACTCTATGACAATTCTCTGTAAAGTTGGGAAAATCTCTTCAACCAAATGGAATTCAGATTCTTTTATGTATTTAACTGAATTAGCAACGATCTCAACAGCTTTCCGTTGTGCATGAATTGTGAGGAAATCTAAATACATTAAACAAGAACTTAAACAATTCTTTCTGAAAATTAAAGTGCCGCAGACTTTTGACATCAAAAATAATGCTTGTAATGCTTGCTCAGCAAGATCGATGTAACTAATCTCAGTTAATTTTGATTGTAATGCTTCAATGGCACCATCACGAACTAATGTATGTACAAAACTGAGTTCAATTTCAATAAAGTTGTACAAACAACGACAAGCAACTAATTGTAATTCTAGTTGATCTTGTAAAGTTGGATCAGTTAAAAGATTGACTAATGCTTTTGATAAATCACGAACTGGCAAATTACCATGATATGTTAGAGTATTTAACATTAATAATCTTTCTGATAACTCATTTAAAGTTTCTAAAACCAAATATGGATCATCTCTTCTTTTTAGTCCATCAACTAACAATGATATTTGTGATCGATTATTATTCTCCCTACTTTCATAGAACCCTGTTGAACCAGGAAAAAGTCTTGCCATATTTTGAGCCAGAGTATTGCTACTACCAGGAGTTCCATTTGCGAAATCACGCAGTACATTTCGCAACATCTCGCCATTATCATCAGCGTCATCAGCTTCATTCTCTTCATCATAACCCCAACGATGCGTATGCTGTTGAGGATGGGTTGTATGATCATCTTCCTCACTTCCACTACCTTCATGGCCATTCATCATCTCATCGGAATTATCGTCTTCATCAGATAACATGTTTCTGCGAGATTCTGAGTATCTTCTATATTGTTCAGACAGTCTCATCAAACTATCATCTTCATTATCATCATCACAATCATGGTGAGCTTCATCTTGTATTTCTTCAGAACTATGGAACCCTTCATTATCATCAATCCATTGGCCTTGAGTATCTTGCATTTCTACATCATGTATGCTTTCATTAGTCTTTGCAGTGGCATTTTTACCTTTTTTTGGAGCCATATTGACAATAAGATTACTCGAATCAGATAATATTGGTATTTGAAACAGTTGAACTAAACGCCAAAGCCTAGAAATAAGAACCAAACAACTAACAAATATGTGATCAGTAAGCGTTATAAAAACAATTATCACTTAAATCTGAGTCTAATTATTCAATCTGTAATCGTTCTAGTGGCGCAAAGCTGTCTTATTTTTATAATAAACAAAAAAAAAAAAAAAAAACTGAAGCGGTTGCTGAGCCCGGATCCAACCTTAACGGTTACGAACACTCGCCGCTCATCGCATCAAAAAAAAAAAAAAATTTTATACAGTGAAAAGTATTAACATTCATCTTATTATAGAGACTGTTAAAGATAGAAGATGCCTAGATCTAAACGTTCAAGATTAGTAACATTAGCTCAGACTGACAGAAAAGGTAAAGAAAACAAAGAGAGAATCTTTGACGAAGTCAGGGAGGCTTTAGATGCGTATAAATATGTTTGGTTGTTCCTATTAGATGATGTTAGAACTCCAGTGTTACAAGAGATTAGATCCGAATGGGCTGGCTCAAAGTTAATTTTAGGTAAACGTCGTGTTTTAGAAAAAGCCCTTGGTGATAATGTTGAAGAAGAATACAAAGAAAACTTGCATAAACTTTCAGAATTAGCATCTGGTGTTTCTGGTTTATTATTCACAGATGAAGATGTTGATACCGTTACTCAATATTTCACTGCTTATTCAAGACAGGATTATTCCCGTGCCAATTCCAAATCCCCTATCGAATTCACCATTCCAGCTGGCATTATCTACTCCAGAGGTGGTCAAATTCCTGTTGAGGATGATGTTCCAATGTCCCATTCTATGGAAGAAACTTTAAGAAATAAATACAAAATCCCAACTAAAATCAAAGCTGGTAAAATCACTATTGAAGAACCATACCACGTTTGTGATGCTGGCGATAAATTAGATGTAAGACAAGCTTTGATATTGAAACAATTTGGTATTGCTGCTTCTGAGTTCAAAGTCAAAGTTAAAGCATTTTACAGTAACGAAACCTCTGAAGTTGAAGTTGTTAATATTAACATCAATGAAGATGAAAACTAGACTCATTTGTTGAATTTTTAATCATTGTACATTAGAATTTGTTTGGAATCATATGTAGAATATAGAGAACACCATTTTTGCATTTTTTCTTCATATTCATCATTAGGTTCTCCTAGTGAAACATTTGGTAGCTTCTTTAATCTACTTAATATTATTTCGTTTTGGTATTGCATTATGTTCCAACAGTAAAGTTTGGGTATTTCCAAGCCATGAATGTAATCTGATTCCAATTTAGCAATGTACACTATGAGTTGTTTTGTATTTGATATCTTTACAACTTCACAGTTATCAAGATCTGAAATGTATCTAACAGTTGATCTATGTGTAGTTGCAGGAATAGTCAGATCTTCCGTATTACATGCAATTATGGACACTTTCCTGCCATTTGATTCATTCACAGCAACATCCACAAACTCAGCATATTCACAACCCAGTAAAGCCTTCATAATATCCTCCCAAATCAATGAACTAACTCAGCTGGTGTCTGGATGGTGGTTTTGTTTCCAGTTTTGAGATTTTTTTTTCAGTCTGGAAAATTAGTTGAAGAAATCGATTAGTCAAATCAATCTTTGTGTACCGCATTAGAAATGTTGTATAGAGGCTTCTCTTCCAATGTGAGAGTGCTAAATCGTTCTTTCTTGCCAAACACTAGACGAGCCTTGTTTTCCACCACCACCACCTCAACAGAACCAATCTCACAAAATGAAGGAATTAAAACTGAATCACCAGTAGTCAATGAAGAGTCAAAACCAACTACCACTGAACTGCAGGTAGAAAGTGTCGAAGAACCAGTTGAAGAATCAGATTATTTTGAAAGGTTACACAACTCTGCAAGTAAATTAAAACCAAGTGAAGAGAAAAAACTAGATCGTCAAATTTATGAAGTTTTAACTGGTGAAACCACTAGTCCATTAACTGAAAAACTACATCAAAATAAAGAGTTGGTTTCTGAATTAAAGTCTTTCATTGAAGAATTCACATTAGATTTACCAAAACACAAAGTTAGAAACATTAATAACTCAAATTCAAGTAGTCTCAAGGTTAATAAATATCCAAATTTGGAACTCTCTGAAAATACAGAACCTTACACTGAACAAGAATTATTCTTACGTCGTCAATTCTCAAGCAGTTTATATTCGAAATTAGGCTCTGATTTATCAGATGTTTATATTCCACATAAAGATGTCTTTTATCCAACAAAGGCTAAAAACCTATCAATTTCAAAATTATTAGCAGCTGGTTGTCATTTAGGCCATTCAAGATCATTATATAGAACTTCTAACCAACAATATATCTATGGTGAATATAAAGGCATTCACATCATTGATTTAGAAAAAACGCTGATTCATTTGAAAAAAGCTGCTAAAGTCATTGAAGGAGTTTCTAATAATGGTGGTATTATTCTTTACGTTGGTACAAGAGAAGGTCAAGAAAGATCATTAGAAGTTGCAGCTCAAAGATCAAATGGTTATTTTGTAACCAAAAAATGGGTTGCTGGTACTTTAACTAATGCAACTGAAATTTCAACATGGGAAAGACAAGAAGTTGATTATGTTGGTAAAGCAACAAATAGAGAATTAACTCCTTCAGAAACTAGACATATCATCAAACCAGATTTGATTGTTGTTCTAAATCCAACTGAAAATAGAGTTTTATTAGCTGAAGCCATACAAACAAGAATTCCAACTATTGGTATAATTGATACTGATTCTGAACCAAGTTTAGTCACATATCCAATCCCAGCTAATGATGATTCAATAAGATCGACTACTTTAATTACAGGTGTCTTATCAAAAGCTGCTGAGGTTGGTTATAAAACTAGATTAGCTAATTTTGCTAAATATCAAGCAGAACAATCTACTCCAACTACTGTTAAAGAAGGAAGTTTGTAAATAATAGTTCAATGACGGAAGAAGGTAAATGTATATATACACCTATATTATACTATATTATTATTAAACTGTATGACGCTGTAGTCATCATACAACATTATTATTACATTAAGTATCCTTGAACAGGATGAAATTTTTATAACATCAATCGTTATATTTGTGTCTTTTTGATCTCCCTTTCTAATTGTTCTTTTTGGTAGAATCAGTGCTGCTAACAGAACTGGCATCATCATCTATTTCATCTTCTTCATCAGAACGTTCATCTTCTGCAACACCGGAGAAAATAAATCTATACAAGATTCTAAAGATTAAAAACAACCAGTATAAGTTCAACAACTGTAATGCAAATATTAAGAAGAACACAATAGGTTGAGAGATCCAACATTTATACTGTTGAGTTGCAAAATTCAAAACATATGGACCAACAGTTGGAAATTCAGTTATAATTGAAATCAAAACGTAAATGTTAATAATATGTCTTAAATAAACCCAAACAAAGATGAAAACGATGAAACCATAAGGAACCAATGGAGAATCAAGATAATTCAAAATTTTAGAAATAGCTAGAAACAGATCTGAAATATCCATTGTAATATAAATTGATAATCCCATTTTAGTGAAATGAAAAACATAAGATAACCAAATGGATAAAATGGTGACAATATGATGGATCAGTAATTCTTGATAATCCTTTCTTGGTTTTTCAATTTGTAAAACAAAGATACATGATTGTTGAGCCCAAAATGCAGCTTGTAATAAATAGAAAATTTTAAATAAATACTCATTATTGAAATCAGGATAAGTTTTATACATTGAATCTGTTCTGAAAAACCATAAGTCTGAGTGGTACATGATGTAAAGACCGAATGGACCCGATATACAATAATAAACAGCAGCATAAGCTTGTTCCATAAATCTTTTAGTTTTTGAACTTTTCTTCAACCCAGCCTTTTGAGCTAAAGGTTTGATAACGACTTGCATAATGAATTCTCTGAAGAAGGTGAAAAACACCATATAAAACACGACGAATGAGATATCCTTGATACCTTTAGCATATTGATTTGAATCTCCAACTTGATAAGAAATTGCAACTAATTGATGCAATGGATTTGATGGGGTATAATTACCAGACAAGAAGTATGCACCCCAAACAACAATCAGTATTATAGCAGGAGTCAGCCATGTGTGTCTGTAGTTCAATTCCTTATAGGCAGTCAAGATTTTGTGAGCTATTTCAGAGTCTGTTCTCGAGACTTTTGAAAGATCTGATATTCTTGAAGTTGAAGCTGCTCTTGAAGTCCTTGACTCTGAGATTGTCGAGAACCCTGAGACCCTGGTGTCACCTAGGTCAATGTTGCCAATAGAGGAAGTTCTTCTACTTCTTGTTGTTGACATCTTCCAATTGATGAAATCTGAGTCTCTCTTTAAAAGAAAAAAAAAAAAAAAAAAAAAATAAAAAAAAATAGGAGATAAAAAAAACAAAAGCGCGTTAGTCTCCAGTTCGAAACTGCAGCAGGGTGTTTGTTTTATTATTATTCATTTTCAGGGTAACTTTTCAATTAATATAATTTTTGATGATATCTTTTGTTAGTTAACTTCAATTATAATTTACTGATAAAAATGACTTCTGGTTCTTTGACAAATGCCGTTTACAAGGCAACTGATGCTGCTCTATTACAAGATAATTGGGAATTGATTTTGAACGTTTGCGATAAAGTATCTGAAGATCCTGAAGATGGTGCTAAACAACTAATCGAATTGATCTCTGAAAGATTACATTTGAAAGATGCAAACGTTCAGTTGAGAACGTTATCTTTGTTGACTTCTGTTGCCGAGAATTGTGGTTCAAGGGTCAAACAAGAAATTGCAACAAAATCATTCACAGGAATTTTATTATCCAAGTTGAAAGATCCATCAATTCATAATGAAATTAAAATCAAAGTCGTTCAAGTTATAACTCAATTATCTCAGTCTTTCGCAAATGATCCATCTTTGAAACCGATTCAAAGTGCTTATAAAGAAATAAAATCAAATTATTCCCAATATTTTCCTCCTGATAAGCCTCAAAAACAATCAATGTCCCAAATTGAAAGACAAAGAGAACAAGAGGATTTAAAAGCAGCAATTGCATTGTCTTTACAAGAGGTTAATCAACAAAGACCACAACATCCAACCCAACAACAACCATTCCAGCAACTATCGCAAGAAGTTTCAACTCAACAAATCCAAACACAATCAATTCAACCTCCTGTTGACTCTCAACAATCTCAATCATTTTCAAGAGTTCGAGCATTATACGATTCATTTAGCGAAGATCCAGCAGATTTGAAATTCCGTAAAGGTGATATAATCACAGTTATTGAAAGAGTTTATAAAGATTGGGGGAAAGGTTCATTACGTGGGATTGTTGGACTATTCCCTTTCAATTACGTTACACCTCTATATGATCCAACACCTGAAGAATTAGCTAAAGAAGCAGAATTAGAAAATCAAATCCTATCAAAATCAAGACAAGTTGAAAGATTTTTATCATTGTTAAGTAACGTTCAATCTTCAGAAGAAGGATTTAGACTGACCAACAGTGATGAATTCAGGCAATTATATCAGGAAATTGCTTTGATAAAACCTGAGCTGGCCACTTTAATTGATAAATACAGACAAAGAAAAGATGATTTATTGGATTTACATAGAAAAGTCAAAGATGCAAGTACAGTTTATGAAGAATTAACAGACCCTTTAAGATATCAATATCAACAATCTCAACCACATAGTCAATACTATCAACAATCGTCATCACCTCAACAGAAACCCCAACCACAACCACAAACTCAACAAGTTCAGTCACCATCTTATGCTAACTTAACTTCATCGTATTCTTATTCTCCTTTAAATCAACACAGTGTTTCTGCATATACACAAGCACCACAACAATCAACCAATCAAGTGAATCCACAGATGCCTCAATCCTATCATCAATCACCACCATCCACTATCCCACAAACTGTCCCATACCCGCAGTCATCTCAAAATAATCCACAACCAGCTCCATATCCTCAATACTAGAACTTTTTTTAATGATTACGCATTTGTAGACACACACATACTCTCTCTCTCTCCTATATCACATCAGATGCATTATCATGCTAAATATGAATGAAGCCCTGGTTTTGAAACTCACATATAACTTTTTACATGGGAAAATTAAAAGGTATTTAGGATCTCTAGTAATTTATGGATAAGATGTCTAATCTAGACCAAATCATCAGCTCTGTCATTGATGACACTCCACCAGCAGAAGTATGTTTCCATGACTTAATTGAGTAATATGACAAACATGAATACTAACTCTTTATATTAAATAGATAACAAACGTCATTAACGGTACGTTATAACACCCTCAACTCTGAATGTGAAGACAAAAATATTCAATAACTAACATATATCTACAGATTTAAAGATCATTGTTGATAACAAAAACATCTCTAATGAATTAGAAGAAGCATTATCTAAATACAATGTTTCCAATAACACTATTATTGAAATCGACACCAATGATGACCATATAATCTTATCCCCATACAATCAAGAATCAGAAGACGTATTCGTCGATAATGCCAAAGGTTATCGTGTTAAAGTCGACCATATCACCAAGAAAGCGTTATCTGTTGAAAAAATTGATAAAAATGACGAGTTGAGTGAAATTTATAACGATTTATTAAAATATGTTAATTCTAAATATCCTAATGTTGTCAAATTTGGTGTTTTCAAACATGAAGGAGATTTGAAAATCGTTATCGTTGGTGAGAAGGATAGTCCTGCCAATTTCTGGAATGGACGTTGGGTTAGTGATTATTCATTTAATGATAATGAATTGAAAGGTGAAATTAAAATTGATATTCATTATTATGAAGATGGGAATGTTAGATTACAGAGTTCCAAGAAAATAGATTCGATTAACACTACATTGGATGGGTTAAGTAAAGATATCAATAAAATAGAAGATTCATTTCAAACTAAATTGAATAAATCGTTTATTGATTTAAATGAAAATAAATTTAAAAATTTAAGAAGACAACTCCCTGTCACTAGATCCAAAATGAATTGGGGTAAAGCCATTGGTAATTATAGATTAGGTAAAGATGTTATAAACCAGTGATGTGTATGAAATGACATTATTATTATTATTATTATTATATATATACTCTTTAAAATATCTTAATCAGAGTATAGATTATGAAGAACACTAGTAATGCGATACCAACGTATCTCCAGATGGAATTCCCACTCTGCATCGACCTCGTTAGATTTGCAGAAGAATCTTTGATGTTTGTAAATAGTTGAGACATGTTATCTTGTATAGAATCGATTAATGAACTGTCTTGATGTGCTATATCTTGAACATCTTGATTGATTGTTCTGAAAGTTGATAGTTTGGAAGCAAGTTCGTTGAATCTATTGTTGTTCTCATGAGAGTTAGTATGTTAAAGACATGGTGAGTGTGTCTGAGTGCTCTTACTTCTTGTTCTATTTGGTTGTATCTGGACATTATTTTGATGTTATTATTGATATCGTTTAATTAGTACTCATAAGTCTCTTTTATTTTTTTGATTTCCGAGAACATTATTTACAAACCCAACATACCAGTCATATAAAAAAAAAAAAAAATTGAGTTAAAGATATCACTTGAATGCTTTAATACACATTGTTTATTATTATTACAATTTACATTATAAAAATTTCATAAATCATTTCATAATTCTATATATTGTTAGTAAGTGAATAAAGAGTAAAGAACGCATTAATCCAAATAATGAGTAACAATTGATAAGTTTTTTCAGAGTAGATCTTGGTGTTGTTTTTTTGAATCGTCATACAAGTCCGTAAAGGCAAACTTTTTCATCAGGATAATCAATTGATTAATTCATATACACATCTGGATGACTATTATAAGAAACGTACTTTTTTCCTATGATTAAACCCCTAATAAATATGTTAGTCATGTATATTCATAACGTGTCTCCAAAAATACACATTCTCCTCACAATGATAAAATCAATAATCAGAAAGACTAATACTGTATTCACATACCACAATCTGGCCTTTAATGAGACCGGCGAAAGTCTCGGGTCCAAATGCTTCGAACGCAAATTATATCATCATAAAAGATAATTATGGAAGAGTGTAAATTGTAATTGCTGTGATGACATACTCTTTTCAGTGAATTATTATAATAATTTCCATTGAAATATGAAAAAAAATTCCTCTTAATAAAAAAAAATGGAAAGAAAAATGAAAAATTTCCCATTTTTTTTATTTTATTTTTCATTAATTCTGTTAGGGCTACTAATACTGCAGATGATTTTATGCGTCACGTGATGTGTCAGGGCTATCATTTTATAAGGTGTTCGGGTGTACAGTAGTTAAGGAGAGATTAGCCCAGACACCAAGTGAAGGAGGACTCAAAACACACTAAAACAGTCACAATTATATGAGTCTGTGTGGAAAATCTGTGGAAAAGCAAAATAACAATTTTCATTAAAATAATCAATACGTTTAATTCTATAAGTTCACAGCTTAATTAATACCATATAAAGATGTCTGAAACTACTGTTGTCTCCACTAACTGGAAATTGGTCGAAGTTGGCCGTGTTGTCTTTATTACCAAAGGTCCATCTGCTGGTAAATTAGCTTCCATCGTTGAAATCATTGACGCTAAAAGAGTATGTCCTCATAACTTTATGTTTTTAATTAAGAGAAATGAATGAGATCACAATAGTGAAACGTAAATAAGAAAATGAAATGTCATGGAAATGAAAGTTAGATCAAAGAAAGATATAAAAGCATAATGTCATGTATCCATCAAATATCACTAATTGTTTTATGTGTCTTTCAATCAAATGAATATATACATGACACATAACACAATACACTATAAACAGAACTCACATCATATCATTCATTTCAAATTTACTACTCATTTTATTCATTAGTAATACTTTTCACTATCATCATTCCTTTCATACTTATGACACTCTACAAATCCTTAATTAAAAACATACTACTGAAACGATTTAATATACTAACATTTCAACAGGTTTTAATCGATGGTCCAACCACCGGTGTCCCAAGACAATCCTTCCCATTAGCTCACGTTCTCTTAACTGGTTTAACTTACGATTTACCAAAAGGTGCAAGAACTAGAACCGTCCAAAAGAAATTCGAAGCTGCTAACATTGTCTCTCAATGGGCTGAAACTAAAGAAGCTAAAAAAATTGCTCAAAGAGAAAAAAGAAGAGCATTGACTGATTTTGAAAGATTCCAAGTTATGGTTTTAAGAAAACAAAAAAGATTTGCTGTTAAAAAAGCTTTAAAAGCTTAAATTTAGCTAAATATCATAATGAACATATTATAATAAAGGTTTTTTCTGTGGTTTGAATAAAAAAAAAAAATAATAATAGATTTAGTTTGGAATAAAACTATAACTGTATAATTTTCTTTTGTAATTCTATAAATTATTTGTTAATCTTTTATCTGTATTTTTCTTTTTTTACGTTTGTGTTGGTGGTTTAATGTATAATACACATTTCATTAAAAGTTTTCTATTTATACAAAGGGATTCATTGCTTTTGGTTAGCTATTTCATTTTGTAAAAATTGAATCAATAAATTAGGATCATTTTTAGTTTCAGGATGTTGATTAAAAATGTTTGTGACTAATGCTAATTCATTTGGGTTTAAGTTTGACAGAAATTCAAATCCATTACCATAATTATTATCATTTTTCAACTCTTTGATCATTTCTTGTTTGATTATAAATATTATAAACAATCTTTTAGTACCAACTTGTGGTTTTTCTTTATGATTAAATTGATTGAAAAAAATTGGTGATTTGTTATAAAATGGTAAAATATAAGCATCTTTGACAAATGAACTTTTATGTAAAATAACACCATATTTGTGTTTTGAATTAAAATAATCAAATAATTTATTGAATTTTTTATCACTATCAACGTGATTTAATTCTAATAATACTAATTTTCTAGAACTCGAAGCTTTATGAATATATTTATCTGCTTTGATTTCATCTAATCTACCTTCAATCACTAAAGCTCCGTTCGGATCAACTAGTTGGTGTGAAATTAATTTGAATTCTTCTTCGTTCAATGTCTTTGATCTATAAGTTAAAGTACTTTCAAAATTTGTAAATCCAGTGAAAACAGTTTGTCCTTCCCATAAAATTTTAGGCACATTTGGAATATCAGCAGCAGTTGGATCATAAACATCATCTTCTTTCTGCGTTACTGCTTTGTTTGATTTTTCATCTGATAAAATAGCAGCTAAATCTTCATCTTCTTGGTCATCATTAATGTTATTATTATTTTCAATATTACTACTATTATTTTCATCATCATCATCATCGTCATCATCATTATTATTATCGTTATTATTATGGATATTAATATTCGAATAAATGTTGTTCTTATGTTCACTTTCTAAAATGGTTTCAGATTCCTTGATGAATTTCCTTTCATCATTATCTAAACTCATACCAAGATTAAAATCAAATTGTTGACCACCTGAACTATCATCCTTCTCTAAAACAATATCACCTTTATGAGTTCTTCTTATATTAGAAACGACAGCTTGTTCGATTGTAGCTAGTGTAGTTGACTCTTTGATTGCCTCTTCCTTTTCTTTTCTCAAGTCTGGATTCAATAATTCATTAACCGACATTCTCACTAGTTTAACAAATGGAATGGATTTATTGATAATTGAAGTTCTTAATTTAGTATTCTTTAAATCTTTAACGTTGACAAAAATTCTTGTTGAAGCTTCCTTATAATCTTTACCAAGACGGAAAGTTTCAGGATCATGATAACAATCATACAATTCAGATTCTAATTTAACAGCTTTTTTATTTGACAAAACTTCAATTGAATCAGTTTCATTTAAATTTTTTTCATTTTTTAATAAGTCAATAAACATACCTTCAAATCTTTTAGTAACTGCATCTCTTGCCTTTTTATCAATATCATCAGGAATTGATTTTGGTTTCTTATTCAATTTTGGATTTTTATCATTTTTTGGAGTTGTTGATATAGACCTAGTTGATGATCTTACTCTTTTAAGTGATGTGTTTGAAAATTCCTCATCATCAACATCTTCTTGTTCTTCACCGTGTTCGTCATCATCATCGTCATCATCATCATCGTCGTCATCATCACCTTCTTCAACTTTATCATTATCAAAATCATCATCTTTGGTTTTAGCCTTTCTTGTATTAGCTATACCTTTAGATTTAGATTTTTTATTTGACTTATTTCTTTGAGCGATATACAGGGCAGGATCGATTTCATATTTAAGGGTTGTATAGTAAGGATTCGTAGGATCACAGATATTACAAAGATGTGTATCAGGGACAATTTTAGGATCCTTCAAAATACAATCATTATGTTGCCACGATAAGCATGAATCACACTGGATCATGTCTCTATCATCTTCATTTTCATTGTAGTTATCATTGTCTGTACCACAAACACAACAAAGAATGTCATCTGGTTTAATTTTGTATTTATCTTTATTCTTTTCAGCTAAGATTTGTTCACGGTATAGTCTATCTGATTCAGCCTTTTCTTGCTCCAGCTTCTCATTACGACCTTTATTTCTTCTTGAGGAACGACGAGGCTCAATCATATTGGGATAAGTAAGCGTTAATAAACTTGTTGTGTGTTGTTTAATGATATTAAATTGTTTTAAAATTCAAATTTTTTAAAGTGGAAAACCTGAAATGAGAAACGGGAAGTCACGTGAGTTAAACCGGAATTAAGTTGCCAAAACAGGAAAACTTCTAGAAAAGGAAATATTAAATTTTCTCCTATTTTTTTTTTTTTTTGTTTTTATTTTTAAGTGAAAAAAAAAAAATATTTGTAAAGCAAGACAGCAAGAGAGAAAGACAGAAAGATTGAATCCTTCAAGTAGATTATTATTTCTCATATTTATTCTTTTCATACAAATTCATCAAATTACTTCATTTATACTCACGTTCACAAATATTTTTTTCCTAAACAAATCAATATCACCCATTCAAGAGTCTTAAGAATAAAAATTTACATTTTAATATAATCCCTAATAAGTATTACCCAAATTACATTACATTATGGTACACAAGTACATCAAGCTAGTACAAGACTGGTTTCTTGAAGAAAGACCAACTGGTTCAACTTTAGGTGATTTGACATTCGATCTTAAACCAAGCACATCAATAAACAAATTGAGAAATCATCAATTTACCACATTTGAAGTCATCAATTATTCTGTCATCATTTCATTCATGTCATTTGCATTCTTCATTAACCCATTAAATTTATTTATCAAACTGATATTACTTTCTTTGTTTATTTTAATACTCTTGATCCCATTCACTTCTCAATTTTTTTTATATGGTTTACCTGTTTTAACTTGGGTATTCTTCTTCTTCAGCTCTCCTAACATCGCTGTCGCATACAGACCAGCAATCACGGTTAAAGTGTTACCTGCTATGGAAACCATTTTATACGGTGATAACTTATCACAAATTCTTGCTGCCTACACAAACCCAGCCTTAGATATCTTATCATGGTTACCTTACGGTATAATCCATTTTGCATTTCCATTTTTCGTTGCTGGATTATGTTTTCTGTTTGGTCCTCCAACTTGTTTGAGGTCTTTTGCCTTAGCGTTTGGTTACATGAATTTAACAGGTGTTGTTATTCAATTGTTATTTCCAGCTGCTCCACCTTGGTATAAAATCTTACATGGTTTGGATCCGGCTAATTATGGAATGCTGGGTTCTCCGGGCGGATTAGCTAGAATTGATACTCTATTGAACATTGATTTATATACCACCAATTTTTCTAAAAACTCACCAGTTGTTTTTGGTGCTTTCCCATCTTTACACAGTGGTTCAGCAACAATGGATGCATTATTTTTGAGTTATTTATTTCCAAAATTCATTCCACTTTGGTGTGGTTATGTCTTATTGTTATGGTGGAGTACAATGTACTTAACTCATCACTATTTCATTGATGTTATCGTTGGTTCTTCATTATCAATGATTGTATTTTTCATTGTTAAATACTCAAAGTTACCAGTCGCTAACAAAGTTTATAAAACAAGATGGTCATATTCAAAATTACAATACCTTGACATTTTCAAAAATGATCCAATTTCAATTTCTTCGGATATTGAATCAACTGGTATTCCTTTAGGTTCAATCAGTTCTAATCCAATAGACGGTAGAACAAGAGCTCCTAGTATCGCAATAAGTACATCATCAAGACCAAGAAATGGTGGATTGGATACATCACCAGATTCAGCTCCTTTATTATCTAATAATTTAGATGATTCAGATTCATCGCCAGAACAGTCGGTGTTTGACTCAGATGTTCCAAGATCTGTTTCAAGATCATCTAATACTTCTATTGAAAGTCAATTTGAAACTCCATCTAATTTCAATACAATAACTCAAACTAAATCCAAATAAAATTTACTATTTAATTCAAAAAGAGACCCTTCAATGAATCAATACATTTTTTTTTAAAAAGAGATTATGTTATTTTATTTTTAATGTTCATACCTTTAATAACCTTAATACTTTTTTATATACATAGATCTTATAGTGATCGTTAATTAATGACTGATATAAATAATACATGAAATTAGAATATATCAACCTGTAACCAGCTATAGTCAATAATAATCTTTAAACTTTTTTTTTGTATTTCATCTTTATTAGAACTTTTGAGAGAACAAAAATGAATTTTAACTACTAACTGTGGGATATATTTTACCATATTTAGATTTATTATGATGATTTATTATGATCTTTAATTAAACAGTTTGGAACTAACTTTGACGTAATCATTAGGATGAACTTCTTCACTTTTAACTTCTTCATTGAAATATTGTAATTTATATTCAATATTTTCTTCAAACCACCCTCTTTGTGATAAAAACTTTTTAATTGGCATACCTTTAACAGGGAACAACCAAACCAATAAACAATAAACTGAAAAACTTGAAATATAACCAGTAAAGAACGATAAATTATAAACATATGTGGCACCAATAGGAACTTCTCTACCAACAGCACCTGCGAAACCAACAACATTTGGTAAAACACCACAAATATAAGCAACATAAGCTCTCCAATTGATACCATACTTGCTATATGAGTAGTTCATTGTTGAAGAATTGGAATATAGGTGGAAAACATTAATATAACCTCTTCTAACTACAGTGTAATCAGCAGCAATAACACCTGCAATAGCACTTAAAAACACAGAATAAGCAGATAAATAAGTTGTGAAATTAGCTGAACTTGTGAAAAAATTCCATGGACAAATACAAAATGCAACTGCAGCACAAATAAACCCACCACGTCTAATGTTAATAAATTTTGGAAATAATGCTGACCCATCAGTACCAGCAGATATAGAATTAGCTGAAATATTCGTACCTATTTGAGCGATAGCAAATGCAAATGAAATGAAAAATACACCAGCTCTATCACCAGAAGTATAACTTTCAACATAACGACCTAATAAATCTAATGGAGACCAATAAATTTCATCGTACATTTGTCCTGACGCAGAAGAAGCTAAGATCCCAATTAGTGAAGTTAATGCAAAACATGTTGGAATGGCAATCAGCTGAGAAATTGCAGATGATGATGGTTTTTTAGCTAATCTTGAAAAATCTGGTGAGTTAACAATAAATGTTGAGAAGTTAGCTAATGCACTCATTGTTGATTTGATGAAAGCCCATGCATGTTCAGATTGTGATAATTCTGTTTTTTTGTGAATAACTGGTCCGATACCACCAGCTCTAACAATCGTCCATATTAAAAATGCAATACCTGCAGTGGAACATAAATATGCTTTAATTGTGAATAAATGACGAATAGTTTGTGGTCTAAAATAGATGAATGGTAATGAAAATAAGCAAAATAGGAAAAAACTTAAGAATTGGAAAGTTGTAGTTCCTGAATTTGGAATACCGTTAGGGATTCTAGTATCTAAATCAGCACCAAATATAGATTTTAACATCAACTGAACACATTGACCACCAATCCAAGCTTGAACAGAATACCAGACACAAGCCATGACTACCCTATTTAAAATTGGCCAAATTGAACCAAAAGTACCAAAACTAGCTCTACAACTAACAGGAAATGAAATATGATAATGAGAACCAACTCTTTGTGAAATGAAAACAAATAATGATAAGAACCCATAACCTATCCATACTGAAATCCAAGTTTCCCACCATGATAAACCTGCTTGAACACCAGTTGCAGCAATTTGCCATGTATTAACGTTAAATGATTCAGAAATCCATAAAAATACGAAATTATACCAAACCCATGGTCTGTCTTCCTCATCTAATACTGGTTGAAGATCTTTATTGAGTAAAAATGACTGAGATGTTGATAGACCGTCATCTTGTAATGAGATCGATTTGATTATTTTCTTAGATCTTGAACGTAAAGAAGAATGAATGTTATTATTATTCTCAGACTTTATGTTAAATAATGAAATCTGTTCTTCTGATAGTTCAGAATCTTTCTCAGAACAAGAAAATTCTTGATTCATGGTGATAGGATATAAGAGCCAATAACCCTATATCTGGAAAAGATAAAGTGAAGTTCAAAGATGGATTACATGTTTGGTATTTTATACAAAATCACCACACACACGACAGTAAAATTTTTATTTGCCTATGCAAGTAAAGCAATGTGCATATAATTCGAGAGATGAGCTTAATGAGAATCTATTTTAAACATGTCACAAGGGTACATATATGATGAAATTATGGAAATGAAGAGTTAGTGGAAGTATATCTGAATATATAATAAAGAACTGCTACTAATAGAATTATAGATCTCAACAATCAAAAGAGAACATATTTCCTATCTTCAAATCATAATGCCTCACAGAATTAAAGATTCAAAAGCCGTTAAATTGAAAATGACGTTACTTTTTCCGTGAACTTAAATATCTTATTTCTATCACTTTTAATAAACTTATTTCTACAAAATGGACTATTAACCTTTTTATACCACTTCCCATTTTCTTGTATTATGCTCTATAATTAAATACTCAATAGAGTGTTAAGAATTAGTTTTGAGAGATAACGTTATCAGTTCAGAAGAGCTCTTTATGTTCAGACGTTCTTATACTAGACCATATACTTTGGTCTGTGATCCGTGATGATCTTACAATTAAATTGTTTATATCAAATTAAATATTAAAATAATATACAAAAACACTTTAAACAACAATAACAACAGTATAAAGACAATAAGCTAGATGAATTATATATATATATCTATGAGAGTTTTGAATGATAAGCTGTAGCACGAACACCTTCATAATCATTAGGATGTGGTTTGTTGATTTCACCAACGAAATCATCAACCTTGTAGTTTAGATAATCTTCGAACCAACCTTTAGTTGTTAGGATATTTCTAACTGGCATACCTTTAACTGGGAATAATTGAACTAAAACAGTATAAACACCAAATGCTGAGAAAAAACCAGTAAAGAATGATAAGTTATAAACGTAAGTAGCACCAACTGGAACATCATTACCAACAGCACCTGCAAAACCAACAACATTTGGTAGAATACCACAAATGTAAGCTGCATAAGCTCTCCAATTAATACCAAATTTGTTATAAGAATAATTAGACTCTGAAGAATTAGAATATAAATGGTAGATATTTAAATAACCTCTTCTGACAACGGTATAATCAGAAATAATAACACCAGCGATTGATGATAAGAAAACGGAATAAGCAGATAAATAAGTGGTGAAATTGGCTGAAGTTGTGAAGAAATTCCATGGACACACACAAAATGCAACAAGAGCACAAACGAACCCACCACGTCTAATGTTGACATATTTTGGTAATAATGCTGATCCATCCGTACCTGCTGAAATAGAGTTAGCTGAAATATTAGTACCAACTTGAGCTAATGCAAAAGCGAATGAAATGAAAAAAACACCAGCTCTATCACCAGAAGTATAACTGTTAACGTATTCAGTTAATAAATCTAATGGAGACCAAAAAGTTTTACCATACATAACTGTTGAAGCTGAAGAAGCTAAAATACCAATTAATGAAGTTATAGCAAAACAAGCTGGAATTGCAATAAATTGAGAATAAGATGATTGATTTGGAGTTTTAGCCATTCTTGAGAAATCTGGTGAATTGACAATCAAAGTAGCAAAATTAGCTAGACAGTTCATTGTTGAGTTAACAAATTCCCAACCATGTTTTGAACCAGTTAGTGTAGTTTTTTGTTTAACAACTGGACCAATACCACCCGCTCTTACAATAGTCCATACTAAAAATGCAATACCTGCAGTGGAACAAACATATGCCTTAACTGTAAATAAATGACGAATAGTTTGTGGTTTGGTATAAATAAATGGTAATGAAAATAAACAGAATAAAAAAAAACATAAAAATTGGAAAGTTGTAGTTCCTGAATTTGGAATACCGTTAGGGATTCTAGTATCTAAATCAGCACCAAATATAGATTTTAACATCAACTGAACACATTGACCACCAATCCAAGCTTGAACAGAATACCAAATAATAGCCATGACGACTCTATTTAAAATTGGCCAAATTGAACCAAAAGTACCAAAACTAGCTCTACAACTAACAGGAAATGCAATATGATAATGAGAACCAACTCTTTGAGAAAAGTTAAGGAATACACTGACTAAAGTATAACCGATCCAAACAGAAATCCAAGTTTCCCACCAAGACAAACCATTTTGAACACCAGTGGCAGCAATTTGCCATGTATTAACGTTGAAAGAGTCAGCAACCCAAAAGAAGACGAAATTCCACCATCTCCAAGGTCTATCATCTTCAGTTAAAAGAGGCTGTAAATCGTCATTAACTAAAAATTGTTCAGCAGCTGTTAAATTAGAATTTTTCTGTAAAGAAATTGCGTAGAATAATTTACCACCAAAGGAGGTTGGTTTTGTATTTATTTCAGTGAACGATGAAGTTGAGGCATTCACAACTTCATAAGATTTATCATCTTTGACATCTTTGAAACTCATTATATGTTATTTGAAATCCTATATGATTAATATCGATATTGTTGATGAGAAAATGGGGGAAGAGAAACACTATTTAAATAGTGATTATAGTCTCATTATGCCTAAGAGCATTGGAAACCATGCAATTTTTATAGGTACTGATAAGAGACACCTGTAATTAAAAAATAATGTTAAATAAAAAGGAATGAAGATCAACTAAGAAATGCAATCCCCCCCAAACCAATTAAAATTTGAGACTGTTTGGTTGGATGTGTCACTAAAAACTCTTATCAGTTTTCAGGTGTGGCCGCACTAAACTGACTTTTTTTTTTTACTCACTTTCGACAGGTGGAAATCTCCGTTCAAATTTGAAATTTCGGCGCTTAAAAAAAGTTTTACACACTGAATTGGGATTTTGATTGGCTCAGTTTGATTGTGAAGTATTTAGATGTGCTTATAGAAAAATCAATACTATATAGTACATATGTGTAACTTCCTCCAGACTTAGATCAATCACGATATCTAATGATTATACAAATGATTGTAGTTCAGCTGATTGTGTCATTTGACAAGTCAGAGATGCTTATACAATTCAAGGCTGTATTTTAACATATGGTTCATTGATCGAATGTTACATTCGCGAATCGGTACATACCGTGACATCAAGCATATTTAACCATAAGTGGCATCAACTTTCAAACAATATTTTATTCCTTAGAATCTTTGATTCTTTGATATTGAAAAAATATTAACTCGATTATATTGCCCTAAATCATACCATTTCTTTTATCTATCTCTATTTAGAAACTTTACGATTGTTTTGTGAAAACTTAGATTGTCAAGCTAATAAATATTCAATAATGATTAAGATGGCCAAAATTAACTGATAAAGATCTATCTCTGGATTTAATATCATCTTGGTAGAAAAATTGATTGTCATGATATTTTACTATTCGACAAAATCTTACATTAAAAAAGAAAAAGGGTTAAGTGTATCAGTTTAGAATAAAAATTATTAATGAAGAACTTGGTCCACTTAGTAATAATGGCATAAAATTAAGTTTCACAAAGACTAGAGTCACATTATATAGCTGATTAAAACTCTTCATGTGTCTCTTATATAACATTCTAGTTCTCAAACGAGGTCATCATTAAGAGCTAAAACATTTCAATGTCTAATTACAAAAACTAGTCTATAACTGTTGAAATACCTTCTTGTTTCTAAATCCCAACTAATGACAATTCCTTCAAATCTAAATCTTATTTGAAAGATATTATATGTTCTTCACTGATTAGAATTTAGATGTGATACAAAAATGTTAAATCAAGCTTAAATGGTTGTACAATCCATGATTCTTCCTTGATTGAAATGATTTAAATCCCATAGTTTTTATTACATAATAATATCTTCTAAAATTACATAATCCAATTTAAAAACCATAAACCAATAAAAATTCACGATTTGCAAATCTCTCGAATTTTCATAAAAAAATAATTCAAAAAAGCTCAAACTATACAGTTAAATTCTAAAACTCAGATTAATTAAAATGGTTTCATACATTTCTAAACCAGTCACCAAAGCTTTACCACACTTAGGTAAAATCAATTTCTCCAACTTATGGTCATACGCTCCAAACTTAGCCTTATGGGGTGGTGCTTCCACTTTTGGTATTTTTGTATTCACTGAAGGTGTTCCAATTTTCCAAACTACATTCTATCAAAAAATTCCTTTCTTTGGTTCTCATTGGATTCATAACCCAGATCCTCAAGATTTACCACAATAGATTATCTCGCTATTTATTGTGTGTATGTATTGGTTTCGAGGATAAAGATGTGTTAATGAAAGTTTTTAGGATTCTAAATAATGTGTTTCGTTTTAGATTTGAAGAGAAAATTCATATTTTGTTTTCATGATATCGGTTGTTTATAGGTTGCACAGTAGAATATATATTTATATCATACGTATTAAAATAAACTGTAGAAGTATGCATTGATACATTTCAACTTTTATATAATACTTGTATCCACTGTATCCACAATAAATCTATTACCAATTAAAAATTTACACGTTTTCTCTTTATTTAAATCTTGAACTTTTCAGCATTTTCACGATCTTGTTTCTCTTTAACCAATTTTTCTTCAAATTTAGCATTTTCTAATTCAAATTTACTTATTGGTACTAATTCCATTTCCAACCATAATTTACCTAAATATTCATTATGTAGCATTGTTAGATCATCATATTCAATATAACCACCACGATCTTCTGGATCAGTCGAAGCACCAATGATATCATAAGCGCACCATAAATAATTCTTACAAGGAGGTGTCATTGCCCATGATCTTGAAGGTTCTTCCAAGTTATTATCAATTTTTCTATCACCACCTGGTGGAATCAATGCAGCATTTAATTTTAACGGAGCTTTATAGTATTTTTCTAATGCTTTAACGTCAGGGAAACGATTTTTATATCTATCATAATCATTTTCCCAAGCTCCATCAATTTTACAATGTTTAAAGCCTGAATTAATCCACATTATGGTGAAATCATCATCACCGTTCAAATGACCTGGATGTGTTGAACATAACTCATGAGCAATGGTATTTCTTGGTCTCTCACTCATAGGAGTCAATTCACCAACTGCAACTGAATCATATTTATTAAAACGATAATTTTCATTACCTGCAATTGATTGACCTAACCAGAATAATTCTTTATCACCCCAAACTCTTGATGTAGCAGCAGATCTCCATAGGTTTAGTTGTAACGTTGTTAAAATACCTGGGAAATGTGTTGATCTTCTAATAGGAACCATGCCTGCTTCCATTGAATGTCTAAAATTATGAGATAAATAACGATTTTGTAAAGTAACGTTACCGACTTTAGGAATATCAAATAAAGATTCATCGATAGATGATGGCATTAATTTTTTAAAATAATTTGAATCATGGTTAGCAACTCTTTCTGCACCCCATCTATCCTTAAAGAATAAAGCTTGATGTGATGAATAAATTGAAGTTTTGAAGAATAATGAAGGTTTGATTAATGGAACAGCATCAGTATCCATTAAAATAGTATCATCAAATGAATTGAATAAGAATGCAATTAATTTATTTGCAAATCCATTAAAATTATCTTGATATTCTTTTCTAATACATCTTTTAGCATTAACGAACCAAACTTCTTGTTTTGGGAAATTTGTTGGTATATGATTTTTAATTTTATCGAAAACACCTAATGGAACTTGAAATTCATCTTCTCTTGCAACTTTTGTAATTCTTTTTTGTACTTCCTCTGATAAATCACCCTTATGAACCAATTGTAATGGTAATTTATTGTTCAATGCCCTTAAAACACGAATTAAACCAATTAAATCATGTTCATATCTATCAGCAACTGATAAGACTAAACCTTTACCATTCAATGCAGTTCTCCAACTGTTTAGGAAACAATCTCTTTTTGGAACTCTTTTAAATAATGGAGGCTTTACAGGGGAAGTTGGAGATGGATTGACACTTGAAGTTTTGGAATGGAATTCTTCATCATCTTGAAAAGTTTTGAAATTATTTTCATGACTTAATGGAGCTTGAATGATTATATCTTTATCATCATAACCATCATCAGGAATATATTTTGACATATCTGGGATACCATAAACTTTTTCTCCGTTCCAACGAACAAAAACTGGTAATTCTCTACTTAACCAAGGAAATAATCTTTGTTCAATATCATAACACAAATCAATAGTACCATGAGATAATGAAGAATCTTCTTCGACTTCGACTTCGACTTCTTCTTTGTTATTTAACAGTGATTTTAATAAATCAGAAGCCATTGAACTAGACTGATGATCCTCTAAGAAGCATTTCCCATAGACTCGTAAATGAGTGACAGCATCGATCATACTCTGTTCAATTGACTTGGTTTTAGATGCGATTCTTTGATACTCTAATTCAAACTCAACTTTTTCACCTTCAGATGGTTCTTGATCGTTGTGCTCTTTTTTATAATCCTTGGTTCTATCCTGAATGTACCTGTTCTTGTCAAACGCAGCTTTATTGTAATCTTTATTCAGATCAATAGCTAAATCCCAATCATGATTTTGTCTATATAATTCATTGAAATAAATGTCACATTTTTCATTGAGTGGTAAACCTGCGAACCTTTCCGTGTATTTCTTCAAGATGTGTGAGTAGTGGGTAGACACTGCGACGTCCTTGTCAACAACGAGTAATTTAGGAGGGTTTTGCGAACTAAAGGACCGTTGGGAATTTCCAGAAGTTAGCAGTATCACCTGAATAGCTAGGATGAAGAACAAGACGAAGAGGAGCAGGGTCTTAAATCTCTGTGATGTAAGAGGGATGTGTGCCCTGACGATTCCCGTGTACCGTGAGAGGCCCTGTAGAACATTTCTGAGGACCATTGGAAGGTGGGAAGCTGGATGAAGAGAGTTGGAATTTGTAGTGAAAAGATTTCAAAGATTTTAGATGCAATCTCAGATCTCGGAGGGTTTTTTTTTTGGTAGAGTGAGATGATTGAGAGTCTGAGATGATGAGTGCGTGGACTGTTCATGGAATTCAAGAGTAGAGAGTGATGGTGTAAATAATGCCACTACCAATACTACTAGAGTCCGTTAACTGTCACCCACTAACTCCCTCCAAGCAGCCAACACACAGTCCAATCTGTATATAATAATTCCGACTCGTACCACGTGACTCCACCCTCGAAACTTTTTTTTTTTTTTTTTTTTCAATAAAATTTTTTTTTGAACAAATTTTTGGAATGAAAAGTCAACAAAAGTGAAATAACTCAACATGCCTGGCCAATCATATTTAGTCGTCGACAACTCGCTGTCTGACTCGGTGCTGGAATTAGCCACAATCATCGATCATTACAACACGGGAATCGATT
Organism: Phaffomyces thermotolerans; assembly: GCA_003707215.2. Classification (NCBI taxonomy): domain Eukaryota; kingdom Fungi; phylum Ascomycota; class Saccharomycetes; order Phaffomycetales; family Phaffomycetaceae; genus Phaffomyces; species Phaffomyces thermotolerans. Next base: position 67,834 of record PPNJ02000029.1, on the reverse strand, counting down.
ACGTCTCAACTGTCAACTCTTTTGTTCTCAGCAATGAAGAAGATGAAGAAGTCGAATTCAGTCAGCAACTATTCACAGAGTTATCCAACAATGTATCTCAATATTTAGCTGCCATCCCTGAAAAAGAACTGGAATCCGTTGCTAATTTAATCATCTACATTTTTTCATTCAATAATGGATCATTTGAAGACTTGATTAAACCGTTCTTATCAAGTTTAATTGAATTAGTTACTTCAGCTCCATCCACATCAACTTCAAAGTTAAGCGTCAAAAAATCATTGCATTTAAAATCAATTTCAATTCTATCTATATTATCAAATGTTTTCAACTATATAAACTCTGAAAATTACGAATTCAAAAATTATTTATTTGATTCTATTTTACAATACATTGAATCTAATAACTCTAATTTAGAATCATTATCAGCATTAGATTTATTAGAGTTATTAGGTTCTGATCCTTCAATTCCATTATTGAAATCTAATTTATCAAAATATTCTGAATTAATTCAATCAATTAATGAATCAAAATCTTTATCCACTTTAAAATCTTTGATTCAATTATATCCAAACGATAAAGAATTTGTTTCCAGATATCTATTGAATACTTTAAATTCCAAAAAAAATATCGATTTATCCTCAATTATCAATGATGAAACTTTTAAATCACATGAATTATATAAATTAATTTTCGATTATCAAACATTATCACCAACAAAATTCGAAACTGAATTAAGATCCCCAACTCAATGTTCATTAAACACAGAATTAGTCATCATTAAGAATAAATACTTATCACTGGCTAAATTATCATTATCTTCAAATTCTTCAATAATCACTTATGTTGAATTGCAAGATAATTTAAACATTTCCACGGATGAGGAATTGGAGAAATTTTTATTCAATGCCATCAATGAAGGTTTATTAATTGCAAAATTGAATCAAGTTGGCAAATCTGTTCAAATTTATAAAGTTCTACTAATTCCAGACAATTTGACCAAAGAAAACTGGTCCGAAATAAAATCTAACTTGATTGATTGGAAATTGAAGTTGAAAGACATCAAGACCTTGATTCAATCCTCTAAAAGAAAAGTTATGAAGGCTTAAGGATGAGATATTGTGTTGCAATAAAATTAATATATAAAAAATTGTTACGTAAGTCTTATGTAAGCGACGCGCTCAAATTCAAAGCGTGTTTGTTTATACTTTTGTGCATCTATCTGCATATTTTGTACATATTTCGAACATTTCCAAAGGATTATAGGAACAAATTAAGTGAAATTTGATGGAAAATTGTTTGCTTTACGTGTTGACCATTTACAAAAAATACTGAGCTTCCAACTCTTCTTACTCTCTTTCCATTAAACTCTCATTATACAGAATTAGTTGGTAATTAAATCCTCACATAAGATGTCATTCTCCATTTATTCTGATGATCATTCATCATGGTTAACAAACTTCCAACAATCAGAGCAATCGTACAGCTCTCAACTTCATAATTTATTCAGTGTTCACCAGTCTTCAATAATCAAAAAACTAATCACAATTCACAATTATTTAAATCAATACATATTGAGAGATGATACATTCTCAATCAATGAATTATATAAATGGTTGAATAATGAATTCGTACCTTGTTATAAATCGTACATTGATTTATTTAAACTAAGTTCAGATTTGATTGAACCTGAAGTGAAACTGTTAAAGTGTCCATTGATTAGAATCAATCAGATTCATAAGTCATTAGTGTTATTAGGTCAATCTTTTGAACTAAATCAAATAACAATTGATAATTTGTACAAATTATTGACTATTGCTAAGAATAAAATAGAATCTGAGAACAAAGCAATAGATTTGACTTTTTTCAAATTCAATGAAGTTATCGATTTATCTAATACTTCTAACTCAACATTATCATATTTCAAAACAGACCAAATTATTAAAAGAGATTATTTTGAATTTCAATTATTTCATTCCTCAAAACATCATAATTTAAATAAAATATTTAATACTTTACAAATTATTGAATTGATTGAACTGAATTCAAATCATTTAGCGTTTTGTAAGATTTTGAAAAGTGGAAGATCATTAATGTTTCCAATTCTAAAAATCAATGAATTTAGCGTCTTACAAAATGATTCTCAATTGATTCATATTCAACGAATTATTTCACTCCCATCCTCTTCAAATTTATTAGATGATTATATCGATGATTCAACTATTGATATATATCTAAGATGTCCAGATTCTAATCAAATGCAAAAATGGAATGAAACAATCTCGAAATTAAATAACCAATCAAGCACATTTCATGATTCGTTTCATCATTTGAACACTTTAAAGAATGATAAAGTCGGTTGTGGATTTACAATCATTAACAATGAGAATCATACTCATTTAGTTAGAAAATCAAATAGTATTAAACATGAATCATTGGGATCACTTGCTTCATATCAAAGATCTCCATTGTTAGATATAAACTCGTCCATCAACTTGAAAGAGAATGACAATGTTGGTATACATGATAATATTAGTACCAATGGCACAAATGCTACCTTAAATGACAAAGACTCAAACAAATTTATAAAGACTTCACAATCTATTAATTCAATCAATAGTAGTATCAATGAAGTCAATGATGATAAATTTGATAAATATAAACAACCATTACAATTTGAAAAAACAAAAACATTAAAGAAAAGAAGATCAATTTTCAATTTCTTCAAAAAATCAAGCAATAATGATAAGAGTACTGATTTTGATATTTTAGTCAAAAAGAAAGATTCTTGCGATAAAAATACTTTGATTGAATCACCAGCAAAAGCATCAATTGAATTAACTTCTAAACCTAAAAGTGTGTCAAATGACAAATGTATCAACAACCCTACAAGTTCTGTTAACGAATCCATAGATTCAGAATCCTTGAAATATACCACGAAATCAAATAATTCAATGGCTTCATTGAATAGAAATTTCAAACAATTGACAATAAACACATCATCAACAACCTCATCAACTCAAGAACTACCATCACCATTTTTAACAACACCAGTTAATTCAAATAATTCTAATAAATCCATCACACTTGAGGAACAAAATTTATTGAACTCTTGCAATGTCATTAAAGTCATCAAAAGCTCAACGTTATTATCTAAATGGAATTCAACTATTAATAAATGGGAAATCATTGGGTCTTCCAACATTAACAAAAATGTTTTGAAATTCATGAACGATGAATCAAATAACAAATTTTATATCGGATTTTTTAACAATGAGAATAATTATAATCAGTTAGCAATAATCATTCCTTTAAATACTAAAACGTTGAATTTTAATAAATCAAATGCAAAAGATTTACAAATTCGTTGTTTTGAATCAATTAATTCTAAAATTGAAATTATCTTAAATTTACGTTGCTTAAACTCATCAACCATCAAGGATATTTGTGATCAATTAGATAAAATTGGGAAATATAATACTAAAAACCAGTCAGGAACTTCAAATAATTCTACAACTTCTTTAAAACTAAGTGATTCATATACAAGTGAGCTTTTTGATAATTTACCTTCAAATTCAACTTCAATGAGTTCAATCCATAATTTACATGAAGATATCACATCACTAGGTTGTCCAGGAAATTTATACTCCAATAATCAATCTTCATTATCCACGATAAGTGTTAAAACTCCAACAAATAATTCCACGACATCGTTACAGTTACAAAATCTATTATTGAAGAAAGACATTAAAATTAAACTGCATAAATTAGATGAAGATAACGATTGGATTCCTGTTTCAATTGGACAATTCAGTATTTATTCAAATTTAACAAATGAAGAATTCTCAAAATTTCAAATTAATTACGTTGATAAATTGAAAAAAAATATTGAATTGGATTTAATTGTCAAAAATGGTGATTGTAAAAGAATAGGAAAATCAGGTTTGGTATTTAATCCAATTGATAACGATGAATTGAAATATTTATTGGAATTTAGAAATAATAAAGAATGCACTGAAATTTATGATTTCTTACAATGAATACTTATATATACATAGAGACCACAAATCAAATATAGACTATCACATACACAAATGTATTTTCAATCTATCTACAGTTGAATCTATATACTTATTAGTTTCTCTCTTCAAATGATAGAATTGCTGCACTTGAAATGTTTCTTCTAATATCCTGATAATCAACATCATGGGTGTCTTCAACTTCACCCCATCTTTCAGTTTGATAAATAACTTCTAAAGTTGCAGCTTTGGCAATATCTTCAATACTTTCCTCTATTCCAATATCTTTCAAATCTTTACTTTTACTTAAAACTGTTAATAACCCACATATTAATGATTTTGCACTTAATGTAACTTTTTCCAAAGCAACTAAATCAAAATAATTTAAACCATTTAAAAACTCAGTTACTTTCAGTTTAGTTTCTTCAGTCTGTGAGTTGCCTCTCAATCCATCTCTATCTGAATCTAGATCAATCAATTTAACTTCTAATAATTCTTCAACTTTTTGAATAATTGGTCTATATAACTCTTCCTGTGCTTGACGTAAAGTTCCTTCATATTCATGTTTTGGTGAGAAAACCAATAAAGTATCAGTATCTAAGTATCTCAAAAGGTCATTGATGATTGAAGGTTTATCACCAACTTTAGCAGAAATCGTAGGATCTTTCGCACTTTCAGTCAAATCAATAACTCTTGAGGTCAATGAAGTTAATGGCAGAGAATGTGGTTTGATATTTAAAGTAACCAATGAACTCCATTCGTGTTTAATCAAATTAGCCAATATGGCACGAGAAGCAGGAACAGCTAATGGGTTACCTAATGGTGTACGTAACGGTTTATGGTCTAGTTCGATTTGTAATAATTCACCGTTCTTGACTGGTTTAATATCAACTTCTTCCCAGAATTTAGTAAATGTTTTAGCCAATCTGTTGGATTCTGAGACGATGTTGTGTTCAACAGTGGTGTCTTTACCTAAGGGAGATGAGGCATAGCCTCTTCTCAATGAAACTAATCTGATATTTCTGAACATCCTGTGATATGGGTAGTAGTTAGTGTAAATATAATTAATTTTTCACCGAATATAATTTTGTATACAAATCACACAAGTCTAAACAATAGCGATATACACAATAACGATGTCAGTCAATCAAGCTGCCCTACAGAAGATCCTGCTAGAGATGGACACGCAGCTCAAGCAGAACTCAACAGCCCTACAAATTGCCAACGCACAAGTCAACCAAAAGGAAGCAAACGACAGACTTTTAAAAGCAACAGTCAATGAAATAAACTCATCAACAAAACCATCTGATCAAGTATGGGAAGGTGTTGGTAAAGTATTCATACAAGTCCCTTCCAAAACATACACTGAAAGACTAGAAAAAGACCAAACGTCGAACCAAGAGCAATTGAGAGCATTGAAGATAAAACGTGATTATCTTAAATTATCTGTTGAAAAAACGGCCAAATCAATGCAATCTATACTTACTGGTAAACAGTTGGATGAATGATATTTTTGGTCATTACATAGCTATATAGTAATATATATGAGTATCATACTGCACTATAACCACCTCTATCCCTGGATCCTATAATTTTTTGAATCATTTCATTAACTAAAGCAGGTAATGATTTCAAGGTATCTACAAAATCATGGAATGCATCCCCTAGATCAGCTGGTGTTCTTGATGATGAAATCCATGAACTTGCAACTATATAAGTACCAAACACTAAAACTAATATAATGAATAACCAAGTAAACCAACCCCATGAATCATCATCTGTAGGATCTTTAGGATCATCGTCCTTAGGTGGTGGTGATGGGACATTTTTGTTTGTTTTCAAACAAGCAGCTGGAGTGTTCCAATTTAATTCGAATTCTCCAGTAACGTCATTCCAACTAATTTCCGTAATTTCTTCATTTTCAGTACAATGTAGATTTACATTAGCATTAATCGAATTAGAACCCCATGAAGATTCATCTAGTTTAATGATCAAGTCAGTTTCATTTGAATCTAAAACGCTATAACTTAATCCATTGCCAAATGAAATAACTTGGGTCTTAAATGGTTCTTGTCCAGGTAATGAAACTTCTTGAATTCCACAGATTTGAGAATGTTTAGGACACTCAGGCACCAGGTCTGCTACCTGATCACATAGGTTGAAATACCATGTAATGTTGGTCTTGGAAGGTGGTGTGTCATGAACTTGTGAATTTGAGCTCAAATCTGTGAACACATCTTTCAATCTATAGTTATCCAATTGGCCTCTTGTACAGTCCAATGCTGTCGTTACCCGCGTGAGAAGTCCCAGTGTGAGCACCACTGAAGCTAGTGGTGTAAATTGCATCGTTCGTTGGTGTGTGTATCTGTTTATCAAAGTAATAAAAGACAAATAATCAAAAGGCAATTAATTTAAATAATGAAAAGTGTAGCCCTAGTACTTTTTGTGTGAATACTCACGTGATGTTTATTGATATTTATAGCCCTAATATTTACCATCCGCACACTACTTTGTCATTTTAGCAGTCCCGCTGCCAGTTCCATCAGGCATCCAAACACCACACCACCTTTCCTCAATCTCGGTGAAAAATTATAACAAAAATGAAAATAAAAACATATCGTAATTCACCTTAAAAGGCCTATACAAATATCCAACAATGGTTCGTTACAGTGCTACCTCCACCAATCCAGCTAAATCTGCCTCTGCTCGTGGTTCATACTTACGTGTTTCATTCAAAAACACCAGAGAAACTGCCCAAGCTATCAACGGTTGGAACTTAGAAAAAGCTCAAAAATACTTATCCCAAGTTGTTAAACATGAAAGAGCTATTCCATTCAGAAGATACAACTCATCCATTGGTAGAACCGCTCAAGGTAAAGAATTCGGTGTCACCAAAGCTAGATGGCCTACAAAATCAGTCAAATTCGTCCAAGACTTATTGACTAACGCTGCTTCAAATGCTGATGCCAAAGGTTTAGATTTAACTAAATTATACGTCTCTCACATTCAAGTTAACCATGCTCCAAAACAAAGAAGAAGAACTTTCAGAGCTCATGGTAGAATCAATGCTTACCAATCTACTCCTTCCCATATTGAATTAATCTTAACTGAAAAAGAAGAATCAGTTGAAAAAGCTCCAGAAAAAGTTGCTAGATTATCTTCAAGACAAAGAGGTAGATTAGCCACCATTCAAAAACGTATCTCTGCTTAGATTTAATCCCATAAAAGAATTTTTAATTGGTTTTCAAATTTTTTTATATTAATTTTAATGTGGTTTTATATAAGTTGGGTGTTGTTTTTAATGTACAGAAAAGAACAAGTGAAAAAACATCATTATGAAATGAATTGTAGTATATTGTTGGTAAAGTTATTGGACCTTGAGTAAAGAAAAAGAAAAAAAAAATATTATTACATTGATTAAATGACAGCTTGCCAAAAAATATGTATTTATTATATGTATTAAAAGTATCAATGAATCTTTGTGATTGTCTTATCAACCTTACCAACTTCTGGGGTTAATGTACCATGTAAACTCATTACATAAATACTCATTAACATGATTAGACAGTGTAAACCAAAACAATAAATCAAAAATAATATTCTACTCGTTTTATTAGCTAAGATGGCTTTAGCAAAACTTAAAAATATTCTTTCCAATGGTGATAACTTTGATGCTATTCTTTCTTGTTCATGTTTCCTGAATTTAGTTAATGGATGTAAAGATTCTTCATAATTATTTTCAAGTTGATTTTCATGATCTTTTATATTATTATTAAATCTATTTACACTACCTTGTTGGAATGATGATAAATATCGTGTTCTTTCAAATAATTCAGTATTACTTTTTTTCAACTTTGTGATCTCTAATTTTAATTCATTAATTGTCATATTTTGTTTCTTTAATTGAGATTCTAACTCAATGTTTTTAGATCTGAATCTATCTCTTTGGGATGTAATAATTGGTAACACTGATAACGAATTATATGATGCTTCATTTTCTTCATCAATTATTCCTCCTGCAATGGAAGAAGCTGGTGATAATTTTCTATGTCCACTTGTGTTAGGACCTCCCATAACATTAGGTTTTCTACTATAACTTGAAATCATACTCATTGTGTCAAACTTATTATTTGAAATTGAATTATCAATTTGATTTAGTTCATTTTCCAAGTTTGAATTAGTCTCATTTAATTTGGATATTATTGAATTTGATTCATTTAATTGAAGTTCTAATGATTTGATTTTATTTTCAAATTCTGCCTGAGTTGATCTATATTTTATTAAATCATCATTTAACTTCTTATTTCTTGAAATTAAAATCTCATCCAATTGATTATCATCTTTATTGGTTTTATTCACACTACTTTGATCTTCTTCATTATCTTCTTCCTCTTCTGAATCAGAATCATCAAATGAATTCTTACCTTCATTAATACCATTACCTCCGAATGAAATCAAACGCAAAGTGGTCAATTCATTTTTAATTTCATCATAATCTTCAACTTTTTTCAATTTCTCAATCAGTTCTTCATTCTCTTTTTTAAAATTTTCTAATGATCTATTCAAAAGAGTAATTTTATTAAGGTGTCCTTTATTATTTTGTTCGAATTGATCTAGTTTATTAATCAATTGAATGTTTTGAAATTCCAATTCATTTAACTTAACAGCATTATTATTTTCTGAATCATTCTCTATTTTTTGGGATTTGATCTTAGATTTCTCCAATTCATTCATTAGATTTTCATTTCTTATTAACAATTGATTTATTCTTTCTTCTTTCAATTCTAACTCATTGCTTAAAAAATCATCTTTTTCCTTTTCCTTAATCGCTTCATCTTCTCTAGATTCTCGATTGTTTTTCTTAACTTCATTAATTTCATTGGCTTTAACGATGAATTCTTCAGAAACAGCGCATCTTTTAGTCAATGAATCAATCTCACTTTGATATTGTTTCAACAATGACTTGAATTCTTTCAATTTCGATTCATCAGACGTTAGTTTTCGAAAATTTTTGGTATTCGAAGCTAAATCTTTTCTGTTTTGAATTGACTGGAATTGTAATGCTTTAATCTCTTGTATCTTGGAGGCAAAATCGATATCTTCAAGTAACTCTTGTGAAGGATCTTTAACTTCACTCATTGTATTTTTAATCCCTCACTCAATTATATCTAGAAAGCATCAAAAAAACCAATACACACACTATAATGAAATTGGGAGCCATCAAAAAAATGAAACATCCATACATCACATAAGATAAGACTACACTACAAACGCTTGTATAAGTTAACGTATAATACAGATAAAATTATAAATCTCTAACCACTCCAATAGCGATAAGTTTGTGGTGTCTCAATACTGATCGGCTTCAAGTCATCTTCTTCTTCAACTTCATTATTTCCATTATTATTCGTTTCATTACCAATTTCATTCTCCAAGCTTTTAGAAAACTCATTGAATGAATTGATTTCATCTCTTGGGTTCTTACTTAATAACGCCCTTATTTCACTAATTTTAGTATCAATTGAGTCAGGTGAGTTATTGATTGATTCTTTCAAATCATCTAATTTTGATATTATTGAACTTGTTAATTTGGCAAAAGATAATCTATCAAGAAATAATTCTTCCTTTTCTTGTTGAATTGTTTTTTTTTCCAAAGTTAAATTTTCTTCAATTGTTTCTAATTTTTTCAATTTTAAATCAATTTTATTTAATTGAGTGTTTACTATCACATTTGTTAATTTATTCATTTCAATTTCTTCGTTTGTTTTGAAAATGTGTGATCTTACACCTACTGTAGAGAATGCTATTTTACCAACTTCTTGTAATGATGCGTTTGTGTTTTCTTCTTGTAACTCTTTTTCAACTGTTTTATCAATATCTTTTTCATCTATGAATTTTATTGCATTTTCTGTGGTTTTTCTAACAATTTCAGGATCCATTAATGAAGTTAAGAATGCTAATGTTGATAGCACAGGATTATCAGCTTGATTGAATGGTAAATATGGAGCATATTTTAAAATGTTTTTGGCATCATTATCATTGTCATTTCTCAAAAATTTGTCTTCAATTGGTAATTTTAAAAATCTTAAAATACATTGTTCAGCTGTATGGTTGCCGACATGCTGTGATATTTTATTCCAATCACCTTTGAATTCAATTAAACCTTCCAAAAGCTTTTTCAGATTTTCTTTAGTCCATCCATCATTAATAGATTTGGAGATATTTAATCTTATATTTTCTTTGTCTTTACCATTGAGTTCATTAGATTCTTTCATTTTTTTTGATTCATTCCCATCTTTACTTTCTTCATCATTTTCGATTGATCTTCTTTTCAAACCTACAAGTTCTTTCAATTTTTCTATTTTTTCATTTTCTAGAGGTGGTTTATATGGTTCAAATGGGAATAAGCCTCTTGGTGCGTCATATGAAACTTTATAATCACCAGTATATGGAGGTTCAACAGGTTTGGGTTTGAGTTCAGCATCAACTTGATAATTAATTAAACCCCATTGAGATAAAAATCTATGTAATCTCAAGATTGTACCAACATCACCAACTAATGACCGTCTTGCAGCCGTCACAGTTAGGTAATCATTTGGATTTAGTCGGTATGCATTAATTAAGAAGTTTCTGTATCTAACGTATAAAGTTGGTGTTTTAGAAGGATTTTTATTTGTGAAAAATTCAGGTAGTGATTCTTTTTCAATTTTATTAATCTTTTGAAAATCAAACCATGCGGCGTAAGAAGGAATAACGATATTATGAGTTTGAGGAACATATGGTTCATCTATATTGTCTTGTTTTCCAGTCGTTGATGAATTTAGATTTGGCTCCTGTCCATTTTCTTGTTGTTCGATTTCCTTATCGTCTTCTTCTTCGTCTTCCAGTTGTTCGGTTTCTTTTTTGACTTTCGGTGTCGTTGAAGACCGCTTTCTGTTATTCTTTCTGTTATGTTGTCTTTCCTCATCTTCTTCTTCGTCTTCATCATCAACTTCTTCTTCGTCTTCTTCATCTTCATCATCATCTTCATCTTCTTCTTCTTCATCTTCTTCAGGTACATCCTCGTCATTGTCACGTCCTTCTCCCTCTTCTGCAGCTTCATCTTCGCCGTAGCTAGCATCTGCGTCTTCGCCTTTGCGCTTATGTCGATCAGCGTTGACACTACCTGCAACTATATTCTCTTGATTGTTATTTTCCTCCTGACCACCATCATCCACCAACACGTCGTCATTTGCATTGACTTTATCCAGTGGCACGTCTGTTACCGAAAAGTCACCGTCGTTGCCAATAACTTTCCCCTCGACCAAATTATCAGCTTCAGGATCCATTTCTAACGAATTGGGCGTATTTTATTTACTGAATTGTTTTCGTTTTTAAAAATGTAAACAAAATTTAAAAGTAAAAAAAAAATGGAGCCTTTTATTTTTTTTTGTTGATTTCCCAATCGGGGAATTGCAATTGTAACATGAAACCAATTTGATTCTTTTGTGAGATTTGTATTTAAGAAGGCATTTTTGTCTTTCACCGTTTAATCTTCTTCTTCTTCGTTGTTGTTGTATGAAGTTGGTGAAAGTGGCTCTCAGACTGCCTGTGACTTCGAATGTGCCCCCAGTGATCCCACCATTCGGTTTAGGAGAAGAAGAAAGATCCAGTATAAAGTCATCGCCATTCTTTCAAAACTTGAAGAGTGATAAGAATAGAAAATTAGATGCTGCTAAAGTTCATCCTGTCTTACCAGAATCCATCATCAACATCAAACAGTTCATTCCACTAAACTCAAATGGTAAACTAGCCCTAAAGGTAGCAGATCAATCAATACCATCACCATTTGAAGTTTACATGACATCTGATGATCCCAAACTAATGGAAACTATGGACCCATTTCCTGTCATGAAACCAAGGATCCCCGTTTCTGTGTTCCCTAGACTATCAGTGACAAAGTTATTGACTCAATCTTGGTGTGAATTAAGAGATTTTTATCGTATTTATTCAAAAGTCAATCCTCAGAAGTCAATGGAAATGACATCTGGTACAAAATTGCATGAAGAGTTAGAGACTTCATTACATCCCCACGTTGAATTTACCACAATTGATGGGATAGAAGATGTTGAGTTGTTAGAAGACGAACCTTTCACTAACGTTGAAACTCTTGAAGACAGAATTGATGGTTTAACTATCAATGAAACAAGTACAAAAAGAGATTTGGAAGATAGCGATTTGGAAAACAAATCTACAGAAACTTCTCCAATTGAACCATCCACAAACTTGAAAGTCATTGAAGGCCTTGAATTTGCTAAAGAACAACTCAAATATGAACAAGAAGAAGAGGTACCACTGATAGAATATGAACCTATTGATTTAGCTGCAATGATTGAGTTCAGATGGTTGTTTGATAATTTATTAAGATTAAGATCATTATTAGTTGAAGGTGAAGCAAGAGAATTATACATATTTGGATTTGTTAATAAGAGAACAGGTGAGTTTCTAAATATTCAAAAAGAGAATGACCTTAATGATTTCTTACCAATTACAGGTATGATTGATTATCTTCAATTGAGAAATGTATCGAATTCAAATATCGAGGACATTCATGAATTAGTTGAAGAAACAACAGGAAATAAACTACCTAAAAATAACCTATCTGTTATTGATGTTAAAACAAGAAGAATTCCAACACTACCTGGACAAGATTCAGTTATTAAAAATTCTAAATTACAAATCATGTATTATAATAAATTTTTAAAACAGTTTAATAATTTGAATGATTCAATCAAACTAATTGAACTTTTTCTCAAATATAAGGGAATTAATATAAATTCATCAATTCCATTAAGTTTAGTGATTTCAATACTAGATAAATTTGAAAACATTTTCTTTAATGATTTTAGATTAATTCAACAAGGTGCAACGATCCATGAATATTTAAAACAAAAACAAAATCCATATCATCCATCAGGTTTAGATATAACATCACCATCATTGAGACCATTTTTAAGTAATTGGAAACAACGAGTCTCAATAAAATATTTCATATTAAGAAATGCTCAATTATTAACAAACGTTTCACAAATGATAAATGATGATGATCTAAGACTTCAATATTATTATAAAGATCGTTTATTTAAAGAAGTTAAGTTTAAATATGATGAGAATTTATTGTTGATGAATAATGAAAATTCAATGAAATTTTGGACTGGTGCTAAAAATCCAACTCCAATTGAACCAACTTCTAAAAATGCTAATGGAAAATGTAAATATTGTGATTTTAAAGATTATTGTCAAGTTTATGAGAAGGCAACATCTTCAACAACATTATACCCTTAACTATTATGTATATATATATATATTTATTATTTAATGAAAAAAGACAGATTTTATAAGTACAAGTATAGCTAAAACGAACAAAAATAAATTTCTCTATATAGATTATTCATATAAAACACTCTTGTCTAAGACAAATAAAACTTAGCCATCTCATAAGCAGTCCAACAAATAGCAGTACTTGGAACATTTGAAATAATTCTAGGTTTTAAACCTTTCCAAAATCCATTAAATCCTTCTAATTTCAAAATCAATTTACTTGCTTCTGAAAATTTTGTAATTTTCAAATCAGCACCATCAGTTTGTAAAAATGTTTTAACAACATCTAATGGTGTAGTTACTGCACTTGCAACACCACCTGCAATACCACCTGCAAGACAATGTTTCAAAGGATCATGATCACCTTTTGGATTGATTAATTTGATGGAACTTTCATAAACGATAAAATTCATTGCTGTGAACGGGATCGTCATCATTATAGTAGTTGGATAACTTGAATAAAAACTCTTTAATCCTTCTTTTACATACACTTGTTTGATAATACTGAAAACGTTACGTTTTTCAACACCTTCATACAATTGCATTCTTTGTTTAATAACATCGAATGGATTCATTAACGCCTCGGAAGTGATTGTAGCTGAACTACCAGCAATACCAATCTCCAAAATGTTACTATCATTATGGTTCTTGATCAACTGTTTCTTAACCAATTCATATGTCCCGAAATATACAGCATGAGCAGGACCTGCACCAATAACAACAGAAGTAACACCTTTCCATAATGACAACCATCCTTCTGTCTTGGAGATATGATATACGTTTTTCAGAACAGATCCACTGATTTCATGTTTGGCAGTGTCTTTCAAAATTTGCATTCTTGTCTTTAACGTATCAATAGGATACATTACCGTATGTTCTAATATACCAGCAAATGCACCAGCTGTTGCTTGTGAAAGAAGAGTGGCACCTTCCGGAAGCCCCTCGTAGTCAATTTCATCTGGGATTGGATGTGTTTCTTGCATTTTTGAATGTAATAATAACTTGTGTTTTTTTGATTTATATGAATCTAGTCGATGAGTCTGGGGTAGTTTAAATTGATGAGTAAATGAATAATGAGTAAATTTATTCGGAAATAAAAGTATATAAATGGTTTGTGTTTATGAATTTGAAGCTGATGTGTTTGTAGGCCACAAATATGTTGAAGAAACGAACTGCTCTATTTCAATTTTATTCTAATATTAATAAGTTTTAACTGAACATTTTGGGTGAAACTTTTTTTTTTTTGCCAGTCCGATATTTCGGATATTTTAGTTTATCCAGTGTCCATGCCTAAAATTGATTTATTTGGAGTAAACTCATAATTCATAGTTGTCCTCATTGAAATCATTATTGACCACAGACCAAACGTTCCTATCTCTTTCTAGTGTTGAGTTCTCGCTGACATTTAAATCACTATGAGCAGCCAGATTTGGTAAATGGCCTTGCTCATTTATTGCGTCTTCAGCATCATTATTACTGTAATTTTCAGGAATCCACTCCACTGTTGTATCTAGCCCATCATTACTGTCACTAAATGCATCTTGTCTTTCGTTCGCACCTTGTCTATTTTCTCCTCTTGACTGGATAGATCTCATGATTCTGAAAGAACTATGACTTGGTTCAACTCTTCTCCTTACATTTCTTGTCCATCCAATAGTTTCATCTTCTTGATTTCCTCTTACGTTACTAGTAACGAGCAAACCACCATTTGTAGATCTTTCATGATCATCAGTGGTGCCACTGATTGGTCTAGTTCTAAGTCTAATTCTAACTGATCTTTCACGTCTTTGATTCTCATATCTCATTCTTTGATCACTTAAGCTGATAAAACTAGGACTATTTCTTTCATCAGGATCATTGTTACTACTATTCGATATAATAATTCTTGGTTCACCTTCATTATTGGGACGACTGGATGTGTTATGAGTTATTGAATTCATATCAGATTCCAGGTTTCTTCTTATTGCATTAGCTTGAAATTCCAGAAATTCTATACTTTCTCTAAACTCTCGAGGGTTATTATCACCATTTGTATTATTGTCATTATTGTTATTGTGCGTTCTATCAGATTCATGACGAAATGTAGAAACATCAGCACTCCTCCATCTTCTTGCATTTCTTCTTCTCAGTGCCGATGCTGGTGGGCCCAATATCACAGTATTAGATGGATTAGTTGGTCTTGTTGTTTCACCTTCGCTTATACGAACTCTTTTTCTTTTGCGAAACTTCTGTTTGCGTGTAGCACCATCAATGATCTGTTTAATAAGTAAACCCATGATGTAGCCAGCTTATTGGTAATTTTAATCCTTTCTTTTTGGATCTATATGCGTATGTATAATTGACTGTGATTATATCTATGGTTTCTACTACTGCATGAAACTCTTCAATTACTTGATTAAATGAAATTAAATTGAAAATTGTGTCACATTCTGACCTAAACTAATTTTTGATACAAATTCATTACATCCAAACACCAACTATTATAAATTTAAAAAAATTTTCCATTAAACATTTCAAACTTCTTTCAGTTATAAAAATTATAAAACTAAAAGATACGCATTCTTATTCACTGCTTCATTAGTGTTATAGGTTGATGAACGGAGGGGAAAAGAATGCAAGATAAACAGTCGAAAGCGATACCTCATACTGAACTGTGATGAATTTTTTTAAAACGTCCCTTTTAGTAACTACGCTATGCGAGATATATATATCTCAATCACTATATATACAAGTGATTATCAACTATTAGTAAAATGATATATATACTATACACAGCTCTATGCTAATAAATAATGATCAATTGAAATAATAACTCTCCAAGTCTCTCCCGTTTATAGTAGCACTTTCATTGTAAATGTGGTTAAAAATGGTAACGCAATAACCAACATTAAATATTGAATTATATAAGTCAATGCTAAATAATCCATCTGTTGATATCTATTATCGTCAATTGGACTATAGAATGCAGTTATGTAAATAAGACTTGTTGCATTGGGCAAACACCAAACAATAGTACAAACAAATTTCAAAATATTATCATCTGTGAAAAATCCAGCTTTTGATAATCCTAAAATGATACAAACTCCAATTATTGGGGATATTATCAATTTATAAATTGATAGAACGAATGGAGTTATCCAAAATCCTTTATTCATTTTCCCAACTGCTAATCTTGATAAAGTTGATCCTAAAATTAATAAACCTAAAGGCACTGTTGCATTTCCCATATAAGATGTGAAATCCATGATAAACGATAATGGAGGTTGACCATCTGGAGCATTTGGTATATGAACAAAAGATTGTTTTGTGACAAATAATCCTTTAACCCACGGAATCATTGCAATTATGACAGCTGCTACTAAAGTTATTGAAATTGGTCTTTTCATGTTATCTAAAAAGAATAAAAAGATTTGTTTGAATTTTGATTGATTTTTAACATTTTGTAAATTTGAATCATCATCTGGTGTAATTACTTGTAATTCAGTGAATTGACCTGGTCTTACTTTTGAATTAATTTTTTTCAAAGCGTCAGCTTCTGAATACTCATTAATTATATCATTAATAGTCTGAGTCTTTTGTCTTCTTAAACTTAAAGCTGAAGTATGTGAAAAATGTCTTGATAAATGAGAATCAGAGGATGATGTTATTTGATGCAACGGAATAGCTTGAATCTCATTATTGATTGCATGAATTCCACTTAAGGAACCATCGTCTGATTCTGCATCTCCTTCTTCTTCTTCTTTAATAGTAGTAGGATCTGATGAATCTGATTCAATCTCAATTGATTTACTCTGTTGGTTGAAATCATAACCAATTAACTTATTTAAACCTAAGTTAAATTGGAAGAAAATCTGATACATTGTGAAAACACATATATAACTAATTCCCATTTCACCTTCCTCATCAGTGAATGCAATTCCACCAATTGCAAAAGTTTGTAGATAAGCAATTGGCAAATCAGAAATATTTGATAACATTCCTGTAGCCATTGAAGAACCTTTCCAAAACTTGGGTTTATTCATCAAATAAGATGAATAACCACCTATACAACCTAATACCATCATCAAAACGGATATTAAACCAATTATACCGATTTGTTTTATATCACTTGATTGCAAATTACTAACCATTTTATTGAACAATAGGCATGGTAATGTCAATGTGACAACGACATCACTAAGGTTTCTAGCAGTGTCAACGGTGATGATGTTTCGTTTCCCCAAATAAAAGCCACAAGCTATAATGAAATAGATTTTGAATATTGGTTTAACAGAAGAATATATTATATCACCTAACGGTAGATCTGGGTTAGTCATTGAATTTCAACAATGGCCCAGTCGCTAGGATTGCTTGGTATACTTTTTTGAAGGATAGAATCCAATTAATTCAATAAATTTCAATTCAATCAAATTTTTTTATTGTATCACGCATTAATTTGAGATAAAGTTAATCCGATAATTAGCTACTTTAATTAGAAAGCTTTAGCGAAATAAAAAAAAAGATTTCTTTAGTGGGTTATGAGTATCAGTTTCGTGGTTAGTTGTATGAGCCCAGCTGCGCGCCGGAAGCTCAGGCCTGGCCTGGGCAATATTTTTGAACTTAGCGCAGAGAGACAATTTATATTTGGATCTTATGATGAATTCTAGATAGCAATCAAGTTGATAATGATTGTGTTGGGGGGAACTTTATTAATCTATTTATATATATATATATATATATAGACTTATGACACATCCATTAAAATAACCACACTATAGGATTATTTGCCATATCCGATAAAATTACCAATTTGAATGATACGATGTATAAGCAACCAAGAGTGATGAAACATGTGTAGTATCTATGAACTACTAATATACTATTATACTCATATATTAGGGTATGTATGAAGTAATATAATACACTGAAATAGTCTCAACTTCAAATTCGATTACAAAAAGTGACAAACTGGCCATAGAGGTGGTTCTTCCACTTCGATGTCTGTGATTATTTTGGCCTAGATAGAAAAATTGTATGAGACAATCGGCTGATTAGACTACTGATGCTATACTATTTAATTCTAGAGATCATAACTACTGATACCAAACTAATAGATCTTATATTACCTCGACTCTAATAATCTCCTTCTTTATCAACTCAGTAAAATCCTCCCTCTTTTTACTCCTCGGTCTAATTATTTTGGCTTATAAAAAATCAAAAACAAACATCAAAAGTCATGCAGGAACTCACAGAAATAAACAGAATTAACAAAAAAAAAATTATTTTATGGCCAGCTTGACTCTTCTTGATATAAAATATAAATAAGACATCAATTCTCCTTTGCTTAAATGTTATTTATCTCGAATTTACTCACTCTCTCTTTCTTCCGACAAACTCGACATAAATGGTCGGCTCTATCAAAGAAGAAGAACAAGCACTGAGAGCTGCTGCTACTAGTGACATTAGAAATAGCAACGATACTCGTCGTTCAAGTATCCAAACAACAGACTACGAAAGCGCTGAATCCCATATTACCCAAAACGAGGACGAACAAGACGACGCTCATAATGATACCATAAACAAAACAGTCGCTAACGATAATGAATCCATTTCTACTATTCAAAACGAGTCCTCATCTAATAATAATAATAATAATAATACCATCAACCAAAATTTTAACAAATCTGATGAAAGCATTCAATCAAGTCAATCCTCCTCAGATGTAGAAGAATCCCCATTTGATGTTAGTGCTGCTGCTCCATTGGCTGCTGCTCCAATGCCAGCTTCATTAAGTAGAACAAAATCAATTGAATCAATCGCAAGATCTCATAAATCCTTTGATGATGACTCAATATATGGTAATCCACAAGATCATGAATTTGATGCTTCTAAAACTCAATCTGAATCTTATTATTTAGCTTTAACAAGAACTGCAACAAGAAAATCTATTTCAAGACAATCTTTGAAAGAAGACGTTAAAAGAGTCATCTTACAAGACCAAGGTCTTGAAGTCCCAGATGAAGGTATTGATCCTGCAAAATTAGAATGGGATGGTCCTGAAGATATGGAAGATCCTAAAAATTGGTCAAGAACAAGAAAATGGGCAATTACAATGACTACTGCCTTTATTTGTTTGGTCGTCTCATTAGGTTCCTCTTTATACACTTGTGGTGTTCCTTATATCGTTATGGAATTCCGTGTTTCACAAACTTTGGCAATTTCAGGTTTAACTTTCTATTTAATTGGTTTATCTTGTGGTCCAGTTTTAGCTGCTCCATTATCTGAATTATACGGTAGAAGAATCATTTATATTCTTTCCTTACCAATTTCAATGTTATTAACAATGGGTGTTGGTTTATCTAATCATATCGTTGCAATTTTAGTTTTAAGATTCTTTTCAGGATTTTTCGCTTCCCCAGCTTTAGCTGTTGCAGGTGGTACTATTGCTGATATTTGGGATTTTGAAGATATGGGTTTAGCAATGGCAAGTTTCTGTTTAGCTCCTTTCATGGGACCAGTTTTGGGTCCAATCATTGGTGGATTTGTTGCAGAATCTAAAGGTTGGAAATGGACATTATGGGTTAATTTAATGTTTGGTGGTGTTATCTTAGGTCCAGTTATGTTTTTACCAGAAACTTATAAACCTATTTTATTGAAAAGAAGAGCTGTTAAAAGAGGTATTAAACTAGCAAAATCAAAAGTTCCAAAAGGTGAAACTATTAAATTAATCTTAACTGTTACTTTAATGACTCCAATGAAGATGTTATTCGTGGAACCAATTGTTATGGTTTTTTCAATTTATATTTCATTCGTTTATGCCGTTTTATTTGGTTTTTTTGAAGCTTATCCAATTATTTTCAGAGGTACTTATGATATGTCATTAGGTATTTCTGGGTTATGTTTCATTGGTGTTATGATTGGTTTTATCTTGGGTACTTTTTATTATATTTATGTTGATAGAACAAGTTATTTCAAGAAAAATCCAGACGGTACAAGAGGTAAACGTGATGAAAATAATAAATTAATCGTTGATCCACCAGAAACAAGATTATCTTTAGGTAAAGTTGGTTCAATTGCATTACCAATTTCATTATTTTGGTTAGCTTGGACTTCAAAACATAGTATTCATTGGATTTCACCAGTTCTTGCAGGGGTTCCATTTGGGTTTGGATTAATTTTAATCTTCTTCACTTGTATGATTTATTTTTCAATGGCTTATCCTCCATTATCATTAGCTTCTGCATTAGCTGCTAATAATTTCTTAAGATATATGGTTGCTTCAGTTTTCCCATTATTTATTGTTCAAATGTATAAAAAATTACATATTGACTGGGCTACTTCATTATTTGCATTTATTTCATTAGCAATGGTTCCAGTTCCATGGGTCTTTGATAAATGGGGTCCTCCATTAAGATTAAAATCAACTTATGGTTATGCTGCAATCATGAAGAAAGCTAAAGAAGAAAGTGAAAGATTGGCTAAATTACAAACTGAAGTTGAAACTGAAGTTTTAGATGAACAAGATAAATTAGATTCTCAATATCAAGCCAATTTAAGAGCAAATGCCATGGTTGATGGAAGTTCAGAAGATTCTCAAGTTGATAATGAAAAAAAATTACAAGTTTGAACTATTTTAGAATCAAGAATCTATAATATATATATATAATTCCCTGTATATTTGATTTTTTTTCGTTTGGGATGTGGGCATGTTTTGTGTATAGAATATGAAATTTTTATATAAAATTTAATGTAGTTTTGAAGTTATTGAAATTTACTACATCTCATGTGAAAATACGATTTAATTAAAATATATAGTACCTTATAGATTCTATTGAATAAAGGCCTCTTGTGGAATTTGACCAGATGCTCTACTTTGAGTAAAACTATTCAATGCATTTTCATAATTCCATCCACTTTGTTCAGCCAACATCAAAGTGAATTGTAAATTCAATTTCGTTTCAACGTGCAACCTTGCGACAATCTCTCTTTGTTGTGGCATGATATTCGGTGGTAGTTGTAATCCCTGTGCAATGGCATTAATGTTTGTGTTACTATTATTAGCAGTATTATCTAAAGTGTTATTGTGCACTGGAGTTGATGGTTGAGATGGAGCGTTTGATGCGTTTGGCGTTATGATTGAAGAAGTTGATGGATTTAAAGATGATAATTTAGTTTCATTCCAAGACTCTGCATTAGACACTGGTCTGATAATTAATAAATCAGATGCAATGATTAACCCAGTGGCAGTTGGTACTATAACAAAAGTTCTATCAAATGATTTAGGGGTTAATTTGTTAGTTGAAGAATTTGATGATGAACTATTAAAGCGTCTATTTGATGATCTTCCATGGTTATTAGAATTATCAACTTCAGGTTTTGAACTCTCATCAAATGATCCATGTAAAGATATTATAAATCCATTAACTTGTGGAAATCTCCATGCTTCAACTGAGTATGAATTAGGTGATTCTGTTAATTTATGTTTAGTCTTTGGTAATTGCTGAAATAATTTATAAATCTGTTCAGGTCCTTTACCTAATCTTGCGGTTCTTGCCTTTTCACTTGAAACTCGTGATAAATTTCTTGAAATTGGAATGTAGTAACCAAATGACACGTTAGAAGGATGTGCATCATTAGGAACGGATGAATCTGCGCTTAATGAGAATTGTGATTCTGGTTGATATAGTTGCATTAATTGTGATCTATCATTATCCCACAATTGTAAAAAATTTGATAAAAATTGTGTTGAGATTTCTTGGATTTGGGAATCTTCAAAAAAGAATTGTTTGGCATTGATTGGTAGCTTATAAATTTGGTTTAGTTTTAATTCATCTCTTATTGTTATACCATCTAAAAGTATCAATTTGGGGAAGTTTTTAAGAATCTCATTTTTATAATTGATATCAGCACATATTGGATTATTAACTAGGATTAATTCTCTCAAGTTCTTGAATTTATTCTTCCAGATGTCAAATGATGACAATTTGGAAATTCTGTTGTTTGAAAGTGATAAATTTACTAAATTTGGATATGTTTGAGCTAATGTTGTAATGCCAGAAATATCTAATAAATTGTTTTCTGACAATGAGACACTTTCAACTTTGAATGGTTCTTGAGATGCTAGTTTCATAAGTGCAGGAAACATTTTACTTTGAGTAGAAATTGAGTTGAAAACCCCATTTTGCTGTAATTCTAAATCACTTGCAATGTTGGTTAAATCTAATAGTTTGGCACTTTCATTATATCTCCTATAAAGAAATTTTTTCAATAACTCTATTGTGCTTGCAGTCTGTTGACTGGATCTCTTGCTGATACGCAATGGGCTACCTGCAAATCTAACACCACTCCATTTGATCAAAGAATCAGCATCTGAATTCGAACGCACAGTACCAACGACCTTATCACCTTCAACAGACGCATTGGACACGGTAACACGAGTTTTTCTCCCTAAAAAAGAGAGCAGGTCGTCCTTTGATGCACCTTGCCAACCACTGATCTCCACCTGGACTCCTCCGTTGTTGAAAGACATTTTGCTCTTAAAGAGAAACAAAATCTCGAGAGTTCAAAATAATGAAGAAGAAGAAAAAAAAAAAAAAAAAACTTCGCGCAGTTTCAATTCTTTCCAACACGTAAACAGTTTTAAAAGTGAAAGATTGACCTGAATTTCCCCGTCTAGAAATGAATTCAAGATATTCCTACGATGAGAAGGCTGAGACATGGCCCATCTTTGTTCTCGCTGTCGTCTCCGTGGCCGTTGTCCCCGTCTCGCTAGGCTCTCTGTACGGTGTGCTGTTTGGTGGTGAAGAACAACAGGTTGAAGTTGATGGTGCAATTGACACTGGTTTAGACTCAACGCCAAAAGGTGTCAGGGAATTCAGAGCACAGCACAGGAAGAAGAGCTTCTGGACTAAGCGAAACGTGCTGATGCTCGTTGGCTGGCTGGTCATGGGTGGTTTGATTTATCACATTCGTAATCATGAAATCGAAGCAGTTTCAAACAGTTTTGATCCTTATGAAATCTTGGATATCGCATTTGGTTCCACTGAAAAGGAGATTAAATCACATTTCAGAAAATTGTCAGTTAAATTCCATCCTGATAAAATTAAAAATGATGCAACTGATGAAGAAAGACAAGAATTTGAAGATAAATTCGTTTTAATTTCCAAAGCATATCAAGCACTAACTGATGAAACAGTTAAAGAGAACTATGAAAAATACGGTCACCCTGATGGTCCACAAGAAACTTCCCATGGTATTGCATTACCAAAATTTTTAATTGAAGGAAAATTATCATCACCAATTTTATTAACCTTATATATTTTAATCATCGGGTTTGTCTTACCTTCAATCGTTTCAAGTTGGTGGAACAATACAAGGGCCTTCACTAAAAAGGGAATCCATAACAAAACTGCTAGTTACTTTGTTGAAAGATTATTGAATTATAATCCTTCGAAAATTGTTAAATTAACAGATATTTTAAATTGGTTAAGTAAATCTGAAGAATTTAAAGGATTTGGTTCAAATGAAGAAGTTTTAAGAATCTTGAACTCTTACTTAGAAAGAAATGATTCATTATCTTCCAAAGAGTTATTATTAGTCTCTAAAATACCTGTTTTGTTATTAGGTTTAATTGATATTTCAGCAAGTTTTAGAAATACTGAAGTGACCTTGATAGCAGTTCAAGCTTATAAACATTTTTCACAAGCTTTGAAAAATTGTAATAAAAATGATTTATTACAATTACCAAACGTTGATTATGATGCAGTTAACAAAAGTGCAATTTCCAAAATTGGTAAATTATTAACTTTATCAAATGAGGATATCAAAACTACATTAGGTATCAAAGAAGATTCAAAATTAACTGAAACTTTGAAAGTTGCTGAAAAAATCCCACATTTACAGTTAGTAAAAGCAGAATTCAAAGTTCCCGGTGAAACTGTTGTCACTCCATCTTCAAATTCTTATATTTCAGTTAAATTTATTGTTAAATCTGCAAAACATAAAGGTGAATTGAAAATCAATGAAGATAAATTGAAAGAAATAGATACTTTAGAAACTTTGAGAAACCCATACAAAATAGTCACTGATCAACCTTTACTACCAATTAGTTATTCAAATTATTCACCAATTTTAAAACGTTCAAGTTATATTGCATTAGTTATATTACAAAAGGATGGTAAAATTGCAGAAAGTCCAGCAATTTTCCAAAATTTAGATCTATCTAATTTGAATTTATCCAAAGAAGAATATTTAAATGGTGATTTAGTCAAAATTGGTACTTTTAAAATTCCAATTTCTCAACCAACTCCAAAGGAAATTGGTCAATATCAATTCCGTGTTATAATAAAATCTTTAGATTATTTCACTAATGACATCGATACAAGTATAATCATGAACGTTCAAGATCCTCCAAAGGTAGAAGAAGTAGGTGATGCTTATGATATTCCTGATCCTGAAGAAGATTCATTGGCAGGTGCTGTTGCTTCCATGAAAGGTGAAAAAGTTAAAAGAATTGATGATGATCAAAGTAGTGATGAAGATGAAAGTGATCTTGAAGAGGACTTCACTGACATCAACACAGATACTGAAGATGAAGCAGAATAGAATCGTGTATATTAAAAAAAATAGTATAATCATTACATTTTGATGAGTTGTGCATATATATAAACTTCTAAATGGTTTTACGTAAATATACAGCATGTGAATCTTCTAAACCATGACTTTTATAATATTCAGGGATCTCTTGAATGATTTGAAATCCTTGTTCTTGATACCATTTAATCAATTGAGTATTGCTTTTCAAAACATGTAATGATAGTTCATGACTATGAGATTCTTTAGTTTTTTCCTCGATATATTCAACCAATTTCTTGCCAATTCCTCGATGTCTGTAAGCTTCCAACACTCCCAGAGACTGGATATACAAGTTTGTTGGGCTTGATTTGTTCGTTGGTACGACTAATTTGGCCTTGATGGCACCAACTGGTATTTCACCATAGTATGCTAATTGGGCAAACCCGTCAGTATAAGCGTCTTTGTAGAACTCTGGAGCGTATCTCGTTGGCAAAGTGTACTCGTTGATGGTCTTGAGGGTGCCGGTGTTGTTGACAGTGACATCGTCTAGAATGATTCTGGACATTCTGATTATAATAGATCTTTTCAAAGAGAATATAATTCATGGATAGAAATTTTTTATTACATTGGAAAACCGATGAGGACATATACAAATAGGCATTTATCATAAATAATCATAATGAGTTAGCTTTAGACTTTCATTCGGAGCATAATTGCCCAACAACAGGATACTTCTTTTTGAAATGTTCTTCCCAGCCGTCTAGAGCCTCTTTTTCTTCTTTAGTCAATCCTTCTAATTCATCAATTGGTTCATCGATTGATCTGATAACGTCGAAATCGAATGAATTTAACGCTAGACCTCGTGAGGCATCGTGGCCTGCAAAGTTGGAGTAAGGCCCAGATGGACCGTAGAACTGTCTCCCTGCTGAAGCGTCAAACACTGTTCCCTTGACAGCTATGAATATCCTTGGATCATCATGCCCGTTATAGCGTGATAGTTGGGCTGGCGTGAATTTTCCCTGAACGATTGGGTCATTGGAGTCGGATGGAGAATCCTCTGTTGGATCTGAGGTCTTCACTGGGAAGAAGAAGTTTTTAATGAAGGACATTAGATTGTGTATAAATGAAGTAAATTGTTGGGATTTTGTGTGTGTGCGTTTTTTTTACATAACCATTAAATAGTGTGGTTGTCATATTCATAGACTCGTATATATATAAAAAAAACATAATCAGGATACTATCAACTGACACGCCTTCTGTATCAACTCGCCGACTCTGTTGACTTCATTCTCAATATCCTCTTTACTAGATCCCTCACTTGCAATTATGTCTCTAATAGAAGGAAAACTAAACCAATCCACATTCTCATCACCTTCAGGTCTCTTCAATTGAGGTCCTGATACTAAGTTTCTATACAATCTACGAAATGTACTAACACCGTACCCATCCATATCAATCAGTGATTTTTCAATTGAGTTCAATCTTGAATTCCAATTCCAACGATGAACTGATAATAACGAAGGTTCAATACCTGAATCATCAGAGACTAAATCTTTCCAAGCACGTTCCCACGATTCAAAATCTTTACCAATCTGTTTCAATCTTAATAATGGAGAAACTAATCCATTGAAATTTATTGGATTGTCTGGAAATCTAGACATCGTATCTAATTCTAATGAATTCAAATGATGGTCTAATGATTGAACATATCTATTTAAATTGAATGGGATTAAAGGATCATCAATTATATTTAACGTAAGTCTTGTTAATAATTTGATAAGAGTTGAATGTTTTGTTAAATTTGAATCAATTTTATTCAAATCTTGGAAATTAGATTGACATTTCCCTAAATTTGAATCTGATTTAGAATATTGTGGTTTGATTATAGGAATACCTAAATTCATAATTGGTATAAAATTGTCATAACTTTGGAAATTATCAGATATACTCAAATTATACTCATCTTTATAACTTTCCACAACGTTTAATAATAAACCATTTGTGAAAATCTTTAAAACATCACCATCATTCATCAATTCTCCTGATAAGTCGATGTAGGCAATTGCTTCTTTTTTAATCTCACGAGTTTTAGCTTCAACTAATTCAGTTATACCTGCAAAATTATATTCAGAAGCATCAAATGAAATGAAATAAATAGATCTTAATGGTTTCCAATTAAAATTTAAATGGAATTCACTTAATATTTTAATCAGTTGTAACATGATTGCAGTTCCTGAATTTGGATTCAATCCATTAGCACAGATAGAATCACGTTGTGCTCCAATAAATAAAGCTTTATCTGGTTGTTCTTTACCCTCAAATTTCCCCAAAACGTTCCAAATTGAATGATCTTGATCATAAGTTACCTCATTTGATAATCTTAAATTGAAAGAATCTTTATCATCGTCACCACTAAAAACTCCATTTGAAAATTTAACACCTTTATCATTTAATTTATTCAATATTGGTTTTATTTGAGTTCTTGATAATGAAACAGATGGGATTTTCAACATAGAAGTGTCTTGGATTTTAAGTCTTGATTGAGATTCTGAAGTTGACCAGCCTGGTGTTAAGGGATCACCTGTATAGAATTCAGGTATAGCCACTGATATTCTTTCATAAGTTGATTCATATGGTCCAACATCTTTGTCAATGAATATTAAACCTTTGATTCCCTTTTCTTGTGCTAATAATGCAGTTTGTGAGATTGGAATCGTTTCATCAATGGTTATTATACCTATTTTATCATTAATCTTAATGTTTGAAGATTCTAATAATTTATAATCACTAGGATAACCATTATTTAAATATAAAACATTCCCTTGAGCTTCTCCATTAAAAGATAAAGGATTAAACTGGTCACTAACGTCTAAACTTACATCATCATATTCAATGGTGGTCTTCGCTGGGAAGTTCAATAACGTTTTCATTTCTTGTAATTGCACAGTTGGCATCTTACTTTGTCTAAAAGCAGCTTGAATATACTCTGCCACCGCTAAATCACCTTTTGTACCAGAAATATGGTCAACAGACATCAAGTATTCTAGGGACTCTTCTAATAGCTTATAGTCTATGCTCATTGCGTCTGTCAAAGGGCCATGATCTGTAAACCCACTCATATAACCACTCCCATCTGACGGGAATATACCAGTGAAGGACAAAGCATAAAATACCAAACTGATGAACAACACGTACAATACCCGCTTAACGATCAGAGGGTTCCCCATTCTAGCCAGAAGCAGCTCTGTTTTCAATTGTAGGAAGGCGTATAACTCCACACAGGGATCTATTATCATTTGTTTCCACTGCCTTAGTTTATCTAATCTTGAGACAGAAATGGCATCAAAAGATTCCAGAAGCTGTTCTTCGTCGTAGCTTGCAGAGACGTCAAAGCCGTATATCTCGTGGTCGCTGGACTCTCCCTCGCTGTTGTAGGCTGGTGGGTGTGGTGAAGGCTCCATTGAAGATTAGCCTGGTGAGAGATGATTTATTTAGTTATTATTAGAAGTGCAGTTCGGGTTTGAAAAAAAAAAAAATCATCACTATAAATACATCACTAGAAAAGAGATCATGAACATCGCATTGGTCAGTGACTTCTTCTATCCGCAGCCTGGCGGTGTGGAGTTCCACGTCTATCATTTGGCACAAGAGCTGCTCTCAATTGGCCACTCCGTTGTGATTATAACGCATTCATATGGGAACAGAACAGGCATCAGATATCTAACAAATGGCTTAAAGGTGTACTATTTACCATTCTTTGTGTTTTATAGACAGACTACATTCCCCACTGTCTTCTCAGCGTTCCCGTATCTTAGACAGATATTCATCCGTGAAAGCATTGAAATCGTTCATGGACATGCTTCAATGTCAACTTTAGCTCACGAGGCAATCTTACATGGTAATCTAATGGGTTTGAAAACAGTGTTAACAGATCATTCACTATATGGATTCGCTGATACCAATTCCATTTGGGGTAATAAAACTTTGAAATACACTGTAGCTTCCACTGATAGAATTATTTGTGTCTCACATACATGTAAAGAAAATATTGTTCTAAGAGGTGATATTGATCCATTATTAGTTAGTGTTATACCAAATGCCGTTATAAGTGAAGATTTTGCTCCTGATAGAAGCAGGAAAAGAAATAAAGATGAAATAACCATAGTGGTAATATCAAGATTGTTTCCTAATAAAGGAGCAGATTTACTGAATAAATTAATCCCAATAGTTTGTGAATTGAATCCCAAAATTAAATTCTTAATTGCAGGTGATGGACCCAAATTCATTGAAATTCAACAATCTATTGAAACTCATAGACTACAAGAACAAGTTGAATTAATAGGTGGAGTCAAACATGAACAAGTTCGAGACGTAATGGTTCAAGGTGATATCTATTTGCATCCTTCATTAACAGAAGCATTTGGTACAGTGTTAGTTGAGGCTGCAAGTTGTGGATTGTTGGTAGTAACTACAAGAGTTGGTGGTATTCCTGAAGTTTTACCTGAAAACATGACCATTTTTGCTCAACCGTCAGTAAGTTCATTAGTTAAAAGTGTTAATAAAGCAATTAAAATGATTGTTAATGGTGAAATTGATACGTTTAAATTTCATGATCAAGTTAAAGAAATGTATGATTGGGAAAATGTTGCCATTAGAACAGAACACGTTTATAAATCGATAAAATTGAATGAAAAATTAACAAAATTAGAAATGATTAAAAAATTAAATGATTTGGGTATATTGTCTGGTAAATTATTCATCTTATGTTATATAGTGGATCTATATGTGTTGATGTTTTTAACGATTTTTTACCCAAAAGATGATATTGATTTAGCTGAAAAATGGCCTAGAAAGAGGAAAAGTAGGAAACTTAATGAATGATGATAGATATATATATATATATATAATAAAAATAATAATGTAATAGTTTAATACTTCTTCCTGTAGAGATATGTCAACCAGTATTTGTTAATTGAAAACATAAAACTTAATACAGCTATGGTAATTATACTTATGTTGCATATGAGTTGATTTTTGATTAATCATATATCATCACATATGATGATGAATATTGATCATGCAGCTTAGCAGCTATATTATATTATAGGTTCCAGCTAGCAGCAGCTACTAATTAATTATAGTAATAAATATTGTTGGTTATATTTATTTATATATATATTTGTTATGGGTTTTATAGGTGATTAATGTATTAGTCTATTTGTTACGTCAGTGATAGTAATAATAATCTGTTAATTATATAGAATAAAGTATACAATTTGTGGACGACTAGAGGTCCTTATATAGACTTCTACTTGGTGCTTCGTTGTCATAATAGAATATTCTGGAAGGTAGTAGAATCAGTTATAATGTGAGTAAGTCACGTGAGTAACTGGTACAGTAGTCAGTACTGTAACAAATATTATTAAATATTATACAGATACAGCTCATCATGCATATGATTTATATTATAAATATTAATTTATGATTAAAAAATCTTCAAAATATAATAATTATATATATATATAATATAACTATTAATTAGATATATTGAAATTGAGTCCGTCTGATTGATTGTCATTTGACGTCGGACTTTAACCACTTCTATATTACACTCATGAACTACTACAGGGCAACAGATAAGTTCATAAATATCAATAAATAGACGTAAATTACTCGCCCATACAAGTAACAGCTAGCTGGATGTATTCAACTCATTACAACTAATTTTACTAAATTCCATTTTGTGTGTCATTAATTGATATTGACACATAAAGGGTCTGGACGAACCAGTTAGCTGAGCTTATTAAACGATCACACTTCTTTAATCTAACATTACTTTAGATAATAAATATACCGAATGAAACTTCCATACTCTCAAGATTACACAAGTAAAGTTCCCTTCTGGGGAGAAGTCACTTCCACTATCGATTGGTGTGAAGAGAATTATGTCGTGAGTTCATATATCGCAGAATATGTCAATACGTTATCAAATCTATTTTTTATTGCATTAGCTCTTTATTCAATATATTCATCTATTGTTAATAAATTGGAAACGAGGTTTACCTTGATTGGTCTAGGGTTCTGTTTGGTTGGAACAGGAAGTTTCCTTTTCCATATGACGTTGAAATACGAATACCAACTATTAGATGAATTACCAATGATTTATGCCACTTGCATTCCAACTTGGTCTATATTATCAGAAGGTTACTCATCATCAGTCTCGACTGTGTTTGGAGTTGTTATAATATTTGGAGCACAGTTAATCACTGGTGTTTATCTATATTTCAAAAACCCTTTAATTCATCAAATAGCATACGCTTTATTAAATATTGTGATTTTTCATAAATCATATGTTTTAACAAGAGATAAAGTTCATGATCTCAAGGCTAAAAAATCAATGATCAGATGTATGTTGTTTGGTGCCGGATCATTTGTTTTTGGGTTCATTTTATGGAATCTAGATAATTGTCTATGTAATAGATGGATTGATATTAGAAGAAGTATTGGTAGACCATATGCTTATTTACTTGAGTTGCACGGATGGTGGCACATCTTAACCGGTGTTGGTGTTTATTGCTATATGGTTTATTTAGAGTATCTTCGTGTCTTTTTGATAAAGAAGGAGAATGATTATGATTATATAGAAAGATTTGGAATTATACCAGAGTTAGTGTTGAAGAAGGAACAAATAAAGAGAACCCACTCGTGATGAGAAGGTGTCATTGATGGAAGAGATCAGTAAATGAGGCAATGATAAATTCAATAAAGTTTTTTATGCCAATTTAAAATTCAAGAATTGTGTCATAATTTTTTAGTTTAGTGTGATGATCTCTTGGATATTTTTAAAGATTAATTTATTATTTTATTTTTTATGTCTCATTTATTAGTACATTATTTATTGCATTCTTACATTATTATATATTATATTATGGCATTTATTCTAATTACTCTCTTTATTAAGTTCGTAGTTTGATATATATTCGCACCCTCAAAATTAATGATATCAAAAAGGTTCAAATTGGAGAGTTAGATAACATCGTACAAAAATAATCTATTAAAGACCTCATAATTCACCAATAAACCCCTCTAATCTTTCAAATAAGATTTAATCCTTCTCTCTTCGCGTTGTGTTGCGTGAAAATAAAGATAAAAAAACAAAAAATATTTCTCTCATTTCGGTACCTGGAGATTATTTTATTTCTTTCAAACTGTTCTTCCCAAGTACACAATTATGAGTTATCCGAATGATCAGCAGCATAACTCAGCTCCTTATCCAACAATGCCGTACCCTGGCTTCTCAAACTATCATAACATCAATCAAAGCTCGGAATCTTTAGGTCAAAGAATAGCAAATAAAGACCAAAGATATCGACAATTCAATAATGGTGGTTTTATAAATGATGATAAAAGGTTAGATTCAATGACTAGTGTTGATAGTGCATACCCGGTCCAACCTGCTCCTAACATCAGACCAGAGGCTAGTCTTAGACAGAAGTCTTATCAAAGTTATGCAAGTAATAGTTCTATTGATACTCAACCTGAACTTAAAATGACACAACCAACTCAATCATACGTCAAACACTCTCAACCTCAATTCCAGCAGCCTTATCCTCCAACGCAAATTCCACAACCACAATTACAACCTACTAACTTGAACCACTCTTTAAATAATACTCAAACTGAACAAATAATGCATACAAATTTAGAAACCCAATTCAATGAATTATCAATGAATGAAACACCTATTGAGAAATTTAACAGATTAAGAGAACTGTCAGTGAATGATTACAATTTGAATGAGAAGTTCAATCCTAGAATCCAATTGAATTGGGTTGAATTATTATTAGAATACACGGCAGATGAGAATTTTATGAAGAACTACAACATTAATGGAGAAAAATTATCAAAAGAATTAACAATTCAAGAATCAAAGAAAAATGAACATATTTTCATTAAACAATCAATCAAATTATTGAAGAAGATAACAACAGATTCAAAATTTGCAGATGCTGAATTTCTTTTAGGTTCATTATATTCAAATTCTCCAATGATCAAAATTTCAAGACCTAATATCCTTGATAAAAACTATGAGAAGTCATTTGATTATTATCAAAGAGCTGCATCACAAGGTCATGAACTAGCTTTATATAGATTAGCCGTGAGTTATGAATTAGGAATTGGTACTTCTATTAATGAAGCAAAAGCTTTAGATTGTTTTATAAAATCTGCTAATTTGAATTGTGTACCATCAATGTTCAAATTAGGTGTTATTTATTCTCGTGGATCATTAAAAGCTCAAAGATCTGCAAAACATTCATTATATTGGTTTGAGAAAGCAAGTAAATTATCAAATTTAGAAAATCCTCATTCATTAGTTGAAATTGCTAAGATTTATGAACGAGATTTACCATTTTTGAAAAATAAATCAATTAAACCAAATCAAGAAGATTTAAATTATGTAAAAGAATTAGATCAAATTGGTTATTTTAAAGATGATTCCAAAGCAATCCATTATTATAAAGAAGCATCAAGGTTCAAATATCCACCTGCTCAATTCAAACTAGGTTGGTGTTATGAATATGGGAAACTAGGTTGTCCAATTGATGCAAAGAAGTCTATTGGCTGGTATTCAAGAAGTGCACAACAGGGTTATCCTGCTGCTGAAATTGGATTAAGTGGATGGTATTTAACAGGTGCGAAGGGAATATTAGAACCAAATGATAAAGAAGCGTTTTTGTGGGCTTCAAAAGCTGCATCTTCAGGGTTTGCTAAGGCTGAATATGCAATGGGATATTATTATGAAGTTGGATTAGGTGTTGCAAAAGATTTAGAAACGAGTAGGAAATTTTATATAAGAGCAGCTACACAGGGTCATGAGAAAGCTATCGCCAAACTTCAAAAGATGCAGAAGTGAAGTAAAGAGAGAGGAGTTAATTTGATTTAAAGAACTAAGTAGGGAAGAAAAAAAAAGGGGGGACAATTGAAATTTGTTTTGTGTATTTTTTTAATAAAATTGTATTATAATTTTTTGACACATTTTTTTTTTTTTTTTTTTTTTTCAGCTCATCGAAAATTTTCACTTTAATTAATTTTTTTTTTCTTTATCTTAATTTTAGAGTTTATTATTACAAATGATTGACAGGGTGTTAGGTGGCTTATACTTATCTTCATACGATGAACTCATCAGAGAAGGTGATATCACTGAAAAACATGGAATCACACATATAGTGACCGTTTTCAAAGGTCGATTACCAGAAGATTACTATTCAAGATTTAAAATCAAATCAATTGAAATTGATGATGATGAAATCAGTGATATTTGTCAATTTTTCGAAGAAAGTAATAAATTTATCAATGATGCATTGTTTCCTGATGAAGTTGATGAAATGTTAACAAAATTGAAGAAGAAAACTCATAAGACTTCAATCATTG
Organism: Phaffomyces thermotolerans; assembly: GCA_003707215.2. NCBI lineage: Eukaryota > Fungi > Ascomycota > Saccharomycetes > Phaffomycetales > Phaffomycetaceae > Phaffomyces > Phaffomyces thermotolerans. The sequence continues at coordinate 33,473 of PPNJ02000029.1, read as the reverse complement.
TTATTTGTCAAGCAGGAATGTCAAGATCTCCCACAATATTAGCTGCTTATTTGATGAAAAAATATGGATTGAATGTAGAACAGTCATTACATGCTATTCAAAGGAAAAGAGAGAAGAAAGTTAAACCAAATGATAATTTTATGGAACAATTAGAGTTATATTATGATTTAAATTGTGAATTAAATAAACAAAATCATGATTATAGACAATGGAAATTGCAACAATCAGTTAAGATAGATCCTAGTGGTCGTTCAATCATCAAGGATGTAATTTTTGATGATGTTAATGAAGAAGAAGAATTACAAAAATTAAAAGATAATCAAGAATTAATTCAATTAAAGTGTAAAAAATGTAGATATGTTTTATGCAATTCAAACAAATTTATTTATCATTTACCACCAACTGATGATTCAAAGCAATCTAAATTCATAAGAAGGGTTCCTAATAAGAGGAAAATTATAAGTGTTGAAGCAGCTTCAAATATCTGTTCTCATCATTTTGTTGAACCAATTTTATGGATGAAATCAGAATTAGAAAAATCTGAAATTGAAGGGAAATTCAATTGTCCAAAATGTGAAACTAAAATAGGTGGTTATAGTTGGAGAGGTTCTCGTTGTAGTTGTGGTAAATGGATGATTCCGTCATTACATATCCAAAGAGCCAAAGTTGATGCATTTAATTTGAAATGATAATATATATATATATATGCATATGTGTTATATTCATTCATCAATAGTCATATCAAGATCTGATTCATTTATAGATGCATTAACGTTATCGAATGAATCAGAAGTAGTATTAAAAGAAGTTGAACCACTGAAATTTCTTAAATTATTATGAACAAATCTAACTATTTGTTCATCATTTCTCGTTGGAGTTATGAATTGAGTTTGTTGTTGATTGTTATCTTGTAATAATTCATCGTTATCTTGTGATTCAAATTGTTCAGTGACCATAAATCCTCTATCGTATTGACTTTCAAATTCGTTTCCATCGTTGATGATGGGACCTAAATCGTCATCATCTTCATACGCTAAACTATATGAAGTTTCTTCAGCTTCAGGGATCTCATCGTCAAGATCAACAACTTCTGTGATTGGAGTTCTTTGCTCCTCTTGAGTTTGGTGAACTTGATTATTATTATTATTATTATTATTATTATTATTATCATCGTAACTGATCTGTTCTTGATCATCTTCATCATTACCCAATTCATTAGCTTCACCCAATAAATTCTCAGCGGTTGTTGGTTCCACGTCATACCGTTCATCCATCTGTTGCTTGATCTGATACTCTTCATGTAAAGTTTCCATTGTCTTACCGATTCCTAAAGGTGCTAAATATGAGTAACCCAAAGTTCTTATTGATTTCAACTGGTTTAGTTTCAGATGAATATCAGTGACATCGTTTGAATTGAAACCATCTTTGATGTCGAACTGTGAAAGAGTCAAAGCACCTGGTCTCTCTGATGAGTATGAGGATAAAGGTGGTGCGTAATTATTTGAAAACATTTGTGTGTAGTTATTGGTATTATTATCGTCTTGCTCAGTTCTTTGTTTGTAATCGGTAGCACTAGACTTGTCCTTCTGCAGCCAGAGATGGTGGACGTCCCTTGGGATGAGACTAGGCATGTACATTAAATGATTATTATAATGAGAGAAGTGAAAAGCACACAAAATAAGAAAAAAAAAAAAAAAAAAAATTTACTATTTATAAGAGAAATACACAAAATTATTTTTATCTAAACTTCTCATCACTGCCAAAGAGCCAATCCCAACGACCCTTTTTATGCAGCATTGCAAGCACTAGAATCCCAGGCAAATGCCAAACGGACCCCCAAAACGTCTTTGTTGCGTAAAGATTGGCCAATTTCAAGCCCTGTGCATCTGGAACGTTACCATTCTTATAGTTGATTCTTTGTTGGGTCCAAAACTTGTAAGACCAATAACTTAACCAACCGTTCAGTATTGCTGAATCTAAGGGGAAGACCCAATCAGTTGCACCGAAATAAGTCAATCCAAAACAGATTGGGAACATTAATAAAGCATAACGGAAACCAACTCTTGCATTTAACCTTGGATTAACGAATGCTGTCATGACGTATCCTGCGTTTCTATATTCGTTTCTAATCTTATGACTCAAAGCGTTGAAATGAGGGAACTGCCATGCGTATAACAGGGCAGCAAGACACCATGCAACAGGTTCAGATAATGGAGATGAGGCAGCCCATCCCATCAATGGAGGAATAGCACCGACTAAAGCACCAACCCAAGTGTTGATGATGGATTTTCTTTTCAACGAAGTGTATATCCATGCGTATAGAACGATGTTGGAGGCACCAAGTATTGCCACTGTAGGGTTGACACCTAGTTGTAGGATAATTACACCTAATGTTCCTGCAATTGCAGAGAATTTATAAGCTTGGATTGGAGTTAATAAACCTCTAACGATGGGTCTGCCACCTGTTCTTGCCATTAATTTATCGAATTCAGGTTCACGGCCTTGATTGATGGCATTGGCAGATGCAGAGCAAAGTCCAGTGCCAATGGTTAAAAAGATTAGTTGTGGGATTGTGGCATTATATGGAGTTAAAGCATATGAACAAATAGCTGATAATACGACAAGAGCAGTTAATCTTGGTTTTGATAGTTGGATGTAAGGATCGATGAATTTCTTTAAAGAAGGATTTTTTTTAGAAATTGATTTCGTTGAAGTGGAAGCTTTAACTTGAAATGGTATATGTTTGGTATCTAATAAATTATTATTACTTGTAACGTCATTGGTACAACTTAATGCTTTAGCAAACGTGCTTGAAGGGTTGTTGAACTTTGGAGTGGATAAGTTGGATAAGAATTCAATAGGTGTTGGATCCAATGAGGCATGAGTTGTGGAGTTTGTTGTGTTTGTTTGGGAATAGTGTCTATGTTGTTGATGGTATAAAGAGGATGATATTATCGATTTTTGAAGTTGAGAGCTTGTTGAAAAGAGTATGTGATTCACTTTATTCACTCTCAACAGCATGATGGAATAAATAAATTGAAATTTGTGTATTTTTAATTATATAAATTTTTACTTCAAAAAAAAAATTTTTTTTTTTTTTTTTTTTTTTTTTTTCAACGTTTTTTTATCGGTTTCTTGATTTTTTTACACAAAAAGAATTAAAAAGAATTATTATTTAATATCTTTAACTTCAACTGATTCAGGTTCTTTGACATCATTTTCATTTTGTTTTAATGACTCTTTTTGCTCTTTTTCTTCTAATTTCTTGTTTTCGATTTTATTTTCAATCAAATCATGGAAGGCAATGATGGATCTAACAAGTGAAGAGATGTAAATAACCATCAGTTCATCGTTTGTCTTGATTGTGAATGCTGTGGCCAATGGGGTTTTGGTGTCCACTAGATTTTCATCATTGGATTGTGGTAACTCATCAGTACCAGTCAAGTTTGGCAATAGATTGAACACTTGTTGCAATTTACCTAAAATTGTGTTATTAACAGGTAATTTACCAATGGAGACTTTCTCCAAATAGTTGACAATATCTCTCAATTTCAACTGCAACCCTTGTAAAGATTTCAACTGGTTAGTGATCTTGATGGATAAATCACCTGCTGCTTGGTCTCTGATATCTGTTAACAACTGTTCAACACCGATTTCTTCAGCTTCTTCAGCCTCAATGATTGATGGGATGTGGTTGAAATTCTTTGAAGTGCTTGTCCCATCTTCCTTGATTTCTTCAATGACGATATATGCATCAGTGGGGATCCCAACACCTGTCTGATTCACATCAACGATCAATAACGTTGGATTAGGAGTATATTTTTTAAAGATATCATTAATCTTCAAATCTGATGCTCTTAATTTAGGTCCCGAATGATACCAACCAATGAGTTTCTCCTTAGCATTGATCTTTCTGAACATGTCGTTCATGGATTCAATATAATTATGATCGAGGAACCAAACATCTGGGTTTTTCTCATCTTCTTCGAAAGGAATGGCAAATGAATTGGCTATTCTAATTGTATTTGTCGAGTTATCTCCCAAAATGACACCCACTACTCGCTTCTTCGTGTCTTTTGCTATCCGGTGGTAGTGGTCCACAACGGACAGCAGCACGAGTGGGGCCACTGAGACTTGTTTGTTAAGTAAGTTGTCTTGAACCATTTTCTTAATAAGTTTTTTTAATAGAAAGAGATTTTTTTTTTTTGTTTTTTTGCCTTCCAAAAATAACATTTTAAGAAGATTAAATTATTATTAAAATGCCCTTTGCACAGATCGTTATTGGACCTCCAGGCTCAGGCAAGTCCACCTACTGCAATGGTGTCCAGCAGTTCTTCAACGCCATAGGGAGAGCCACCTCCATTGTCAACCTCGATCCTGCAAACGATCATCTGCCCTACGAGTGTGCTCTGGACATTAGAGATTTCATCACGTTGGAAGACATCATGCAGGAGTACGAACTGGGCCCCAACGGTGGGCTCATGTACGCCCTTGAGTCATTAGACGAGTCCATTGACGCTCTCCTCGACAGGATTGCCAAACTGGCTACAAACACTTACTTGATATTCGACTGTCCTGGTCAAGTTGAGTTGTTCACCCATCATTCCTCATTGCACAGGATATTCAAGACGTTGGAGAAGCAAATGAAGATCAGAGTGTGTGTCGTTAGTTTAATCGACAGCTTCTACATTACTTCTCCGTCTCAATACATTTCAATCTTGTTATTGGCTCTGCGATCAATGTTGCAATTGGATTTACCTCACGTCAACGTCCTAAGCAAAATAGATTTGTTATCCAATTACGGTGAGCTTCCATTCAATCTAGAATATTATACTCAAGTGCAAGAACTGTCCTATTTGAAACCATACGTTGAGAAAGAATCAAATTCTGTCCTTGGTCAGAAATATTCTAATCTAACCAATTCCATAGCTGAGTTAGTGGAAGACTTCAACCTCGTTTCGTTTGAAGTGTTGGCCGTTGAGGACAAGCAGTCAATGATCAATCTTTTGACAGTGATAGACAAGGCCAATGGGTACATGTTTGGTACGACAGAGATAGGTGGTGATACCGTGTGGGCAGAGGCAACAAGACAAGGTGGCTACGTCGACGTTGATATCCAAGACAGATGGATCGATAACAAGGATAAATACGATCAAGAAGAAGAAAAGAAACACAGAGAGATCTTACAAGAGGCGGAGAAGTTGGATAAGGCATTTGATGTGGAAGACGAATGGGATGCTGCGTTGAAAGAATGGGATGCGACACATACGAAACCGTTTGCCAAATAGATGTATATATATATATATATACTGTATCATTAATATCATTCAAACAACTTTTCTAGCTGATTCAATGGCTTCTTTAGCACTTGACACGTCTTCAGCTCCCGTGTATTCTGCAACAAACAACTCCAAGCCTTCGAGAGACTCCTTGATTTTGGATCTTAGCTCAGGGATCATCTGCTTCGTGTCCTCCAACACTTCAATCTGTTTCTTTATATCGTACTCATCGCCGTCTTCTGCTTTCAACTTGGACACGACCTTCTCCTGATCCTCAACTTCCTTCCGGTACAAACCCTCTTCCTTCACGAGTCTTCCCAGTGCTTTAGTCTTGATTTCCAGTGGTGATGGGGCCATTTAATATTTGTGTCTTTATTGTCTTTTATTAAAAGAAAAAAAAAAAAATTTGGCCTCGAAAAATAAGTTAGAAGGAATTTAAAAAAAAGGCAGCAATGGAGAAACTCCACGAGAGACTTCAACAGACACTCAGGAACTTGAAGGAGAAGAGAGATATCTTGGTTAAGGACAGGGACTCACTTACTCATGATAGTACTGTATTAGAGCTGGATAATAAAAGACTACCTAACTCAGATGGTGTGATGGAAATCAATAAAGTCAATCTATTAAACGAAGCAATCTCTGAATTTGATCTCAAAATCGAACAAGCTCATAAGACAATCGATAATGTGAATCAACTGCTACAATTTAATCAAGATCAGAATATAAAGGACAATGATGAAAAGGTGGATGATGACGTTCAATTCATGGAAATTAGAGAAGAACTAGATGATGAGGGAAATGTCATCAACAGTACAGTGAAACCACAGAATTTAAAATCATTTTCAGATATAACCAATGGAATCCCCTTGGACACTGAAAATGAATTGAATGAATTGTTGAAAGATATGGAAATCGTCTATAAAAAAGATAAAATAGAAGAGGTAAGAGATGATGATGATGATGATGATGATGATTTAGATCTAATAGTTAAGGAAAGAACAGTTATTAATAAAACAAAGAAAGAAGAAACTAAACCAAAATCGATCTTGAAATCAACTGTTAAGAAAGAGCCAGTCGAACAAATTAATACATTACCACTTCAAGAATTAAAGGATCAAGCTACAAAGAATCAAGACTTTGAGTCTGAATATGATGCATTGTTAAAAGAGATGGGCATTTATAGCATAAATGATAAATTACCAGAATCAATTATACCGGAATCCACTCCATCAACAAATGAATTATTCAACTACAAACCAGCCATAGATAAAGATGATATCTTACAATTACAAATATCTGATGATCAACTTGATCAGTTATTACAAGGAGCAGGTGATAATGACGAAGAAGAAGAGATTGATTTAAAAGAATTAGGTTTAGATTTCGATGAATATGAAGAAGAAGATGATGATGATTGGGATTTCCAAATAACTGAAGACACATTGATTCCTGGTCCACATAAAGATTTATTTATTTCTGAGTTGAATAAACTAAGGGCTAATAACTCACAAGTTGATGAAGTTATTCAAGAAGACAAAGTTCAAGACAATAAAAATCATAAAAAATCAGTGGCATTTGCTGAAAATTTAGAACAAGTTAAAGAAATTGAAGATGTTTCTCAACAATTAAAAGAATCAGGAATGATTAGAGTTTCCAAATTTAAAAAATCTAAAAATTTATTAAACTCATTCATTCCACCAAAATCTTTTGAAAGTGATATTCATGCCGTTAATGAACTAATATCAGAAAAGGAAATTCTAGTAGAGGATATAATCAAAGAAAGTAACCAAGAAGAAGAAGAAGAAGAAGAAGCTGCTGTTTCTGAATTCATTATGGAGAAAGAAGTAGAACCACCTGTTGTTGTGCAATTTAATAAACCAAAGAAACAATCAAGATTTAAATCTTCAATTGGATTGCGAAAACCTATTGATCATGTTATTACAGATCATTCAATAATTGAAACGAAAATAATAGAGGATGATGAAATTATATCAAGTCAACCAATAAAAGAATCTAAACAAGTTTTCAAATCTTCATTGTCTTCATTGAATAAGAACCCAATCAAACCATCAAACAAAGTTACACCAATTCCAATTATCGACCACCATAAAGACGTAAAAAAAACCCATGAATCAATCAAATCTTCAACTGAACCTCAATTCGATCTTGATACGATTAAACAATACGTAACTAACAAGGATGAAGAAATTGAAGATGAAGAACTTCTAAACAGAATAACAGATGAAATTTCAGTATATCGTGGGGATAACGATCAAGATGATGATTATGATGAAGAAGATGATGATGATTATGGGCCAATGATATTGGATGAAATCGTCGAGAATGATGATGTTGATGATCCTGATTATTTTATTAATGATAATATTTTGAAAAAAGAGTATTTTGAATTAAGAAAAAAGATTATGGCAAAATATGGTGAAACAAGGTTAAATGATGAAACACAACAAGTTCTAGTTGCTCAATTAGATCAAGGTGAAGAATTCGAACCGATTGATGAACATGGTAATCCTGTAAAAATTAGTAGATTTAAAAAATCTTTGGAAAAATGAATGAACAATATTTATTTATTATCCGTATAGGCTAAACGAAGGTGAATAATATAAATTACAATCAATCAAAAGTGTAACATATAGAAAAGTGGTATAATGAAAATATATAGCTAGATAATGAATTAAAGGAAATAAATAAAAAACGGAGTCCTTATGATATGGTTGAAGTTGTTATTCTTCTAACTTGTAAATGGTTTTTTCTTCTTAATTTAGGAACAACAATTTCATTTTTAGCAGGCATTGATGGTGGTGAAATTTCCAAATTTAATTCAATGTCCATAAGATTGGAAAATGACTTGACTAATTTATTTATAGATTCTTCACTGTCATTTCCAACATTGGATAATAACATACCTTTATCTTTATCATCCTTGGTGTGTCCTTCACTGATTATTTGAACCGATTGATCATCTGAGTAATTTGATGATGTTGTACTCCTATCATCATCATCAACATCATTATTATTTGCGGGAACGGTTGAAAGATCATCAGTTGATTTTAGAACTTCATCAACCATGCTTCTATAAACAGGTTGAGAATTAAACTCATTTAAACTTATTGAACTTTTAGTATTTATTGAATAAAACTCATCATTAGACGTGACAGAGTTAGAACTCATTGAAAGTTCAGAAATGACATCTTCTTCTGTTTGTGGTAATTGTGCATTCAAATCATTCAAATGATCATTTGAATGTTCTTCTTCATCTTGCATACGTTCATACATCTGGATGATTTTTGTGTAGTTGAAGACACTCTCTTTGGATTCATTAAATTCGTTCAGTCTTTGCAAAGGCATAGAAACTAGTCTTTTCTTAGATCTTGATGTTGTAATTGGAGTTAAATTTCTTTGAATGTTTGAAATATGATTTATTCTTTGTTGTTGTTCTAGTCTTGGACCTTCCAAGTCAATGAATGATAACTTTGGTTGTTTGAAGAAACTCAAGTCTGATGTTTTTATATTATTTTGAACTAAATCAAACGTTGGTGCACTTATCACTCTTCTACCATTTCTACCATTTTTCCTTGTTTTAACTCTCACTGGTATAGAGTCTAGAGTTCTTGATGATTTACTGAATTTGGGGATTTCTGGTATAGGACCAATGATCTCTAGAATATGTGAAGACATATCTGTTGATGATATCTCATCACCGGCCATTGATTCTCTAGAGTATCTCATATTTTTGTTTCTATGAAGGTTGAAAAAAGGAAAAAAAAAAAAATACAAAAACTATTTTCCAATGATCTCATTCTTTTTAAAAATAAGATCGAGTTAGATCAACCAGCCAGCTAATTTCATTGATTCACACGTATTGGTGGGTTTTTCAGTATATAAAATTGTATGAATTAATGTTGGAAACTTGACAGATCTGCATGCATTGCGTCCCGATTAGGAAAATTACCAGCATTTTTTTTTTTTTTTTTTAATTTTTGATTATGACCGCAGAGATGAGCCGTTGATTCATGGATATGGAATTCTGATCTTCTTGTGCCTGAATGTGGGATATTTTCCAGATACTGAAAGTAGTTCTAACTTCTCTTAGATGGAACAGTCAATCACTCCAATTTCAATTAAATTTTAGTGTCATTCATATAATTTATTGTTAATTCATTAGTTCATTCATTTAATCATTAATATTTTTACATAATCATTTTATGAAAAAAAAAAAAAAATTCTTTATCGAGATGAGATGATCGCCTTGAAAGGTAATTAGTGAAAATGACTGTTGAAGAGACCACAACCACTACAGACTACACTGAAGGTATCAGAAACCTCTCCCTTGATGCTCCAGAGAGCGCGAAGGAGACAGACACACGTATTGGACGTGACGATCCGTTTGTGTTTGGTCAAAGAAAGTTACAAAATGAAGAAGACGTTTGGAATCATAACGCATGGGATCACGTTGAATGGGGTGAAGAACAAATCAAAGACGCTGAAGAGAAAATTTCAAAACAATACGAAACTCCAGTTTGTGATTTTGATAAAAATTTATATAACGGGAATCCTGCTAAATATTGGGATTTATTCTATAAACATAACAGAGAAAATTTCTTTAAGGATAGAACATGGTTACAAGTGGAGTTCCCCGTGTTATATCAAGCTACTAGACCTGAAGCTGGTGATATAACGATCTTTGAAATAGGCTGTGGAGCAGGTAACACCATGTTCCCAATTCTGAATCAAAACGAGAATCCAAATCTAAGAGTCGTTGGTGCTGATTATAGTCAACGAGCCGTTGAATTAGTTAAATCAAGTGAGAGTTTCAATCCTAAAAATGCTCATGCTACAGTATGGGACTTAGCTAATGAAGAAGGTGCACTACCTGATGGAATCAAAGAACATTCTGTTGATATTGCAGTTATGATTTTCGTTTTCAGTGCATTAGCTCCAAATCAATGGATTTTTGCAATTAATAATCTAAAAAAAATTTTGAAACCAGGTGGTAAGATCTTATTCAGAGATTATGGTAGATATGATCTAGCACAAGTTCGTGTCAAGAAAAATAGATTATTGGGGGATAATTTTTATATAAGAGGTGATGGTACAAGAGTTTATTTCTTTACAGAAGAAGAGTTAGAGGAAATCTTCACTAAAGATTTCATTAAAGATAGAATTGGAACAGATAGAAGATTAATCGTTAATAGGAAAAAGCAATTGAAGATGTATCGTATTTGGTTACAAGCCATCTTTGAAGCACCTAAATAGAAGGTAATAATTTAATGCATTTAAGTTAAACAATCATTAGTATTGAAAAATGTAAAAAGCCATCAACGTATAAAGCTTCTTTATATAACTCAACAAGTGGAACGTTAAATGGGATCTTAATACCATGTAGTATTGGTTTAGCCAGTATATGATCATTGTTGAAAATATCAGGCAACACTTCTTTCAATACTTCTCCTAACGTTATTATCTCACCATTCTTGGAATATGGCGCAACTGGAACATCAATGATTCTATTAGATAGAGTCAAATGGAACCTTACTGGAATGTTCTTGAACTCCTGTGGTATCACTTTGGGGAAAATAGACCAAAATAAATTATAATTGTGTTTCTCAACAGATTTCCATAAATCTGTTGATAGTTTTCTAGATAATGACATTATTGGCTTTGCTGAACCGTTTTGAACAAAGCAACTCTCTTTAACTTGGTTCACCCAATACTGTTCTAACGTGGCACTGGACTCTAATGCAATAATGTAATCACTTGGATAATTTCTATAATGAAGTTTTAAATTCCATATATTATTATTATTCTCTTTATTTCTGTTATCAGGGTCCAAATTCGTTAAAGTGTCGTATAATAAGCCTATTGGAAGTGTCCATTTCAAAGGAACTTCTTCAAATTCAAACCACCAATCAGGCCTCTGAGACCATTCTGGAACCAGAAGATACTGTTCAAAATATGTGAGGATTCTATGTAAATAAAGTGGTAAATATGAATTTCTGTGCATTATTACAAAATAATCTCTTCTGATTTCCATCTGATTTGAGTCTTCCGGTTCAAGTGTGACCTTCACTGATATTTCACCATTCCACACTCTCTTGCTAATCTCTAACATTTTTTATTGAATAATTTTTGAAGTGGTTTTTTTATTCTCTCTTGTTTGGTTTTTTTTTTTTAATGAATTTATTCTCTGTTTCATCTCTTTTACATTTAATACCCACAATAAAATGCTTGTTGTTGAGCCATCAAGAGACCTGATTTGGGAAAGTCCCGGAACTTATGGACTCATCAATGGAACTATGTTGTTTTCTCTGTTTTTCATTGATCCAATGATGACGCAAAATGAGATAAACGATCAGGTATCAAATATTTATGAAGCATTACAGATCAGATTTGATCCGTGGATTAAGCATTACGTTTGGGATAGAAGTCCAGTGAAGATTCAATTGGTACTAGACGACAGTAATTATGAATATCATTACATCTATGGGGAATTAAAATATGATCAAATCTTACATGATCAAGAGTTAATAACTCATATATTGTTTGAATTCAGTAAGACATATCCTGATTTATACATCCATGTTGCTGATAATGATGGTGAGTTCTTGTTAGTAGAGACTTATGAACATCTTCCTGAATGGCTAGAGCCTAATAATGCTGGAAATAGAGACTGGATTAACCATGGAAGAGTTTTAATAATTCCTGAAGAATATTATTCAAATAGAAGTTTGAACTTGATTGAAGCTTTGAAGTTTTTAGCAAAAGCAAATTACAAATGTGTGAAAGTATTAGAAATCGATCAACAACTAAAGAGGAAATTAAGTGAATATCCAAGAAAGGCACTGGAGGGACAATGTCAATTGAAATTTAAAATACCCAGAAATTATGCTGGACTTTTAATGGATGACGATAAAAGTATACTAAACAAAGCCATCTCATTAGCAATTAGTGAAGACACAAAAATTCAAAGAATTGATTTAGACTCAGATTGTGTAGATTTGAAAATAAGGACAACGACACTATCTCTGGCATTAATTGAAATGTTTCAAAAACAAGAGAATCTTAATGAAAATGTTGAACTGGATAAAGGCAGTATAATCTGTTTTATTTTACAAAAGTATATCAATGAAGAGAATATCAAAGATATTAAAATCCCTACCGATGATGAAATAAATGTATTCAACAACATTGGTGATGTTTTACAAAGTGAATTGATTAGATTAATGAGAATTGATGAGTTAGTCGAACCGAAATTTGAACCATTTGATAAAAATTTCGAGTTGGAAAAAAAAGAATTCAATGAAGAAGAGATTATCACTAAATTGACTGAGTTTTTCGATGATACTAAAGCAGGACTTGATGGTGTTGAGAATAAAAATGTGTCTAAAATTGAAGAAGAAGATGAAGAAGAAGACAATGAAGAAGAAGAAAGATTAATGGCTAGATTATTAGAAAAAGAAGGAATAGATGAAGATGATTTTTTTGAATTTTTTGCTAAAGAGGCATTGAATTTAAAAGATGAAGATTTAGAACAATTTAGAAACTTGGAAATTCATGAACGAAATGATCAAGAAATGGAACACAATGATAATGATAATGACTATGATGATGGTGCTGAAGAAGAAGAAAGAGAGTTTCTAGAAAATTTATCAGTTGGTGATACAAATTCATTACAAGATCTATTGAAAATGCTCTCAACTAGTGGAGTTGAAGGTCCTACATCTACATTCTTACAAAATCTAAGTAAATGAAAAAAAAAATATTCCTTGAGTATGACGAGAAGATAATTTTTGAAACATTACTGATTACATTTATAACTAGATATGCATATATAGATGTGTATTTATGAATGTGTGATAATCTTTAACTCCCTTATGCCTCTGATAATAACAGTTTATCTTTCTAATTGTCTTCCCCTTTCTTCATTATAATCACTTTCAAAATCAGAAGATTTCCTAGTTGATTCATTAATCCCCAAATTCTCCAAATCTGTTTCCAAACCATCAACATCCTCATCTTCTTCGAAAACATCTTCAACGTCAGCGTCTTCATTATTTTCTAATCCATCAACATCTTCATTATCTTCTTCTTCTTCAATGATCAAAGTTTTAGATCTTTTAAATTTTGAACCTGATAATAATGCACTACCTAATGGAGATTTACGTCTTCTGAAACTTCTTGGAAATATTGCATTCTCATTATATGCTCTTCTACCTCTTGCTGGCGGTACGATATTTTTCAATCTGAAATCAGTCACCGTTGAAGAAGTACCTGTACTTGGGGAATTTTCATACAATGAACTTTTAAGTGATGATCTTTCAGAAGTTGATGAGTTGCTTGAGATCATACTTAATGATCTCATAGGACCACTACCACCACCACTTTTAGAATTCAATGATGCCTCGTTTGATAATTTTCTAGTAAATGCAGGTCTTGAATCTATTGTCGTATTGGAACCCATTGAGATATCTGATTTTGTAGTGAATTGTGACATTAATGAATGTTGAGATAGTATGGATGTTGGTCTTGGACGTGGTGTTGATGAGGATGAATTTGTGATTTTATTCTTTAAAAGTATTGGTGATTTTGGTTCTTTTATGATTAATTGTTGTGGGGGTAAATCTTGATTTTGCTGTGATACCTCTTGTTGTTGGATTTGTTCAAGGATAGTTGATGAACTGTTATTAATATTTGAATCTGATGAAGTGGAATTATATGGTATGTTAGGTTTGTTTAATGCATCTATAGAAGGTGCGGGTAATAATGGACCTGATACATTATGTTCTTCATCTTCTTGAATATTATCAGTAACTTGATTTTTCTTTAATGCATGGAATCCATTTCTACTAAATGAAATTTTCCTGTTATTATGGTTTGTAGATTGAGGTGTATTATTTGATTTACTTGGTGAATGCTGTCTTGATCCAAATGAATCTCTTGATTGAATTGGATATAACTTATTGGGATTGTTATTATAATTATCATCGCCTTGATGTGGATGATTATTGTCTTTTTTCTTCCATAGTTTACTAATTTTAGATATTAGACCATTTTTCTTTTTTTCTGGACTTGATGTGATTGAGTTATTAGTATTTAGATATATATCTGATGTGGAACGTTTATCTAATGGGGCAGGAATATTTGATATACCGTTAGCTATGCTATTGACAATACTACTAGCATAATAACTCTTGTGTGTTAGAGGACCAGTTGGAGTTCCACTATTAGTGATATTTGATCTCTGACTAACAATTCTAGAAATTGCAGGAGAACCTTCCATGAATTGACTGACTCTTCTTGATGTAGATTCACTAATTCTTAAAACAGATCTACTTCTTGCCTTATATTTCTTTGCTTCTGCTTTCTTCTGTTTTTCAATTAATAATTCCCATAACCCAGCTAATGAATCACAACTGTTTGTTAAAACTGATTTTTTCAAACTATTTGTGTCAATACCAATAGATTTCAGTTTTTTCAATAGATATTTATCAACTTTTGAATCAAAATTTTTATTTGATGAAAGTTTCTTAATTAACTGTTTAGAAATGTCTAGTTGGTTTACTCCATAACCTTCCAAAAATTGATGATTTAGAATCTCTGATAATGATGGTCTTTCATTTGGGTCTTTATTCAGAAGTTTTTGAATCAAATCAATTGCATCTTGAGGAACATTTGGTTTATAAATTGGATCTTCATTAATTATTTTAGATTGAGTTTTCATATCATCATCTTCTTCAAATGGCATTTCACCATATAACAAAGTGAATAAGATGATACCTAATGACCAGACATCTGCTTTAAATCCATCATATTGTTTTTTCTCTAAAAGTTCAGGTGCCATATAAACAGTTGTACCACAAACAGTTTTAAGTAGACTTCTTTCTTCATATTCTCTAGTGAAACCAAAATCTGATAATTTTGCATTTCTCTTCTTATCCAACAAGATGTTTTCTAGTTTCAAATCTCTATGAACACAATTCAACGAATGAGCATAATAAACGGCACTTGAAATTTGACTGAAAAATTTCCTTACTTCTTCAACGTCGACTCTTCCGCTATTTAATACATAATCATATAGTTCTTTCCCGGGGCAATATTCCAAAACCATCCATATTTTACCTTCAGCAACAACAACTTCATATAGTCTTGTTATATTAGGATGTTTGAATTGACGGTGATAAAAGACCTCTCTAACAATATTGGGATCGCTTTTCAAACCGGTTTTCAGTACCACTTTAGTGTGAGTTAAATTATGACTAGCCAGGTAAACTTTACCGAATGAACCTTCACCAATCAGTTTTATTATTGAATAATTACCAACTTGTTTGATCTCATCCGAAGAAAAGTATGAATAAAGTGCATTATAAGACTCTGCGATTTTAGCCTTTTCATTATGGGAATTGCACTTGTAATTCCCGCTCATCGTCACCACCTTATTATGGGTCTCTCTCACGGTCTTCTCAAGTCAGCGAATGGATTGATCGAATGAATTTGATCATAAAGATTTTAATCAGTAAAGCTCCACTAACTAAATTATGATAATACTACTCAAACGACGGTGCTCAAAACCGAGAATGTAGTGAAATAATTATGTAATAATCAATTTTAGTCTCTTCACTCTTTAACACTTTAAAAGAACTTTCTCAGGTGACTTGAAGAGGATCTGAGCCTGATTTGGATGTCTGTGGGAGACTATAACAATACTGAGATGCGTCGTACATATGTCGTAAGTGATGATTGTATCTTCTTTATTTGCTGTGGCCACTGACCCGAATAATCATAGGATGCTATTCATGCACTAAACTCATTACAATCCAATTTTGCCACTATTGAAGCAATTAGAAAGCTAGGAACCAGGAAGAATGCACTAGCGATGCCAGAAATGCACGAATGGACGAGAAGAATAGGGTATAAAGCCACTGATTTTGATAGACTAAACATCATCCATGTTACAGGCACAAAGGGTAAAGGTTCAACCTGTGCTTTCACTCAATCCATCTTAAAGCAATATTCACCAGAGATTAAGAAAATTGGACTGTACACCTCTCCCCATTTGAAATCAGTTAGAGAAAGAATCAGAATCAATGGTGAACCAATTGCAGAAGATTTATTTGCTAAATATTTCTTTGAAGTTTGGGATAATCTAAACAATTCTAAATCTGATTCAACTATTTTCCCACATATGGATAAAGGTATGAAACCTGCTTATTTCAAATATTTGACCATTTTATCATTCCACGTTTTCATGAAAGAAGGTGTCGATACTGCGATTTACGAAGTTGGTGTTGGAGGTGAATATGATTCAACTAATATAGTGCAAAATCCAACTGCAACTGGTGTTTCTGTATTAGGTATTGATCACACTTTCATGTTAGGTAACACTATAGACGAAATTGCATGGAATAAAGGTGGGATTTTCAAGAAAAGTGCTAAATCTTTAACTGTTAATCAACCAGAATCTGCTTTGAACGTATTAAGAGAAAGAGCTGCCGAAAAGGGTAATGAATTAATTGTTGTTGATGAGTCGAAAGCTGATGGATATGAATTAGGTATTTCTGGAGATTTCCAAAAGCAAAACGCTGCATTGGCTATTCAATTATCAAATGAACATTTATCCAAACTGGGTATTACTCCTATTGAGTCCAAATTAATTAAAGGATTGAAAGAAACTGAATGGCCAGGAAGATGTCAAATAATAAAAGATGGTCCAATTACTTGGTACATTGATGGGGCTCATACAAATGAAAGTATTGATGCTTCATCTAAATGGTTTAAGCAACAAATAACTAACTCAAATAAACCTAGTGTATTACTATTCAACCAACAAACTAGAGATGCTGCAGGTTTAGTCTCAAGATTATATGAAGGAGTTGGTACACATTTTAGTGATGTTTTTTTCACTACTAACATCACTTGGTCTTCAGGTTATTATTCTACAGATTTAGTAAGTATGAATACATCAAAGGAAGCTGTTGATAAATTAGAGATCCAAAACTTATTATCTGATTGTTGGATTGAATTAGATTCTGATTCAAAGAGACACGTTTTAGGTGATATAGAAACAACTGTTAAAATGATTAGAGAATTAGGTGAAAACCAAGAGATTAATGTTTTCGTTTGTGGGTCTTTGCATTTAGTGGGTGGATTTCTTGTTGTGTTGGATGGCAAAGATTCCAATTGAATTGTATATGATCGAATAATAAAATGTGCATATCATAAATTATTAGTATTATTATAAAAAAAGGTTTTCTCTATGTTTTACAAGGTCATTATTAATAAGAATGACTATTCAAGTAGAGTATTTCTTTCTTCTCATCAGAGGTAGTTAGAATTATATATATACTATTTGAAAAGAGTTTTATAAACTTTGTATCTTCACAACTCGCGATATATCAACAAAAATGTATAAATACGTGTTAGGCAAATACATCAAACAAGATAATGCAACATTGAAAGATGACATCATCTATCAAGATGAAGACTTTGTGTTAATCAGAGACGGGTATCCCAAAGCGTTAGTTCATTGGTTATTATTACCTAGAGATCCAAAATTAACTTTCCAAAATCCTTTAACAAATGCTTTCAAAGATAAATCATTGAGAAACAAAGTGAATGATTTGATTCCTATGATTAAGAGATTAATAAGAGAAGAGATCAGTAAGAAAGGGTATGAAGTCATTGATGAGAAGGATTTAATTAGAATTGGTTGTCATGCTGTTCCATCATTGGCTAACGTTCATATTCATTTCATAACAAAGGATTTAAATGCTCATAGAATGAAGAATAAACATCATTATAATTCGTTCAGTACCAAATTTTTCGTTAATTTTGATGAATTACCATTGAATTCAAATGATCCAAGATTGAATGAAGATGCAATGGAACGTGATTGTGCTAAAAATGATATGATTTGTGTATTTTGTCAACGAAATTTCACTAATCAATTTGTAAGATTAAAAAAACATTTATTGTTGTTTGAATTTAATAAGATATATAAGAAGAAGACTATTATGACTACTAAAGAAGATATTGAAGTGATTGAAATTGATTAATGATGTACACTCTATGCAATATATAAATTGTTTAATGATTAGTTAGTGTTGTTGATAATTATAATTTTTGGTATTCTATTTTACCTTCTAATTTCTTCACTTCAGCGACTTTTCTAACTGCTTTTAATAAATCATTTTGAACGATATAATCACGATCAGCTCTAATTGCAAAAAAACCAGCTTCAGTAACCACATTTCTAATATCAGCACCATTAAATCCATCACTCATTTTAACAATTGCTTCAAAATCAAATTCACCTTGTTTGGAAATCTTTGACGTGTGAATTTTAAACACTTCTAATCTACCAGCTTCATTTGGTAGTGGGATTTCAAGTTTTCTATCTAGTCTACCAGCTCTTAATAATGCAGGATCTAAAGTATCTGGTCTATTTGTTGCCATGATAATCTTTGTCTGTCCCAAATAATCAAACCCATCCATTTGATTTAATAATTCCATTAAAGTTCTTTGAATTTCACGATCAGCAGAGGTACCTTCTGAAAAACGACGACCACCAATGGCATCAATTTCATCCATAAATATAATACAAGGTTCATGTTCTTTTGCATAACTAAACATTTCTCTAATTAATCTAGCAGATTCACCGATATATTTGTCAACAATGGCAGAAGCTGGTGAAAATATGAAATTAGCACCAATTGTTGCTGCAACTGCTTTGGCTAGTAATGTTTTACCTGTACCTGGAGGTCCATATAACAAGACACCCTTTGGAGGTTTGATACCGACTCTTTGGAATAGTTCTGGATTTTTCAATGGTAATTCGATAACTTCTCTTAATTCTCTAATCTGTTCGTTCAACCCACCAACGGTACTGAAATTAACTTCATCTTGTTTGAATGTAGTCATGTTATAAACTAATGGATCAACTTCTCTTGGTAAAATTCTCATAATGGTTAGAGTGGTCATATCTAAGGCGACTCTAACACCTTGTTTTAGACTTTCCTTATTGATTGAGTTTCTACAATTAACGATATACCTTGGTCCTGAAGAGGTTTTAACAATAAATCTTTCATCATCTAGCTGTTTCAACACTTCACCAACCAATTGACCGATACTTTGTAATGCCTTGATGTCTTCTTCGGTCTTTTCAAAGTCTTTCCCTAGATCTCGTATGCTCAGTCTCAACTCTTTCAAACGGGCATCCCAATTTCTGTGTTCTGTAAGTTTGTTTTTGAATTTCGTTAATGACTTTTCTCTTGCTGTTTCTTCTGGAGATTGCTGTGGTTGTTCGGCACTGCCGGTGTCTTCAATCAAAGCCTGTAAAAGAGGGTCGTTTTCTTCACTCATTCTTGTCAATTGAACTGAAATTGAATTAATTGTTTTGAATTTAAAGTGGCGAAATTTATCAAAAATCAATTTTGGGAAATTTTCAGTTCCGGAGGAAAAAATTTAATGATCGGAAATAATTTAAATTATTTCATTTAATAAGAAGAAGAAGAAAGCAACTCATTATGGAATTCCACGGTGTCATTTTCTGTGGGCAAGGTGCAGGGCTCGATCCATTCTCCAATGTGAGGGGAACAGGGATCACGAAGGCATTGCTGCCAGTTGGGAACAGACCAATGATTGAATTCGTCCTAGAATGGTGTGATCGTGCTCCATTTGCTCAAATAAGTGTTGTTGCTCACCCTAATGACGTCTCTGCTATTTCTGATGCCGTTGATGCTTACAAACTGAAAAGATCTAAACAAATCATCGATATAAGTCCCATTAATATTGTTAAATTCGATGGTGATCACACTGGTGCAGTTCTAGCTAATTACATTTCCAACGACTCAGGCAAAGATTTTATTTTTTTACCTTGTGATTTCATTACTGATTTACCAGTAGAGGTGTTGATTGAAGAATACAGAAATAGAGATGATGAAGACGTAGCAATGTCTGTGCATTATCACAACAAATATGAAAGCATTGATAAAAAAAATTTAACGCATTATTATACAGTTTATTCAGATGATGACCATTTATTAGACATTTATTCAAAAGATTCTGTTGAAATCACGAAATCACTAGAATTGAGAACTCAGATGGTTTGGAAATTCCCATGTACCAAAGTTTCAACCAAATTATTAGATTCATTCATTTACATCTTCAGTCAAGAAAGTTTGAGGATTTTAAAAGAGGAATTGAATGATTATAAAAACAGATCTGTCAGTAAGATACTGAGAGATTTAGCTCGTCGTTCTTGGAAACATTCAGATAAAAAAGGAACAATTAGAATCTTCAACTTACCAGATGAGTGTAGTTTCATTAGAGCCGATAACATTCCTGCATTCATGGAAGCTAATCGTTATGTTATGAAATTAAAGGCTAAAGATCAAGCCCAGTCTAGTCATGTTCAAGCCAAAGAGAAAGGTGCAGCCACTGTTGGTGTTGATTCTGTTGTGGGTGAAGACACCAACTTGGGTGAACGGACCAGTGTCAAGAAAACCGTTGTTGGTAATAACTGTATCGTTGGAAATCGTTGTCGTTTGACTGGTTGTGTTTTGCTTGATAATATCACATTAGAAGACGATGTCGTCTTAGAGAATTGTATTATTGGCACTGGAGCTAAGATTCTCAGCAAGGCAAGATTGACCAATTGTAACGTTGAAGGTGGCTACACCGTTCAAAGGGGATCACAGATCAAAGGTGAAACATTGACCAATCTGTTCATTGAGGGACAAGGCATGGAGATTGATTCCAGTGATGAGTCCGAATACGACTCAGAAGAAGACGAGAGTTTCGAAGAAGATTACGATGACGATTTCGAAGATGATGGACTATTTGATCGTACTTAATATAGGCCATATAGATTGTACCACTCTGCACACATTTTTAGTAGACAAGAGATGAGATGAGTAATATTTCCGGTAGGGCGACGCGCTTTTTGTTTGAAAAAGTCAAAATTTGATTGATTCATCTCAACAAATAAAAAAAATCTCTTTAAATTCGTTACCAATCAACAATGTCAAATACCATCGTCCTTGAGAATGTGAGTATACACGAGACCCGTGTAAAGTGTTACTACTCCCTGGGGGTGTATAACATATAGCACTAGTGTGTGATTTTTTCTTTTTTTTTTTTTTTATTCATACTAACAAATAATAGACCTCAAGAAGAGATGCTTTAATTGAAATTGAAAAAAAATATCAAAAGATTTGGGCTGATGATAAATTATTCGAATTTGATGCTCCTGCTCTAGAAGAATTCCCAGATGATACAAACATCGATGATATTCACGCAAAGTATCCAAAATTCATGTCTTCAATGGCTTATCCATACATGAACGGTGTCTTACACGCTGGTCATTGTTTCACTCTATCCAAAGTAGAATACTCTGTTGGTTTCGAAAGAATGAAAGGTAAACGTGCTTTATTTCCATTAGGTTTCCATTGTACTGGTATGCCTATTAGAGCTTGTGCTGATAAATTAACAAGAGAAGCTGAAATGTTTGGTAAAGATTATTCAAACGTTCCAGAAGAAGAAGAAGAAGAAGTTGAAGAAACTCCAAAAGTGGAAGCTACCAAAGAAGATCCTTCGAAATTCAAAGCTAAAAAATCAAAAGCTGCTGCCAAACAAGGTCGTGGTAAATATCAATTTGAAATTATGTTACAATTAGGTATCCCAAGAGAAGAATTAATTAAATTCGCTGATCCTGAATATTGGTTAGAATATTTCCCACCTTTATGTCAAAATGACTGTAACAGTTTTGGTGCTAGAATCGACTGGAGACGTTCAATGATCACCACAGATTTAAATCCATATTATGATCAATTCGTTAGATGGCACATCCAAAGATTGAAAGACATTGGTAGAATCAAGTTTGGTGAAAGATACACCATTTATTCTGAAAAAGATGGTCAACCATGTATGGATCATGATAGACAATCTGGTGAAGGTGTTACTCCACAAGAATACGTTGGTATCAAAATTCAAATCACTGAATTCGCTGATGAATCAGTTATTGAACCATTAGATAAATCTAAAAAAGTCTATTTAGTCGCTGCTACTTTAAGACCAGAAACTATGTATGGTCAAACTTGTTGTTTTGTTTCTCCAAAAATTGATTATGGTATTTTCGATAATGGTGATGAATATTATATAACCACAGAACGTGCTTATAAAAACATGTCTTATCAAAAAATTACGCCAAAAAGAGGTGAATATAAATCTGTGGTCACCATTAACGGGTCCAAATTAATCGGTTCTAAGATTAAAGCCCCATTATCTGTTTATGATGAGTTAAGGGTCTTACCAATGGAAACAGTTTTAGCCACTAAAGGTACTGGTGTTGTTACTTGTGTTCCATCAGATTCTCCAGATGATTATATCACTACTAAAGATTTACAAAACAAACCTGAATATTATAAAGTTCAAAAAGATTGGGTTAAAGATCCTGTTGCAATTATTCATACCAATAAATATGGTGACTTAACTGCTGAAGCTTTAGTCAAAGAATTGAAAATCCAATCTCCAAAAGATGCTGTTCAATTAGCTAAAGCTAAAGAAGCTGCATATAAAGAAGGTTTTTATAACGGTATCATCACCATGGGTAAATATAAAGGTGAAAAAGTTGAAATTGCTAAACCAAAAGTTAAAGCTGATTTAATCGCTTCTGGTGATGCTTTTGTTTATAACGAACCAGAAAGTGTCGTCATTTCAAGATCTGGGGATTCTTGTGTTGTTTCATTAGAAGATCAATGGTATGTCGATTACGGTGAAGAAGAATGGAAAAGTCAAGCTTTAGAAGCTTTGAACTCCATGAATACATTCACTCCAGAAACACATAATGCATTTGAAGCTGTTTTAGATTGGTTAAAGAATTGGGCTGTTTGTAGACAATATGGTTTAGGTACCAAATTACCATGGGATGAAAGTTTCTTAGTTGAATCATTATCAGATTCTACCATTTATCAATCATTCTATACAATTTCCCATCTATTACATAAAGATTTTTATGGTAGAGAACAAGGTGAATTAGGTATTAAACCAGAACAGTTAACTTCTGATGTTTTTGATTACATTTTCTTAAGAAAAGATGATATTGAAACAGATATTCCAATTGAACATTTACAAAGATTAAGAAGAGAGTTTGAATATTTCTATCCATTAGATGTTTCCATCTCTGGTAAAGATTTAATTCCTAATCATTTAACTTTCTTTATCTATACCCATACTGCCATTTTCCCAAAAAGATTCTGGCCAGCTGGTATTAGAGTTAATGGTCATTTATTATTGAACAATAATAAAATGTCTAAATCAACAGGTAATTTTATGACATTAGAACAAATCGTTGAAAAATTCGGTGCTGATGCTTCAAGAATTGCATTAGCTGATGCTGGTGATACCGTTGAAGATGCCAATTTTGAAGAGGCTAATGCTAATGCAGCAATTTTAAGATTGACTACATTAAAAGAATGGTCTGAAGATGCTGTTAAAAACATTGATAGTTATAGAACTGGTGAATATAATTTCTATGATTCTGCATTTGAAAATGAATTAAATGAATTAATCGAAGAAACTCATTCTCAATACGTTAAAACCAATTATAAAAATGCTTTAAAATATGGTTTATTCGATTATCAAACAGCAAGGGATTATTATCGTGAAGCTTCTGATTCTATGCATAAGGATTTAGTTTTAAAATATATTGAAACTCAAGCTTTATTATTAACTCCAATTGCTCCACATTTTGCTGAATACATTTGGAGAGACGTTTTAGGTAACACTACCACTGTTCAAAATGTTGCATTCCCAAGAGCAAATAAACCAATTGATAATGCCATCACGAATGCTTTAGAATATACCCGTTCTTTAACTAGATCTATCAGAGAAAGTGAAGGTGCTCTGTTAAAGAAGAAGAAAGGTGGTAAGGGTACCGATTTAGACGTTACTAAACCAGTTAAATTAACTATTTTCGTTTCTGAATCATTCCCAGAATGGCAAAACAATTATATTGAACTAGTTCGTGAACTGTTTGAAAAACAAACTTTAGATGATAGTAAAGTTATTAAAGAAAAAGTTGGTAAAGATATGAAACGTGCAATGCCATTCATTTCTAACTTAAAACAAAGATTAACTAAAGAATCTTCAGAAGTTGTCTTTAACAGGGAATTAAATTTTGATGAAGTTGAAACCATTAAAAATGCAACTGAATTTATTAAAAATTCAACTTCAGTTGTTAAAATTCATGAAATTAAAGCTATTTATTTCAAAAATGGTGCTAAGGTTGGTACTGAAATTTTCTCTGGTGAAGAAGTTCCAATCACTTTAACTGGTAAAATCGTTGATGCTGCTGTTCCTGGTCAACCAGGTATTTTAATTGAAAATATTGAATAAAAATATCATATATATATATCACATAAATCAAAATGGAGTTTTTGTTTTTAAAGTTATACTAAATAGAATTAACTTATAAGCTAAAATTTTATGTAGTGAATTACTTTATTATCAAAAAACACTAAGTTTTTACTTATATTAGTTAAAAAATGCTAGAAATAAATAAATAAAATGCAAATATAAAACAACAAAAAAAAAAAAAAACACCAAAGTATTAACACACACACAAAAAAAACAAACACAACGCAATGATAAATATTAGCAGAATTGATGTAGAATATATCATTCTAAATCATATCCTCTTTTTTTCAACTCCTTTATTGTCCAAATATAATTATAAGTGATACTATTCAAATCATTAGCCAATCTACTTGGTTGAGAAAGAACTCCACCTTTAGTGAAATAACTACCATTTTCTTCTAATAATACATCATTTGAAAGAGCACATTTTAAAGTTGAATAAGAACCTTCTTCATTAGAACAACCTGCAAAGAAACCAAATATTTGGAAAAAAAACCAAAAACAAATCCCAAATATTGGAATTCTTGTCCAATATGAAAAAAAATTTGTATTCATTACAAAACCAGGATGTAATGAA
This sequence comes from Phaffomyces thermotolerans, assembly GCA_003707215.2. Classification (NCBI taxonomy): domain Eukaryota; kingdom Fungi; phylum Ascomycota; class Saccharomycetes; order Phaffomycetales; family Phaffomycetaceae; genus Phaffomyces; species Phaffomyces thermotolerans. The sequence goes on along the minus strand of PPNJ02000029.1, from coordinate 8,186 downwards.
TAATATTTTAAATTTGGTTTTGTTATTGATAAGAATTTAATTAATTGAATACCTGAATTTTTTGACATTGAATATCTAAACCAAGTGAAAATGAAATTTGGTTTTAAATTAAACTTCCAATCTCTATTAAATTGGAAAATTTCTAAAAAACTTGCAATTGATGAAACATAAATGATTCTACAATTTAAATCACAAATTTCCAATAAATTTAAAGTTAATAAGAATTGTGAAATATAATTTGTTTGAAACTGAATTTCAAACCCATCTTTAGTGACAGAATAAGGTAAAGCTCCAACACCTGCGTTTAATATCAACAAATGTAATTTCCTCTCATTTAATTTAAACATTTGAGATGCTAAATTAACACTATTTAAATCTAATAGATCCATTTCAATGTATTTTAATTCACCAAAGAACCGTCTATCAGGTAGTGTAGATTCTATACCTTCACCCATTCTTCTTGTAGCTTCCTTTTTGATCTCTTTGATAGATTTGTCCACTTTTGACTTGTTTCTACCACCGATATAAACTATGAATCCATGTAGGTACAAATGAAGAACGGTGTAAAACCCGATGCCACTATTACCACCAGTTATTAGAGCGACATGACGATCTATCTGAGGGTTGTAGTATGGCCCAGTTGAAGGGTCGTACATAACTTTTTTTTTTCTCTCTCTTTATTGTCTGAAACCCTTGCAAGATGAGATTGAAGTAAAATTTTCTTTCCGAATACACAAAAATATTTTTATACTTTTATAATTATTTACACAAATATTTACAATTTAGCTTGATGTTGTTGTTTCTTCACAAGTTCATGTTCCCTTATCTTTTTTCCTAAGAATGCCTTCATTTCGTCAGTGATATTGACCTTGGATCTCAATTTCAACGACTCTCTTTCCTTCAAGAATGCCTTCTTTGTTTCTGTTAATGGCATCTCTGGAGGAGTCAATCTCTTGACTTGAGTTCTTGTCAATTTAGCACTTCTATGTCTTGAATTTGGATTTCTAATTGTCAATAATGCACCTTTTGGAATAGAATCTCTAACGACACTTTCAACAAAATATGTACGTTCACGCACGTTAGCAACTTCTGTGGACAAAGGGCCATCTTCCTGTGGTTCTGGTCTAGGCCATGGTATCACCAAGTCTGGTTGACCATGAACAGTTCTATAAGGAAGAACTTTATGGTAATCTTCATCGAAATAAGTACCAGTTTTAAAATTCAAATGATCAATAGCGACTGTTTTCAATTCTTTTGTGACTTCATCTTCGATTTCTGCGACTAATCTGATTTTATCCTGAGTGACAGCCTTTGGGTAAGTTACAACATGAGAAGTTTGACCTTCACTGAAGAATTGTTTTGGTACCACAACGGTATCGGTAGGTCCATTTTCATCCAGTACGTAACCTCCATGCTCAGAATGACGGGACACTTTACATATGTTCCCTTTCTTCTCACCATCAACTATTATGACTCTGTCTCCTACCAGAAACTTCAGTTTACTGAAATCAGTTGGAATAGCACCATCAGATTTTAAATCGACTGGGACTTGTGGTCTAATGAACTTTGGCTGTGTTTGCTCCTGTAATTTCAGGTATTTTCCCAGTCTATGTCTAGGGACTCTCTTGAAGTCCAACAGGAAACGATCACCTGCTTTCGATAGCCAGGACATTTGCTCAAAATTACTGAAAGTTTTAGTCCTTTTTCTTTTTAGTTCAACAAACTTTTTTTTTTTTCACTCTTTGAAAAAAATCCGCGAAAAGAGAAGAACGAAAGTAGGGCGACCAGTAAAAGAAGAAATAGCAGTAGTGCATATGAAATGGTGTTTGTATAGAGTTAGTTATGTTTTATGTGGAATATACTTTAGAGGAAAATTCTTGTTTCAATAATGTTTTTTTTTTTAATTCTTAAATTTGGACCACTATAGCCTGAATTAGTCATCTGAACAAGCACGTACAGTAATATTTCAATCTTTCTTATATTAGCAATGCTCTAGTTCTCAGTACAGATGGCAATAAACTCTTCTTCATTGACTGTTTTTCAGTTAGTACTTTCTTTTATATCTCAGAAAATAAATAAAATATATACTCACTCTCTCCATCATTATCCAAATCAAATTCATCAATCATAGCACGTAGTTCTTCATCACTCAAATTCTCTCCTAATTCCTTTGCCACACGACGAAGGTTTCTTAAACTGATCTTACCAGTGCCATCGTCATCAAACAACTTGAAAGCCCTACGAATCTCATCTAGTGGGTCTCTTTCCAACACTTTGGCACCCATAACAGCAAAAAAGTCCTCATAGTGCATCAAAGAACGCCCATCACGGTCATATTCATGGATCAGATCCAATGTCTCCTGCTTGCTGTATTCAAATCCCAGAGCTCTGATTGCAACTTTCAATTCATGATAGTCCAAATACCCGTCATTGTTCATATCGAAAAGGTTGAAAGCCTCACGGATTTCCTGTTTCTGCTCCTCCAAAAGCTCACGCTGCAACTGTGACGGAGCACGGGCGTGTGTGTTTCTCAGCGTATTCATTTTGCTCTTATATCATTGTTTATTAACGCGTGTTTATTTGTTTTTTTTTTTTTTTTTTTTTTTTTTTTTTTTTTTTTTTTCTTTCTTCTATTGCATCATTAATAATGCTGGTGGGGGATGCTGTGAAGTTCAGGAACACTGACGGCGTGGTGAGGTTTATTGGCGAGACTCAGTTTGCTCCTGGGGTTTGGGTTGGTGTGGAACTGAGAACTGCCTCTGGTAAGAACAATGGGACCATAGATGGTGTGAAATATTTCGATTGTGCTGACAATCATGGTGTTTTCGTTAGAGAGAGTGCCCTAGTCTTCAATGAAGATGATAACATTATCAAAGTATCAGGAGCTCTAATTGATAAATTGCAAACGAAAACCAAATCAATGCATCTTGAAATCCAATCTTTAAACACTAAAATCAATGATTTGAATGAAGAATTGGAATTGGCAACAATTGAAAAAGAAACTCTAGAAGAACATAATGAAATATTGAACCAGCAAATCATTGATTTGAAACAGTCTAACAATCAGCTCCTTATACAATCAAACAATTTGAAGAAAGAACTTGAATTGCATGAAAAATCATTAAAAACTGGCTCTGCAGAATCTTTAACCATTGAGAATTTTAAATTATTTCAAGAAATTGATGAATTGAAATCAAGTAACTTTAATCTACAAAAAAATTTAAAAGATTTAGAATCAAAGCTTTCAAGTTTCAATGAGTTGAGTTCGAATTATGAAAAATTATCTATCGAGTTGAAAGAATCAAAGAGGATAATCAATGAATTAACCGAAAGTTTGGAATTAAATAAACAATCCAATTCAATTGTTGAAAATTTAACATTGAAGAATTTATCACTAATCGAAGAAAATGATTCTTTAAAACTTTCAATCAAAGAATATGAAGATTTGAAAAAAATAGAGAATGAATTAGATGAAGAAAATTCAAACATTATTGAACAATTAAATCATAAAATTTTATTAACAACTAATGAAGTCAAAGACAAAGAACTAATAATTGAAAATTTGAAACTTAAAATCAAAAAAATTCAATCAAAGGAAATTTCAACAACAGTAACACAACAAAATTCATATAATAATGATGAATTAAAAGAACTGGAAAACTCTTTGAACAGATTACAACTGCAAAACCAAGGACTATTGATTGATATAGAATATTTGAATTATGAAGTTTCAAATAAACAAGAATTGATCAATAAATTCATTCCAGATAGTGAAAATGAATCAAAATTTTATTCCATCAATTATCAAAATATCTACACTCTAATCAAAAACTTAGTTAGTTTTATCTCGCTGAATAATACTGATCCATTAATTAATTTGATGTGTATCAATGTTAAAATAAAATTATTGGAAATAAATGAATTTATTAGAATTCATCGAAATGTTCCGCAATTTAAATCAAAATTAATGATGAATAAAATCACTGAATTTATCAAAAACAGTACTATTTTTTTGAAAAATGAAGAATATAATGAGATTTTGAATCATTCTAATCAGTTCAATGATTTTTTAAAAAATTTAGAAATCATCAGTATGTTTGATAATAGATTATATTTTGAAAAATTTTCCAACAATGAATTAATTAAATCACATATATTATTGGACTTAATCAAATTATACTCTAGTAGTAATACTTTATCAACAAATTTCAAAAAACTTTTCAAATCTTCACAAAACTATCAAAAATTATTACATCGCTCCATTGAACTCATAAATGAAGCAAAAACAGAAAACAAGGAACTATCAACATCTTTTGACCTAGCTGAAATTAATACCAGTGATTTAATTGAAACTTTAATCAAAGCGGAAACTAATCAAGTTTCAACTGATCAAATCATTGAACAAATAAATAAACTGGTCAATAATTTGGAGACAAGAACTAATAATTTTAAGATTGATGAATTCAAATGGACAAAAATAAAAAATAATGATAATGAAATAAATAATGACCTTAATGCAAATCAACTCCAATTTGACAATTCAATCATTGACTCTAAATCAAAAGAAATTGATAATTTAAACTTGAAAATTGCAGTTTTGAATTCAAAATTACAAAATTATAAAGATTTATCGAAATTACTTAAGGAGTACAAAGATAAAAATGAATTTCTATCTAATGAAAACATTGAAATTAACAATAAATTGGAGATGGTCAATGAAGAAAACTTAAAATATAAAAAAATTATAAATGAATCCTCAAACTCGATAATTATTAAAAATTTACAATTTGAAAAATTGATTGAATTTAAAGAGAAATTAAGTAAAATTGAATTGATTTCAGAAATCCAAACTTTGAAAAGATCATTAAAATATTATAATTCTACAAAGCATAAAAAACAATTAGAATGGTTGAAAATTGAACTAAAAAAATATGAAAGATTTCAAAACAATGAAATTGATGAAGTTAGAAAATTGGGTAACGAAATGAGGAAAAAGGTCTTGAATTGTAGAAGTTTGTTAGTATAGTTTTTTTTATAGATAATTAGTTGTTTAATGATATTACAATGTAACATGTGTAGTTGATACACTGATTATGAAGCCCCGTCGTGGAACAATTATAACGTCAGTGACGTTTTTAGGGGAAATATAATATATACACAACAGAGTATCAATCGGTTCATTCCAATCACAATGAAAACAAATTTCATTAGTACAAAACTCAGAACCACAGATGAAGTTGATTGGAGTAGCTCTTTAAAAGTTTACCTAACAAAATTATACGGAAATGATACTGATTTTACCAAAGAAGTTGGTATTATAAATAAATTAAGAGCCACTGTTATCAATTCATGTCATGACGCTTCAAATCTTGAGACTTCTAAAAACTTATACTATAAGTATTATGGCCAACTAGAATTGCTTGATCTAAGATTACCATTCCAAGAGAATGGAGTTCGTATTAAATTTAGATGGTATGATGCTTATGATGAATCAACTCATCATTCTCAACATTCATTAGCTTTTGAAAAAGCTTCCATTCTGTTCAATTTAGGATCAATCTTATCACAATTGGCTGAATCTTATTTTGAATTAGATGATTTTGTAAAATCTTATCAATTTTTCCAATACTCTGGTGGTATTTATAAATTCTTATCTGAAAATTTCCTACATTCACCATCTCATGATCTTAGTGTCAAAACTGTTCAATTTCTAACTTATTTACAACTAGCACAAGCTCAAGAAGTATTTTTATTGAAATTAATCAATGAAGATTCAAGCAAAAAATCATTAATTTCAAGATTAGCAATTTCTGCATCAAATCAATTTGAAAAAACTCAAACATCAATGGAATTAATTGATGAATATTACGGTGATGCAACTGAATGGAATCAAGTGTTGAAGTTTAAGACAAGATTTTATTTGAATTTGGGATATTATCAATATGCATTATCTATTGAAGATAAAAAAGTTGGAAAAAGTATTGCAATTCTAAAAATTGCTTTAGAAGGTTTTAAAGATTTGAAAAAATATGAAAATCCAACAACCATTGACGCTAAAGGTTATGTCACTTTAATAGACGATAAACTAAGATTATTGATCAAAGATAATGATTATATTTATCATGACACAATTCCAAGTAAAGAAACATTAGAATTAGAAACTCTAGTTAAAGCATTAGATGCTTCAAAACCTATACCATTAAATGAACAAGCTAACATAGCTGAAATTATAGGTGAAGATATTTTTGAAAAAATTATTCCTAGTGGAGTTCATGAGAAACTAAGTTTATACTCTGAAGAGAAAGCAAAACTTTTAAGAAATGAACTAGAAAAACTTGAAATGGTGAACATTGAACTTGAGTCATTTTTAGAGTATCTTAGATTACCTCAAAGTTTAAATGATTTCAAAAACACTAATAGTAATAAGTTAGATCCTAAATTGATTGACTGGAGTAATACAATTATTGAATCTCCATTAAGCAATATTGAAGATAATAAATCGAAAATTCAATCGAAAAAAGATGAAATCTTAAAATTAATCAAAACTTTGGATGAAAAACTAAATCAAGAAGAGGAAGATTTTAACTCAAAACGTCTTGAACTAAACTCATTGCAAGAACCATCAACTTTGCAATCAGCTAACTTAAGAGATGAATTAACAAATTCAAAACAATCATTGTTACGTGCTACTAACATAGACAATCAAATTAATGCTAAAATCGAACCTGAACTAAAAAGATTATCAATTTTAAAATCAAAACAAAGTTTAGAGTTGGAATTTTTCAATAATTCATCAACTAATGAAAATTTATTAGACTTCTATGATGAAGAATCAAGCTCAACTGATAAAGTTAATAAAAGTATCAATAAAATTGAAGAAGATTTGAAAATTTTGAAAAATCTGAAAAGTGAAAGACAAAAAATTATAGAAGAATTGAAAACTTCAATTCACGAAGATGATATTTCAAATATTTTAGTTTTGAATAATAAAAATCTAACTGAAAAAGAAGAAAGGACTTTATTCAAAGAAGAATTAACAAAGTTTGATACGTATATCAAAAAAATTGATATCATAAATTCAAAACAACCTGAAGTTATTAAAAATATTAAAATCCATTATGATAAAATCATCACGTCAAATAATAAAATTTCAGAAAAAGCTCAGAAACTTGCAAGTTTTGAAACAACTTTTAACACTTTCAAAGAATATGAGATCAACTATCATAAATCAATTGAATTTTATAATAATCTACTGAATTTTGTTTATGAAGTCAGATCAAATATTGATAAATTTGTTTCTAATAGGTATTCACAAAGACAAAGAATTTTATCTCATTCAAATCCTTCAAGAAACTCACAATCAGGATCTCAACAATCATCAAATCCAGGTGTTTTACAAGAAAGATTTAGAAATTTAAGTGTTTCCAGTGAAAGTCCAAGAGGTTCTTATTTTGTACAACCATCTCTTCATCCACAACAAGTAAAACCTTCAGATTCATCAACACAGGCTTATGCTAACTATCAACAACATCCTAAACCATCGGCCCCAACATATCAAACTCAACAATGGAAACCACCAGCCATGCCTTCATATGAAATTCCAAAACCCCAGCATTTACAATATCAATCTTCTCCAGCTCAGCAACAAGAATATCAACCATATCATCCTAGTACAGGATATGATAGACCAGCTCTTCCGCCGAAACCAAGCTCCAACTCTACTCCTTATCCATCATATCAACCACCTCCAAATCCTGGATATTCGCAACCGTATGATCCAAACAACCCTTACAAATAAGTATGCTATTTTGAATTTCAATATATGAATCAGCAGTATGGTTTAATTTCAACTTTAGTAATCGGTTTCAAAATCACAATAGAAATGAGAAAATTAGTTTATGAATACAATTATCAAGGTATAAGTTATAACAAGAATGATGAAATTAGAGAGAAATATAAGAACTATGAATTTTGTCAGTTCAGTATAAGATCACTAAATAGTTTCTCAAACTCTTCATCATCAAAATTTGCATCTTCATTGAAAAATACTGATTCTGATAAATCATTTAATATCAATCTTCCATTCTTCACCAATACGTTTTTCAGATTGATAGATTTTCTTGAATCAATATTCAGTTGCTTCAACTTTTTACAAAATTCAATCCCATCTTGCACTAAACTATCCA
>PPNJ02000028.1:0-110148 GCA_003707215.2 Phaffomyces thermotolerans | reverse complement strand
CAGTACTGTACTACTGTACCAGTTACTCACGTGACTTACTCACATTATAACTGATTCTACTAACACTTCTACTAGCTTCTACTACTTTCCAGAATATTCCAATCATCTATTTCTAGAACATTCTATTATGACAACGAAGCTCCAACTAGAAGTCTATATAAGGACCTCTAGTCGTCCACAAATTGTATACTTTATTCTAGATAATTAACAGATTATTATTACTATCACTGACGTAACAAATAGACTAATACATTAATCACCTATAAAACCCATAACAGCTAGTTATTTTTATCTCATTTTTTACTTGTTTGGGTATCACACGAAAAAATTTCCGTAGCTCCAACTTCAAACTTCAAACAAATAAGTAAGTTCTCCTCCACTTGTAAATTGAAACCTTGATCAGTAAACTGTAAGGTAGTTTGATTTATCAAGAAGAATCACCTTTTCGGTATTTAAGTAAATGTTACTCTGTTTAGTATTTTACTATTTATTATTTTGTATTATCTCTTTTTAAACTCCTTTTCGTTAGAGTGATTCTTTACTAGTTTTAATTTGTTATTTACTAAAAACTACGTCGTAATATAGCAATTATTACTAATTGTCAATTATCTCTTTTTAATAATTTATAGATACCTATCAACATTTGTTACCCTTCACAAGTGAACAACTCTTAAGTTTGAAACGGGAATCGGGACAGATTTACACAAATTCATTTCTGGGAAAAAGCTTTAAAGTTTAACTAACAATTAACGGTTGACCTGACAGTGAATTGACTGTTATGTCGTAAAAATAAACAAATAATAAATAATAAAATTGAATCATTCATAGAAGACAAAACAAAAGAACGATCTGCGGTTATCAGAAGAAGAGAATATGAGATTACTTGACCTTGTTTTTTTTAAACCAGAACAAACAAAGAAGCTAATACAATGAGTAGTGAACTTTGGATTTTCAAAGAATTTGATCCTTTACCTTCAAAAACCTCAGCAATTGCGGTTGTTGAAAAAGTGCTGGTAATTGGTGTGCCCACAGTATCAATAGTTTTAGTAGTTCCAACAATGTCAGGATTTTCAATCTGCGAAGCGGAGGTAACTGCTGGGAAAGTGATAAAACTAGTGTGGGTCTCAACTTTACCTCCATCAATTGTAGTAGTATCAATACTGTAGTAGATAACCTCAATATCGGTACCTGGAACGACGTAAGTTGCAGTTGAACCCTCTTGTGTGATGACAGCAGTAGTTGGCGATGGAATAGTAAGGACTTGAGTGGTAGCAACTGTATCACGTTCAACATCAGTAACTGTATGGACCAGAGTAGAAAACTTCAATTCACTTAAGCTGATAGTAGCAGTAGTGATAATTTGAGCGGTAGCTATAGATGTTTTTTCAGCAATTTCAGTCAAGGTGTTGTCAAGTAAAGCGTCTTTAGTAGAAATAGCAGTAAGTTTTAGAACTTCTCCATTCTCAGTTGTAGTTACGACTTCTCCCTCAGTTTTAGTCACAACTTTTCCATCCTCAGTAGTAGTTACAACTTTTCCCTTTTCAGTTTTAATCACAACTTCTTGTTCGGTGTTAGTCACAACTTTTCCATCCTCGGTGGTAGTTACAACCTTTCCATCTTTGGTTGTAGTTACAACTTCACCAGCTTCAGTGGTGGTAATGTTGAAGGTTATAGTATCTTGTTCAGTGATAGTACTATATTTAACTTCAGTACTGATAACACAATCACTTTCAGAAAAAAATTCAGTAGTTGTAATAAATTCAGTTTCATTGAATGTAACTGTAACAACATCACTATAAGAAGCTGTTTCAGTGATGGTTTCAACTGAGAAATCAGAATTAGTTTCTGTAACTGTTTCAGTAATAACATCAGAGTGAGAACCAGAAATTGTTTCAGTAATAGTTTCAGTTTCAGTAACACCAGAGTCAGAACCAGAGATTGTTTCAGTGATAGTTTCAGTTTTAGTAACACCGGAACCAGAGACTGTTTCTGTAATTGTTTCTGTTGCAGTTGAAACATCAGATTCGTGAACTGTTTCTGTTTCTGTAACAGTGAGTCCTGATTCAGTAACACTTTCAGTAACAGTTTCTGTAACAAATTCAGTTGGAGTGGTGGTAGCTGTAACAGTAGAAGTAACTTCAGTTGTTTGAAACTCGGTGGCTGTTTCTGTTGTTAAAACTGTCTCAATTTCGGTCTCAACTACTGTGGTTGGAATAGTTTCGTAAACTGGTGTTGTTGTGACAATAACTTCTGTAGTATAGCCAGTTAAAGTAGTAAAATCTGTTTTATAATCGGTTGAAGTAGTGAAAAGAACTGAAGTTGTGGACGTGGTTCTAGTACGATAGACTGTTGTAGTAGTGTAACACCAATATCCCCCGCCAGCTTGAGCATAAACGATGGAAAATAATGATAATGAAGAGACCAAAAACTTGAAGTACAACATCTTTATTGAGAAGAATATCACAAAGATTTTGTAACTACCAACATTTATTGGAGTATTTATATCAATCACCTCTATTTGGCTAGTCTCAAAACACTCTAGTGCCATAACTGTAAAAGATGTGTGAAGTACACTGCTATAACTAGATTTTGGTTCTAGACAAAACTATTTCTCTAAGTTATCCTTGATCATTGCTAACATTATGGAAAGTCTCTAAAATACTTTGCTCCAAATATGTCAAAAACTATTTTTTTTATCACCCTTTGAACAGATGATGATCTAAAAAAGGAAATTTTGTTGGATTTTTGAACCCCAAAACAAGTTAATTCTGATGAGACTGATAGAAGAGTCTGTAAGTTTCTCATCTTTTGCTCTTCGTGTAATCTTATTTTTGAAATTTGGCTGATCTTTTGTTCTATTACAAGCAATCATTTGTAACATTACTTCTCAAAATCGTTTCTTGTTGATCATATTTGAAATAACAAGTCATTGACCATATTGAATTGTTGGTTACTTGCCTTATGAGATCATCTTTTGAAAAGCAGCTGAAAACTCACTTCAAAAAAAAAAAACTGTGACACAAATCTTTAATGAAAAGAAAAAATTCTTCTGGTAAATGATTGAAAGGTAAGCTTGAAACATTAACTAAACCCCAGTCCAGCTTGTAAATAGGTGTATCTTTATGAATCTTTTCAATAAATATTTTAAAACACTCACATGAAAAGTATCGTTTGTGGTTAAAGTTTGAATAATTTCAGTTGACAAAGACTATTCGACACGCCTCATTTAGGTTGACCAGCTTCTCTAATAATCTTGCGGATGTTCTAGACTAAAACAGAATCATCTTATAACTTCAACTTATTGCTAAATAAGATATTGATTGAATGATTCATACCATTTTGACAACCAAAAATTGCCAAATGAGGACGATTTGAGTTATCTTTTGTTCAATCAAGAGACTTTTAAAGTTCCACATTAGAAAATTTCGGTGTCCTTTTGCTTTAATACTCTCAGGCTTTACAAACACTTTGACAGCTTTTCTCTTGAGTCTTTAGAGTATCTTATAAACACAAATCTTCACCAAAAGTAAATCAGATGTTGTTCTCTTCAGAGAGGTTTCCTTCAGAAAGGTTGTGCTATTTGATGGCTAGTCGCAGGGTTTTAACTTTGCTTTTCGTGATAATACATGATGTGAAGTTTGAACCATAAACTCGAAACAAATGATTACAACCTACAATTGATCATATCTGGTTTTTCGGGTACAACAATTTACAAGGGTACTACTTCCCTCGGCATATAAAAGCTGTAAATGGTAACTGTCAATGTTTACTTGACACTAGAATCTAGATCCCTGAAAGTCAATATAGAATGATGAATCGGTAATTTGATTTGACCAATGACAATCCCTACTTATCAACAAACTTTATAACCAATCAAGATTCAATACTACATTTTATGTAGATTCCGGAAACATTTTATATTCTTATCTCGACTCTTCAAGGCCTCTTTGATTGGGAGAGATTCGAGAAGAAGCTACGAATTATCAGATGAGACTTAAAATCGAACCCTAGTTATTAAAATAAAATTTTCCTTACTTACTAATCAATTCTTCTCTTACGCTGAGTCTAATCAACATGTTAGTTAAGAATAATGAAGTACATGCCAATAGATAAACACTCCAAGTATAAAATGAAAATCCCGTTATAACTTGACTAAAGCTTTAATTGAAAATCAACATACAAATTAGGTTCTAATATTATAGATTTTGGCTACGTTTTGAGCAATAAAGATTGAAGACTTAGACATTATCAAGGTTTTGAACTTTCCGTATTATTTATTCTATACAATGTACTGGAATACATACGTACATGATTCCTGCCACTAGCACCAATCCAATTACCTATCACGCTAATTGGAAATCTCTGGAAAAAATAGCATATTGTGTTTCGAAATTTCTGAGTTTGATACTTAAAAGAAAAGCCATCAAATATTACACTTTTCTATGTATTATTGCATTTGATACCAATTCTAATAAATAGGAGATTAGTAGAGTTAAAAAAAATTATAACAAAACTATTGTTGCTAGTGCTGCAAACTTCAAAAGCAATTCAATAATTCGAGCATTTCTACATTCACCTATAATATTAGCCCATTTTATCTTGATTAAAACAAGTCATCTCGGCTCTATTGATATCATGTAACACGACTTTCATTGTACATTATTTGTACCTTTATATAATCGTATAAACACTTCACTTAGTGGGATCACAAGTACCTGTGGCGCTACAATCATTGACGTACATGAGAATCAGTTTATGGCCTCAGAATCAACACATGGAAAGATGTCAATATCGATTTCTGTCAGTATAATTGATATCTCATTATTGAATTCAGAAATACCATCTCCACATATTTCATCATCAAACAAGTTTATACTTTTGTGTGATATAACCCTATATTAAACAAAGGTTAATTAATTAGGGTACGCTCGGCAAGATAATAATATACTGTGTACTCACGATAATAACCATCACTTATATTACAATAGTAGATTATGTTACAAATATTATTTATTAGTTGATTATATTTGTACTGGTACTAGCCTCAGCGACATTATTTATACGTTATTGTTAATATGAAATGATGATATTAATAATATTGAATTGAATAATAATAATATTTGATTTATTATATAACAACTAGCTACGACGATAATATCTGACGACGTCGTCGATATATATTAATAATATTAATATAATTAGTAATATATTGTATATAATTATATATATAATTATATATAATATTATAAATTAATATTACTAGATATATATATTTTAAATTGTAATTAATGTAAAAATTACTACTAGTACTAGTACTAGCTTACTAGCTAGCTGGTCATGATGGGCAGTTTATAATAATTAAATTAATTAATTATACAAGTCCGACGGATTACGTTATATTGCATATTCCTACATGATATAATTCTTCACTAGCTGTTTAGTGCATGTAGGATGACATCATGTGATATTTATCATTAATATTGATATTGTTCACCGAATCACCTTAATATATATCAGTTATATTTAGAATATAATTAATCATGTATTAATGCACATTGATTAATTAATGCACATTGATTAATTATATAATTATAATATTATATAGCTGTATAAGTTTGTTCATAAAGTATGGTTTGTTATATATAATATCAAAATTGATATTATCCATATATTGTATTAATAAATTTCAGCTCAAGATTCAGTATTATCATTCAAGTCCACTAATGTTCTCATTGTGATTTTCATGAGTGGATTAATGTATAGCTACTAGGTCATACTGAGTGAATTAGATGAGCTAGCTGCTAGCTTATATTAGATATAGATATAGTTGATGACTGTTATTAAAGTTTTTGTAATTTAATAATATAGTTCAACAATATAAAGGTTGATACAACTAAATAGTGCTGTGCCTAAATTTGTAACTTTATTGCGTAAAAGGGTTTTTGTAAGTATCAAAGTATTCTATGAAATAGAACTACAATAAGTCAGTAATGTATTTTTGTATTATAAATGAATAATACCATCACTTTCAATTTGTATTAAAAATGTTCCATCTATGACTTAACACTTTTTTGAATGGATGCTAATTTGAGTTCTTGTTTCTTTCGTAATCTTGCTAAATTTCTAGCATCTCGTCTAGCTTGTTGATCATCTTGTCTTTTATTTGCCCATAATCTTAATCTTTCACCATAAAATATAACAAACAATGGGAATGGAATACCTGTAGCAATTGCAACAAATCCAAAGATAGATAAACCCCATCCATAACCAATTGAATCAAAGATGTAATTAGCAAATAGAGGAAAAGCAAATCCCAAGAATGATCTGAAGATAGAAGCAGCAGCAACTGCGCTTGCTGCAAATCTTGGATTCATTTGAACCAAATAATTTTGGATTGTGAAAAACATGGCCACGACACCAAATGCAAAAATTGCAGCACCAACATCCGTAAATACATAGTGCATTTTATATTCTGCACACCATCCAAACCAAAATAATCCAGCAGAGCAAGTTATACCACTTTCCAATAACAATGGTAATCTAAATTCAGGTTTATGTACCCCATTGTTTTTAGCAACTAATTTCATATAAATCCCATTAGCGACTTTTTGAGTGACTAAAGTTCCTAGTAAATAACCTATTAAGAACGCAACGTACATTAAACCAACAGAACCGAAACCAAAGCCATAAACACCACCCCAAACTCTTGGATAACAGACGATAAGGATATATAAACAACCATAAATGATGGCCATGAATGAACCTAACCCAAAAACCATTGGATGAGTAAATAATAAAGTCCATGGTCTTGCAATATTAACATAAAATTTTTCAAATGTAGTTTCTCCATTAGCTATTTCATATAAAGAATGTAAATTTTCATTACCTGTTGCCTTTCTCAATTTAGCAGCTTTTCTATTTAATAAAGTTGGTGGATAAGTTTCTTCAATTAAAAGATTACCTAAAACTGCAATAACACCATTAACTATAACTAAAACCCAAAAACACCATCTCCAACCTGCATATTGTACAATAAACCCAGAAATCAAAGATGAGATACAAGGCCCTAAACTTGGACCTAAACTGTATAATGACATAGCTAAAGCAATATCATTATTGTTAAATAAATCACCTAAAACACCAGCACCGATACAAATTGGAGCACAACCACCAATTCCTGCAAATATTCTGAAAACAATAAGTTGATTCATATTTTGTGATAAAGCACAAGCTAAATTGAAAAAAAACAACAACCAAACAGAAACATCTAAAACGATTTTTCTACCATACATTTCACTTAATGGAGCAACAATTGGAGGAAAAATAGCCCAAGCTAAGATATAAATTGATACGGCTAATGAAGATAGAACTTGATTAGTGACACCAAAATCTCTCGAAATTACGGGCATTGCTGGTGCTAGCATTGTTGAAGCAAAGGGACTCAATAAAGTATATAATGAAACAATGGCAGTACTCCTCCATTTTCTCCGACTTGACCAATTTCTTGGGTTTTTAACATCTTGATCATTTTCCCAAGTGATTAATTCAGGATCAAGGCTTTGGAATTCAACACCATCATTTTCAGTAGGTAATTCAGCTTCTCTTGTATCTCCGTAATAAGATTTAGTCTTTGATAAAGAGAGTTCTTCATCGTTATTATTGAGCTGTTGTTGTAAAGTAGCACGTTTTTCTAGAGTGTTGATTATTGTTGCTTTTGATTTAATTCTTTGTAACTCAATTTGAGAGTCTGGTAAATCTTGATAAATGTTTGATTTTGAATAAGAATCGAAATTTTCATCTTCAACATCCTCATCACGTCTTGAGAATTCTTTTAAGATGGATGAGAGAGTTGATTTTCTTTCTAAATTAGATTCAGTAGGTTCATCTCCACCATCAAAAGCCACTGGGACCTCGTGAAACGAATTTGAACTTGAATGAGAGGAGTTTATATTTTCAAGAGACATGGATTATAAAAATTTTCAACTTGAATAGAAAGCAATTGAGGTGAATATAAACCAGAAATTTGAAATTGAAATATGAAATAGAGAATAATATATGAGTATTAACAATGAGATGTGAACGAGTTTAATCGAATAAACTGTAGATTAAAATGAATAATTCAGTAAAAAAATTTAAAATTTTTTCTATATGATGTTTTTTTTACGGATCTCCTTCCTGATTGGGACATATATCCGTAAGAAAAAAAAGAAACTTCATGGCACAAAACTGACAGAAAAGATCATTTTGAGGGTATTGTGATGTTCATTTGATGATTTAGGCCATCTTTGAACTATTGATGGTAATGCTGTTAAAGAGTATCATCAAAAGAATTTTTTTCTATTCGAAATTTTTTTCATAAATGTAAATTATCTTGAGGAGATATCGTGGCTTGGTCGAATAATGATAGTTGATGCTTATTGGATATCGTGTGAAATTGATAGTCTTGAGTTTATGGCAATTGGAGTATGCTTATACATTCGTTCATGTTGAATTTTTAATGTATCACGACTTTTTTTAGTACAAACTTTGAGCTTTGTAGTCCAGGTTACAACTTAGTAATATTTGAGAGTGTTACAAACCGACCGATATGAAAAGTGTGGGTAGCGAGTGATAAGTGTATAGTATACTATGATTAGCTTGTGACAAGAATAGTTCTTTTTTTAAAAGGCGTCAACGTTTTGATAAGTAATTTACAGAATTCTATATAAATATCGTTATCATTAAAGCCAAGGTCAAAAAGGTCTAGAATTAAATAATATATATGTTGGTGAATGAACTTATAAATTATCATACCGAACAAATTGAAGAAACATGTGAGATTTTAACATGATATCTGCTAATATACGAGGGGGTAAACTAATACACAACTGCACAATTGAGATGATATCATTAAAACATTGTAGAAAAGAAATTTAAAAAAATAAATGTGTCAAAATATCAGGTTTCGGGGATAATCGGTAATAAAGCTGATTGCGAGTTGTGACGTATAATGAATGATTCATGAATAGTGAATGCATATAAAGCAAGATACTGTTGATACTATCTAGTCATTAGTAAATAGTGAGTATGGTGGTCGGTAACATGTATGACAATGGACCATGGAAATCATTTTCATATGATCCTTAATTGTGCTTTAGCGTATATAATATGAAGAATAGGTTAGATCTGTGTTAGAGTTTTGATGGATTCTGATGTCTCAAATTCATTGGATGATTAGTCAATGAAGATACATAGATAGAATGGTAGATTATATAGATTAGAAATGTGTATATATGATTTATGCATGCTAAGAGTCACACGAGTATTAGTTCTTAGGTTTCAATATAAGTGGAGAAATTATATTGGATTAGAATGAAATATAGTAAAGAAATGAATGAATAAAAAAAGGAAAAAGAACAAATTTGACTAATAATGAGAATCGTTTTAATTTGAAAAGAACTTGTGTAAATTTGAAACAATTTTGATTTAATTTATACATTTTTTTTTCAATTCAGGTCTTATAAGCCAAGAATAGAATTAATACTGAAAAACGTGCTGGAAAAGGCCTTTTTTTTCTATAGTAAAATTTAGTCGATTTGATGGTTCAATTTCCAGTTTAAACTGGATGTCTTTATGCTGTGAATATTGATTAACTGGTTCTTAATGCTTCACATTTATGTCTTTTCTTTCCATATCATTGAATTCCGGATTTCTTTCAGCTAAGTTTGAAAGCCTGACGAAAAGATGTCTCTCTGCCTAGAATTTAGACGGTGCTCATGAGGAATCAGGATCGGTAAAAATAATGTTGGCTGCTTCCCATGAAGAAGAATTAAAGAAGAGATATCACAACGAGACAATATAGACTAGCACCATTCTCTCACTGATACCGCACTGCTCTAACTAGATCCCACTGAGAATCAACCCTCATCCGCTAATATCCCCAACTGCTAACATATTATAGCAGACCAATATCCCCCGAAAGCATCTTCATGTAGCCTCATCAGTGCGAAATCTGCACGGTGATAAACTTTTTTTTATGACAAGAATTTTATTTCCCACTGAGAACAATTATAAATATCAACAATCTTCCCATCAATCTCGATTATTTTATCTCTTTCTATCAATATATATAAAAAAAAAAGTCTTCATGTCAAGCATAGAAGACCAAAAATTAAACGTCCACGCAACTGTGGCCTCGGATGACAGTCTAGTAGACCTTGAACACTACAGGCTATCTATTAAAGATGTCGCAACGTTATACAAAACTGATATGCTTGAAGGTTTAACAACCTCAAGAGCCGAAGAATTATTGAAAATACACGGTGAAAACAGTCTAGGTGATGACAGCAAAATTTCATTAGCAGCTATCGTCATCCATCAAACTTTCAACGCCATGATTTTAGTCTTGATCATTTCCATGGCCATTTGTTTCGGTATCAAAGATTGGATCTCTGCTGGTGTTATTGCTGGTGTTATTGCCATTAACGTTACTATTGGTTCCTTCCAAGAATATAAAGCGTCCAAAACTATGAACTCCTTGAAATCTTTATCTTCTCCAACAGCAAGAGCTTTCAGAAATGGTGAATTACAAACCGTCCCAACTAAATATGTTGTTCCTGGTGATGTCGTTGAAGTTAAAGTTGGTGATACCATTCCTGCTGATTTAAGAATTATTAACTGTTTGAATTTTGAAACTGATGAAGCTCTTTTGACTGGTGAATCTTTACCAATTAGTAAAGATTATACCATTGTTTATGATACTGTTGTTCCAATTGGTGATCGTTTGAACATGGCTTATTCTTCATCCGTTGTCACTAAAGGTAGAGCTACTGGTATTGCAGTTAAAACTGGTTTACATACTGAAATTGGTGAAATTGCTCAATCTTTAAAAGGCTCTAAAAAAATCGGTAGTGAAGAAAATTCAACAATGAGAAATTTATGGATTTTAACTAAAGATGCCGTTGGTGCTTTCTTAGGTACTACTGTTGGTACTCCATTAAGTAGAAAATTATCAAAATTGGCCTTGTTATTGTTCGTTGTTGCTGTTATTTTCGCTATTATCGTCATGGGTTCTCAAAAATTCGACGTTACTAGTGAAGTTGCAACTTATGCTATTTGTGTTGCTATTTCCATGATTCCATCTTCATTGATTGTTGTTTTAACTATTACTATGTCAGTTGGTGCTAAAAATATGGTCAAAAGACATGTCATCATTAGAAAATTAGATTCTTTAGAAGCTTTAGGTTCAATTAACGATATCTGTTCAGATAAGACAGGTACTTTAACTCAAGGTAAGATGGTTGTTAGATCTTGTTGGATCCCATCCGTTGGAACTTATAACGTCTTAAATGCAAATGAACCTTTAAATCCAACTTTAGGTGAAGTTAAATTTCAACAAAGATCTCCTTTACAAGCTTCTGAAGATGAAACTGCTGAAAAGGAAAGATATGTTGAAGAAGGTGGTGATTCTGAATTATTTCAAAAATGGTTAACTGCCGCTACATTGGCTAACATTGCTATCGTTTTCAATGATGAAAATAATGAATGGAAAGCTCATGGTGACCCAACTGAAATTGCAATTCAAGTTTTTTGTCATAGAAATAACATTCCAAGAAGTAAATTAACTGAAGGTGAGAACCCAGAATTTATCCATTTGAATGAATTCCCATTCGATTCTTCAATTAAAAAAATGTCTGCTATTTATTCCAACGTCAATGATTCAAAATCTAATTACGTTTATACTAAAGGTGCCGTTGAAAGAGTTTTAACATCTTGTATTAATTGGTATGGTTCATCTGGTGAATTACAAGAATTAACACAAGCAGATATTGAATTAATTGAAAAAAATATGGATGCTTTGTCATCTGATGGTTTAAGAGTTTTAGCATTTGCCACAAGAACAATTTCCAAAGATCATGATATTACAGCTAGAGAAGGTATTGAACAAGATTTAACATTTTTAGGTTTAGTTGGTATTTATGATCCTCCAAGAATACAATCAAGAGGTGCTGTTAAAAAATGTCATAAAGCTGGTATTAATGTTCATATGTTAACTGGTGATCATCCTGGTACTGCTAGAGCCATTGCTCAAGAAGTTGGTATTTTACCTCATAACTTATATCATTACACTGAAGAAGTTGTTCAATCCATGGTTATGACAGCTCAACAATTTGATGAATTAACTGAAGAGCAAGTTGATCAATTACCTGTTTTACCATTAGTTATCGCAAGATGTTCTCCAAAGACTAAAGTTCGTATGATTGATGCATTACATCGTCGTAAGAAGTTTTGTGCAATGACTGGTGATGGTGTCAATGATTCTCCTTCTTTGAAGAAAGCTGACGTTGGTATTGCTATGGGTATTGCAGGTTCAGATGTTGCTAAAGATGCATCAGATATTGTCTTATCAGATGATAACTTCGCTTCTATTATTAATGGTATTGAAGAAGGTAGAAGAATGAATGATAATATTCAAAAATTCGTTTTACAATTATTAGCTGAAAATGTTGCACAAGCTTTATATTTAATGATTGGTTTAGTCTTCAAAGATGATAACGGAGTTTCTGTTTTCCCATTATCCCCAGTTGAAGTGTTATGGATTATTGTTGTTACTTCTTGTTTCCCTGCCATGGGTTTAGGTGTTGAAGCAGCTCAACCAGATATTATGGATAGAGATCCGAAACCTACGAAAGAATCTGTATTTTCATATGAGATGTTGATTGATTTGTTCGTTTATGGAGTTTGGATGGCTGCTTGTTGTTTGGTTTGTTTTGTCATCTGTATGTACGTTTACGGTGATAGTAATTTTGGTATTGATTGTAATAAATCAGATTCAGCTATATGTCATGACGTCTTTAGAGCAAGATCTGCTTCATTCGCCACAATGACATGGTGTGCATTAATTTTAGCATGGGAAGTTATTGATATGAAGAGATCATTTTTTGCAATGAAACCAGAAACGGAATCTCCTTACACTCAAGTTTTTAAAGATATGTGGGCAAATAAATTCTTATTTTGGTCAGTTATTGGTGGTTTCTGTTCTGTTTTCCCAGTTGTTTACATTCCTGTTATTAATACCAAAGTTTTCTTACATGGTCCAATTGGTGTTGAATGGTGGGTTGCCATTGTTTTGTCAATTGCATTCTGGATTGGTTGTGAAGTTTGGAAATTCTTTAAAAGATATTATATTAAAACTAAAAAAGCTCATAATCCAGAATATGATTTGGAAAAGAAAAATCCATTTGAAAAATATACTTCATTCTCAAGAGCGGGTACTATGCAAGTTTAGATATATATATTGTTGTTTGTTTGGTCTTTTAGTTGTTGATGCGTTGTCGTAGCTGTTAGTGTTTTATTTATTTCATTATAGATTATATTTCAATCCTTTTAAATTTATTACATTCTTCCTTTATATGACACAAGTTACTTATTTTATAAAATTCTACGTGTTTTGTTTTTAATTAATTAATATTTATTTTTATAATTTTATATAAAACGTAGGATTCTCATGACTTCATTAATCAAATGGTAATGGTTTAATATTCTTATTCATTTGACTTGCTGCAACTGCACTTGGGATTTTAATACCACAACAATCACCCCAAGTATGTTGATGAACAGGTAAACCTTCTTCAGAATCATGATCTAAATGATCACAATTCTCATCATGTGTATGATTTTCAACCAAAGGACTACAACCAGTTGGTGCTTTTAGAATCTCACCGAAAAAGAAATGTTGGATGATTGGTAATTTTGATAAAACTTCAACTTTGAACATTTTTATCATTCCTTCTGCTACTTTTGCCCAACTTTTGGCACCACTTATATCGTCCAACATTGGGGAGTGCCATCTTAAAGTTGCTGTTGTTTTAACTTCATTTATAAAATGAATGCACTCAAAGTACATGTATTTCTTATAAAACATTTCAACTAAATCTTGATTATGTATGGATTTTGGTCTTAAATGAGGATGTGTTGATAACTGTGAAGCACCGAATAGAAATGGTAGAAAATGATAATCGTCTAAACCCCAGACACCATGAGACCCTGCTGGTTCTAGCCAATATTCTTTTTGTAAAACTCTCATTGTGGCAATGTATTGGACAAACACTCTTAGAATCAATGCTGTAAAATCTCGTTCCTTATCGATGAGGTTGAGTTTGTAGAGACACAGTAGGAAACACATGAAGTTTAACTCATGACCTGAGCCGTAATCGATTCTCGTTCTGTTTCCGAATGATTCGTTAAGATAGAAGGATATCTCAGTGGCTTGATCTTTCGTCAGCGATGGTATGTACTGAAGTAATAAGTCTTTAGAATTAGCATTGATGTCATCGTAGAAATCTCTGAATTCTGGTTTACCAAACCTTGAAGTGACTTTATCTTGAACCGGATGATTCTTTATCATTCCATTGATCTTATCGAATATCTCTAACAGACTCTTGATAATGTCTGACTCTTCAGTATCAATATCAGATGGTTTACCTTTAACTGAGTCCGCCAGCTCGACTATGAACTGGATTAGTTCGTCGTGTGTCTCTGAGACCAACCACTTTTCGAGGTCCGCATTGCTAACAATCCTTCTCTTTGGCGATAATTCTCCCATTCTTCCTTCCACCTACTCTCTCTGGACTCCACTGAAAGATATCTTTTAGCTGTTGTAATTATTTGGGTGGGGAGGTGTTTGGATGTGACTTTTTCTGTTTTTCTTTACACTATAAAAAAAACGTTTAAAAACTTCTCTCTTTGCAGCCAAATTTATCAAGACAAACAAATATTCAGTTGGAATGGCCGAAGAAGAAGAAGCTATTTTCCGTAAGTTCAAACAGACGCTTTCTTGTGAATCTCCGAGTGAAGTTTACTAACAATTCGTTTCCAGGCGCTGCGGATATGTCCTTGGTTCAACTATACATCCCCTTTGAAGTTGCAAGAGGAACTGTGTACTCTTTGGGTCAGGCTGGTACTGTTCAGTTCAGAGACTTGAACTCCAAAGTCAATACATTCCAAAGATCTTTTGTCAAGGAAATCAGAAGACTGGATAACGTTGAAAGACAATATCGTTATTTCAAGACAGAATTGATCAATAGAAGTGTTGATATAAAAGATATTCCCTATGCTGAAGACAATGAATCCGATTTCACCCCAATTTTGAAAACTTCTGAGATTGATGAATACGTGGAAAATGCCCAACTCATCGAACAAAGATTATCTCAATTGGTCAACTCAACAGAAACTCTAGAAGCTAGAAAAAAAGAGTTACTTCAATTAAGATACGTCTTACAAGGTGCTGATGAATTCTTTCAAAAAGCTTCTCAAAATAATGAAAATATAGAACTTGATGAGCAAAATGATCAATTTAATGGAAATTTTGTCACTGGTGTGATTCCAAGAAGTAAAGTTATCGTTTTAGAAAAAATCTTATGGAGAGCCTTGAGAGGTAATTTATTTTTCATCTCAAAAGAAATCGATGAACCAATTTATGATCCTGCTACTAAAGAATATGTTGATAAAAATGTCTTTATTGTTTTCTCTCATGGTACTGAAATTATTCATAGAATTATGAAGATCTCAGAGTCTTTAGATGCGAACATTTATGAAATCAGTCAAGAATCAAGTAAAAGATCAAATGAACTAAACGAAGTTAATATTAAAATTAATGATCTAAATACAGTCTTGGGAAGTACTTTAACCACTTTAAACGCCGAATTAATTGCATTATCAGAAGAACTATCAATCTGGTCTCAAATAATTGCAAAGGAAAAATCAGTCTATCAAGCTTTGAATTTCTTTGATTATGATAATAATAGAAAAGTCTTAATTGGTGAAGGTTGGGTACCTACTTCTGAATTAGATAATTTAAAATTAACTTTATCTAAAAACAACAATTCTGGTTTAAATTCAATCATCAACATTTTATCAACAACTAAAACTCCCCCAACTTATCATAAAACTAATAAATTCACTGAAGCATTCCAAAACATTGTTGACGCTTATGGTGTTGCTCAATATAAAGAAGTTAATCCAGGTTTACCAACAATCGTCACATTCCCCTTCATGTTTGCAATTATGTTTGGTGATGTTGGTCATGGTTTTATTCTATCATTAGCTGCATTAATGTTAGTTATTCATGAAAATAAAATTGCAAGAATCAAAAGAGATGAAATCTTTGATATGGCATATTCAGGTCGTTATATCTTATTACTAATGGGAATTTTCTCAATGGTTACAGGTTTTTTCTACAATGACATTTTTTCTAAATCAATGACAATCTTCAAATCAGGTTGGGAATGGCCAGAACATGAACTTGGTGAAACTATTTTTGCTAAAAAAATTGGTATTTATCCAATTGGTTTAGATCCGGCATGGCATGGAACTGAAAATGCACTACTTTTCACAAATTCGTATAAAATGAAATTATCAATTTTGATGGGTTTTATTCATATGACTTATTCTTATGGATTTTCATTAGTTAATTATAGATTTTTCAAATCTAAAATTGATATAATTGGTAATTTTATTCCAGGTTTATTATTCATGCAATCAATTTTTGGTTATTTGTCAATTTGTATCGTTTATAAATGGTCAATTGATTGGATTAAAATTGAAAAACCTGCTCCTGGTTTATTAAACATGTTAATTTCAATGTTTTTATCTCCTGGTAACGTTGAAGAAAGACTATATCAAGGCCAAGAATATGTTCAAATTATTCTATTAGTAATTGCTTTAATCTGTGTTCCGTGGTTATTATTATTGAAACCATTATATTATAAACGTAAATTTGATCAGGAAGCAGAGTATCAAAGATTGAGTCAAAATTCAGAAAATCAACAAAACATTGAAGAAGAAGAACATGATGATGATGATGATGAGGAAGAAGAACATACATTTGGTGATATAATGATTCATCAAGTGATTCATACCATTGAATTTTGTCTAAATTCAGTTTCACATACCGCATCATATTTAAGATTATGGGCATTATCGTTAGCTCATGCACAGTTATCAACAGTTTTATGGTCAATGACCATTCAAGGAGCATTTGGTACAACTGGACCATTAGGAGTTTTCATGACTGTATTTTTATTTGCAATGTGGTTTGTTTTAACAGTTGTTATTTTAGTCGTGATGGAAGGGACTTCTGCAATGTTGCATAGTTTAAGACTACATTGGGTTGAAAGTATGTCTAAGTATTTTGTTGGAGGTGGTAAAAACTATGAACCATTCACTTTCAAAGGTATTGTTGGAGATATTGAAATTTAGAAAATGTGAGATGTTATATATTTATTGTATATTTTAATAGATTTTGAAATGATTAGACAAAGAGTAGTGCGTTTTTGGGTGTGTACAATAGAATATATACGTGTTTCTTAGTACTAAATTTACCAAATAATCCACATAAATATTAACAGATCTCGCAGCATATGAAACACATCCAACATAAAAAGTATATATAGGCAAAAAAGTGGTCTGAAGCGTTGTATTATTCCCATAATTTTACAGTCTGATCATTACCACCACTTACAAACAAACATCTCATTGATTCATCAATAATTTTTTCATCGTTTTCATCAACATTTGATTCAAATATTGGATTAGCGAAACTCAAACAATTGATAAACCCATCATGAACGTCATTTAAAGTTTTAATACACTCTCCATTATCTAAGTTCCAAAATTTAATAGATTTATCATCAGAACAACTTATCAAAATCTTACCATTTGGATGAATACTTAAATCTTTTATCCATGATTTATGACCTTTTAACGTTATTATTAAATCACCTTGTGGATTGGATGATGGGATTGGATGATTATGTGGTCTTATTGAAGGTAATGGTAGTTTCCAGATTTTAATCAGATCATCACGACCACCACTAACACAGTATTTAAAACCCAGTTGTTTATAATATTTATCATCTTCAACATTATTTAGAACATTATATAGATTTGATAAATTGTTTAAATATTTGTTTGATTTCATTGGTATAAATTTGACTACTTCAACTACTTTTTCATGTCCAATCATTAAACCTAACCCCGTACCTGATTCTCCATGTGATAACCTTACACTTTGATCGTTTGAGCCAGATAAAATATATTCTTCATTAATAACATCGATTGTTCTAACCCAATCTGAATGACCAATAAAAGTTTTCAAACACCAACCTGTTTTCACATCCCATAACTTTATTGAGTTATCTCTTGATGATGAATAAAATTTTTCATTTGATTGGTTGAAACAAATTGATGAAATGATATGATCATGACCTGATAAAGTTCTTAATAGTTTGAAAGTTTTCAAATCCCATATTTTAATGTATAAATCTGATGAACATGTTATAAGAATATATGTTGAATAATTAGTTTCTGTGAAGGTGATTAAATCAGAAGACACTGATATTTGATTGATTGATTTGGAATGTGCTTGTATCACTTTGATTGGTTGTGATAAATCTAATAAATCCCATATGGTTATTTTCCCAGATGAGTTAGAAGTTATTAGTTGAGGTAGTTTTGGATGAAATTGCATTGATGTGATTTTTGAATCATGGGTTAAAGTTCTTTTGATTTTAGAAGGTAACCAATTCAATTTTAATAGTTGATTATTTTTAAATAAATTTATGTTATTAGTGTTATTGTTACAAGATTTCAATTGATTCTCCAGATCTATTATCTTCTTTTGTAATCTTATTATAGTATTCCACTTTTTAATTAATAGATCATTATCATTTATGATTTTCTCAACGTTCAAATCTTTCTGTAATTTTGCTAACGTTTCAACGTCTGTGAATTCTGTCAAATAGTGTAGTATAGAGTTATCGAGGTCAGCTTTTTGTCTCGCCGTTAGTGTTGATGATAAAGACATTTACTGTGTGGAATTTTCTATACTTTATCAGAAGGAGATATCTATACGGAATAACTTGTGCTCGTACACATAGAAAATGAGTATTAAGTGTTAAAGTAAATTTTTCGAGTAAACAAACAGACTGAAAAGGGTAAATTCCGAGGTAGATATTTGATTGTATTCCGAGGTGGGTCTGGAAGAACTGTGCAATAGTGTGCACTTTCTTTGGTTCATGATGGGAGGATTATGGAAGTATCAAGAAGGATGAGAATAAGAAATGTTTTTGAGTGGCCTTAAGCTTGGAAATGTCTTGTTATGAATCACAATTAGAGGACTTGGAGCGATTGGAATAAGTTGCATTAAAGTGGCCCTTGGTGGAAATTGATATTTAACATGACAACGAGATCATTTGTTTAAGGTGGTAAAATTACCGCTTGCACGGAATCTGGAAGAGGTTAGAATCTAGATATTTATATGGAATTAAAAGGTGCGCATTATTGTATGTGTAGATTATGGAACATTATATATATCGATAACAAACCTATCCCAACTATTGTACCGAAGAGATGGATGTGTAAGTAACTAGTTTACTAATGTTCTTTCATGATGACAGCCTCATTAGTCGTGCTATTTCTGATTCAGATTTGGTCCAAAAACAGCTAATTTGAGGACTTTCGGAATCTTCAGCCTTTTATTGATTTGTTTCTAGAAGTTGGAAACACAGTTAAGAGAAAACTGTTAATAAATTTTCTACAATTTTGATCATTTGAATTTATGAAGATATACATTGAAAGACACTGATGATGACACACATAATCCTGTGAACTCACGCTAACCAGAATCCTTATTTTTTTTTCACCATAAAATTAATAAATTGTGTTAATTCCACTTTTTTTTTTACTCAATTTTTTGACAGGATTTTTGTGCTTCCGAAATGGACTTCAAGTTTTTCCATTAAAATTAATTGAAGAAAATAAATCAATTTTAGTAATTAACTGGGACTAGATTTGAAAAAGCTGAATAACAACATATTAAACACATCAATACTCGAATATGAACATCAAATCCATCAGATTTATAAAAAATTTACCAAAACATCGCAACTTTTAGGTAAAGTCACGTGATAAAACTCCGCGCGATTTCCGGGATTTATAGGCCGATCTCAAAACTCATCGCAATTCAAAACTCACAATTTAGTAGATTTTCACGTACAAAAATTGATTGATTTAAATGAAAATATTTTCGTAGATGTTTGTGTCAACTTTTGGGTGAATCGTGATACTTATATAGTGAAAGTTTCAATTTTCTTTCCTTTAATTATTTATTTATTTTTTTGAATATATTTGATCTCTTTCACTTTTATTAGTTGCAGTGTGCTTGAATACAATATGCTGTTCACTAAGAGTTCAGATGAAGATAAAGACTCAAAAAGTTCATCAAGATTAGATTTGAAAAAGTTCTTTAAACCAATTACTTTCAAAAGATCTCACTCATCAACTGATACTCATGCCGACACATTAGATGACATCTTATTGAATAAGTTCCATTGTGAATTAGGCGCACTATTAGGATCAGGTGCTGGTGGTTCAGTTAGATTATTGAATAATTTATCGGATCCATCAAAATTATTAGCTATCAAACAATTCAGATCAAAGCAATCCACTGAATTATTGAAGGAATACGTTAAAAAATGTGAAATTGAATTTTCAACAGGTTTGAATTTACACCATGAAAATATTATTGAAACTTTAGATTTCTTTCATTTAGGTAATAAATACTATGAAGTTATGGAATATTGTGAATATGATTTTTTTGCAATTGTTATGAAATCAAATTTGAAAAGATTCGAAATCAATTGTTATTTTAAACAGATATGTAATGGTGTTAAATATTTACATGACTTTGGTATTGCCCATAGAGATTTAAAATTAGATAATTGTGTTGTTAATTCAAAAGGGATATTAAAATTAGTTGATTTTGGTTCATGTGTTAAATTTAAATCTTCAAAAGACACTTCAAATGATGATGAGTCTAATAAAATTTATAGAATTGAAAAAGAAGTTGTTGGTTCTGGTCCATATATGGCTCCTGAACTATTTAATAATTTAGACACAGAACCAAATTGTGATCCAAGATTATTAGATATTTGGTCAGTTGCAATTATCTATTGTTGTATGACTATCAAAAAATTCCCTTGGAAGACTCCACAAGATTCTGATCAATCTTTCCATTTATACAGTTTAGAAGATGAAAAATTCCATGATTATAAAAAAGCAGCCAAATTACATGCTGAATTGTTACAACAAAGAAGACATAATCAATTAAAACAACATGAAGAAATCAATAAATCTTTAAATGATCTGAATATCGATAATGAAAGTAATGTTGAGGTTAATAACATTGAAATCACTAAAGTTGTGACAGATTCAACTGATATCAACAACCAGGCAGATCTTCCATGCGAAATTCCAAGTGTTATTCCAATCATCCCAGAAAAAGTGCTTGATCAAGTGGTTGATAAGCATCTAAAAGAATTACGTCAAGACCAGAAACAATCAAATCAGGAATCAATTGATCAAACCAATAAAAACAATGAATTGATTAAAAAAATTGAAGAAAAATCCAAAGATCATCATCATCACCACCATCATCATTTAGAATCTTCAACTCCCGCAACTAAGACTTCAAGTCATGATTCTGATCCTTCTAAAAACCATAAACATTATCAAACTTGTAGAATACAAGGTCCTTATAGATTGATGAGATTACTACCCCATTCAGCAAGACCTATAATTTCAGAAATGTTGAAAATAAATCCAAGTGAGAGATGTTTTATTGATAAAGTCTTCCAAGATGATTGGTTTGATGAGATTGAAAGGTGTACCACAGATAGAAAAGCCTTACATCATCAACATCAATTTGTTGATAAAGAAGTCGCTCATATGATTGATGTCAAAGATTGATTTAGTTTTTAATGTTGATAGAGAGAAAGAACCACTATATGTATTGTATATGAACTAATGAATAATTTTACTAAACCCTTATTACATTGTAGTGGATTTAAAATGGAACTTATTTACTATTAATGAACTTATTATGACCAATAAGACGAACCGATATTTATTTGAAAATCATAGTTCAAACTTCAAAATCATTCATGAACAAACAAATAACTATTCTAAGGCATCAAACTATAAAAGGCACATGCATCGTGATGTGAGTTATTTATTTACTAGGAAATTTTGTACCTAGGTTTATTTCTAGTTTCAACATAAACATTGTTTCTTTAATTATCAGCCATGAGCTGACACAAAACTGTGAAGTCGAAGAATTGCACCTAGACCAAGCTATCATTATGGCAAAGGAGTAACTGCAATGTTTTAGATTTTGGTAGTAGTTGGATTCTAACGTATCAACCCAGAGTGTCGAATAAAATAGAAGAGTTAATTAGGTTAATAACGTTACTGAACTCAGAGCCTTACAGAAATTCAGAAATAACATGATCTCATTGAATTATTAATAATTAGTAAATGGTATAAAAATTTATAAAATCGTTTCAGATTCTACATGAGTAGAGCACAAGCAGCAGCAGCTAACATCCCACTAACAGCAAATTTTTGGGATGCACCATTGGAAGTAAGTGATGAAGCTGAAGTTGAATTACCTGAGGTTGAAACTGAAGATGACGATGCAGTTGATGATCTTGAAATTGAAGATACGGTTCTGTTGGCATTTACTGGGGATAATATGGTTGTGGATCCAGTAGTAAAAGCTAAATCTGAAGTACTAGATGTAATTGTTGATGATTCCTCTTCAAATGAAGATGAAGATACAAATTCATCTGTTGAGGATGCTGATGAAAATTCAGAGGAAGTGGTATTTGATGAATTGGAGTTGATCATGACTTTAATTTCAGTTACATCAGAAACTGAACTAGCAAAGGTACTTGAGTCACCATAACCAACCATAAAAGACATTCGAGAATATCTATATGGATCATTAACATTTTTAGCAGCGTAAAATTTACCAGTACCATTAGCAACTAATTCATTATCTGAACCTTTTGACCAGAAATAATTTGTACCTAAGACACCAGCTTGTAAGAATGGGAAGCCAACAAATGTACCATCACTGCCTAAAACAACACTCAAGGCCATATCATATGAACCAGCAATTTGGACATCTGCTTGTTTAATGTAACCTTTTTCTTCATCAAAATCTAATGGACTTGGATTTGAACCAATGAAAGCGTAATTAACACCTGCACCTTCATGAACAAATGAGATCCCTAGATCGTTCAATTCTTCATTGTCTGATTGAATTGTTAAAGTGATTGGGATTGCTGAAGCAACTGAAGCTAAGATAGAAACAGGTAATAAAAATTTCATTGTTCTTTTGGAGTTTTAATTGAAAACGTTGAGTAAATAGAACGAAAAAGAAGTGGGATTATTTTATCAAGTTTAAGTACTTTTCGATATATTTTCCATGAGGAAAGTGAAGTTGCGTCAGAGTATGCACAAATCTTAAATTCCAAGTTGCCAACCAATTGTGTGGGAGCAATGATTTAATTTTACACATATTCATGTAGAGATTTGCACTAAACTTGTGGAGAGGTTGATTCTATTTTTATCATTCGATTTTAGAAAAGATTTAGATGATATTAAAACACATTGGCGTTATCAACTTACCAACATGTTGGAAATGAGAAGTCGGAGTTGCGTTAGATTTCTTTAATACATTCTGAAGTATAAACCAATAAGCCATTTATTCTTCATTTTAAATCTGTGATTGTTAAAGTCTTGAGATGCAACTAAAAATTATTAGTGGATTGTTTTTCCGAAAATTTTATTGGCTAAATTTTAGAGCAAAAATAGTTTTTGAGGGTAAATGAAAGCTTTAAAAGTCAAATTGTAATTTGTGAGTTGTTATACTTGCAATACTCCTATTAGGTACGTAATTTAGATTGGTTTATACAACTTAGGCATAGCTTATGTAAGAGAGTCGAAAGTGCCAGGGCCCAGGGTACTGAATCCGATTTAATTGTATTACTATTTTTACCCTATTGAGTAATCACCAGACTTGAAATTTCATTGTTTAAAAGTGAAATTCAAATATACTCTTCTTCAATCAAAGTAAAAGGGGCATAATACGTTCCATCATCATGAATATTAACTAGAACAACTTTTTGTACACTTGGATCAGTTCTACTATTCAAGAATTAGGAGAAATACCATCTTGAAATATGGGATTCTATATTTTTACAAATATTAAATAAAAATGACTTAATTAAACAGTATATAGAGGTATCAACCGTCTAAGGTTCTGACCCTATACAAGTAGAGCACAAGCAGCAGCAGCAGCAGCTAACACACCACCTGTAGAAATTTTGTTGGAAGCACCGGTATATTGGGTGATAGATGCTGTGGTCGAGCTTGATGTGGAAGATTGGTGCGTAGAAGTTTCAGTAATGATGGTGCTTTTTGAGTTTGATGTTAAGGTTGTTGTGGTGTTTGAGTATGGAGCTAAAGTTGTTGTGGTGTTTGAATATGGAGCTAAAGTTGTTGTGGAGCTGGTAGTGTTTGAAGCGACAGTAGTGGAAGATGTAGTTGAATCAGTGTTGATAATGACTTTGATCTCGCTTAGATCAGTGACTGAATCACCAAAGGTACTTGAATCACCATAACCAGCCATAAAAGACAGTTGAGAATACCTATATGGGTCATTAACATTTTTAGCAGCATAAAATTTACCAGTACCATTAGCAACTAATTCATTGTTTGAGCCCTTTGACCAGAAATAATTTGTACCTAAGACACCAGCTTGTAAGAATGGGAAGCCAACAAATGTACCATCACTGCCTAAAACAACACTCAAGGCCATATCATAAGAACCAGCAATTTGAACATCTGCTTGTTTAATGTAACCTTTTTCTTCATCAAAATCTAATGGACTTGGATTTGAACCAATAATAGCATAGTTGACACCAGCACCTTCATGGATGAACGAGATTGCTTTATTATTTAACTCATCGTTATCTGATTGAATCGTTAACGTAATTGGGATTGCTGAAGCGATTGAAACTAAAATAGTGGCAGATAATAAAAATTGCATTTTATGGTTTTCTTTTGTTGTTTGTTGTGTTTTTGATACAGAATAAGTAGAATAAGAACATCTGAAAATAAGGTAAATTCCATTAGTTTATATACTAGTTTCTGTACTTTAGATACTCATGGTGTTATTCACTAAATGTTTTTAAAGCTCATCGTCAATATCCACTAAAAATTATGTAGGTAGATATCTCATTATGCATATTAAATTTTAAATAACGATCACACTAATGAATTTATTTCAAAGGGAAATTTTAAATGATGTCAGATGCTATTTTTAACATCCTGATATTAGTACAGTAATATAATAAGAGCATTGAGATTGAGAATCGCAATTAAGAAGTCTTAAAGCATGCCATATTGGAATATCAATCCTGAAGTATCAATCCTGAAGTCTCATGCTTCAGGATTGAATTCCGTGTGAAACTCTTGAATAGTCTTATGCATCTAATTAAGCGGAAATTCTAAAGATTAGAAATAAAGCTTAATTGACTATTATTAGCGTTTAACGGAGTTTTTTTTTTCTGTACGATGTTTTTACCACAAATATCTATTTTTAGATAACAAAATATATTGAACCAGAAGAGAATGACATTAATTCATGTCATCATAAGTCTAAAATTAATAATAAAATAATGATATTATCAATTTATATCAATCTAATCTTTCAATCCTATCAATTCAATATAATATAATATCCTAATCAAGTATGTATCAGGAAATCACATAGATAAAAAAAAACGAAGTGATATCTTTGGTCCCCTTCAGAGAGTTCCTATCAAATTGTACCACTTCATTCGTTCATTAAAAATTTCTTTTTCTTTAAATTCTTATTTCAACAATCTTTGGTTACATTGTTACTCGCCACCTTCCTTCTTCGTAACAGGGCTCTTATACTTCCATAGACCAGATACCTACATGTTTCATTTAAGAAGAATCGAAGAAAATAAGTCCGGTTAAATCCGGAAATAGAAAAATCACGTTTCTTTTGGGAAATTATTTAATACTACTCATTTGTATCATTTAAGTCATCTTGAATCTTTTACTGATTCCTTCGTTAGAAGCTTGAATCGTTGAAATTAGGTTGCTATAACTTTACAACGATGAGAATAATCATACAGATAAGAACATTCTCATCTTATGGTCTTTTACAGAAGACTTTAGCACAAAAAATCCAATCATCAACCAAAAATAAAACATTTTTAACATTAAATGAATCTGTTAAATTTTATATTAATTGGATATATAAGAATCAGAAGACTTTGATTAATGAATATGAAGAGAAAATATTATCAAGAATAGAATTGCCTCTAAACGTTTCATTAAATCGATCTAAAATTGCAGGTTTACATACTTTAATTCTATCCAACTCTAATAGATCAGCCGATTTGATTAATATACCAACTGTTTTAGTACATGGTCACTGCTCTTCAGGGATTTTTTACCATAGAAACTTTACCAATCTGTCTGCAAACATCAAAAATTTATATACACTGGATTTACCTGATGTTGGATTATCTGATGAATTCAATGAACTCAGATTATCAAATGGTGAAAAGATCAAAAAACCAAAATATAATTTCAAACTGAATTTGAAAAATGGTGAATATAAAATCAAACAATCACTTAAAAATAAAGAAATTGTAGAGAAAGTTAAAGATTATTACATTAATTCAATTGAGAATTGGAGAATTGGAAATAATTTGGAAAAAATCAATTTAGTTGGACATTCTTTTGGTGGTTATATATCATTTTTTTATTCTTTAAAGTATCCTGAAAGAGTTAACAAACTGGTATTAGCGTCTCCTGCTGGAGTTGAAAGATCAGTTTTCAGTTTAAATAATACTAAAAATTCTCAAAATACTAAAACTTCCTCAGATGGGTATACTTTTGGTTTAATCAATGATGATTTTACAAGTAATGATTATTATAGAAATCCTTTTATTCCTTATGCTATTTCAACCTTTGGATTTGGGTTAACTAAAATCTTAGGACCTTTAGGTATTCAATTAACTGCTAAATATTTATCATTAAGATATGAACGTGGGGTTGTTTTCTATAACTCTAAAGCAAGAGAAGAAAGACAAAAATTATTAAAGGATAATAATTCAACTATACAAGAATTAGTCACAGAAGAAAGTTCTAAAGAGTCTGAATTAATTAAATTGTTTGTCGAATACACTATCCTGTTATTTTATCAAAATCAAAGATCATATTTTTATTTACAATGTTTGTTAAATAATCAGATATTGGCATTTGATCCTATTTTCGATCATGTTGGTAAATCAATGGATTCATATTCTGAAAATTCTTTAATTGAAAATAGAAAAACATTACAAAACGATCTATTTTTAATGTATGGTCAATATGATTGGATGAATTCAAAAGCTGGACTGGAACTTTCGTTAAATCATTTACATTCCAATCACGAATCTGCTTTCAAAATAGTCAAAGATGCAGGTCATAATATATTTTTAGATAATTCTGATGATTTTAATGAATCACTGTTACAATTTTTAAGAAGTTAATACCCTTTTTTACACTCAGTAAATTATTCGAAAAAAAGTCACATTTAATAATTACACACACTCACTTACGGCATTATACTTCATTTCATAGATTTTTACTTTAATAAACATTACAAAAATATCATTTTCTTTTTTCAAAAAAACTAAAACTATCGAAAATCAACTACAAAATTTCAGTGCATTAAATCATTAAAATTTTCGTTAAAGGATCACCAGCCGAATCTTAGTTGAGCAGCAGTGAATACAGGAGGCTTCCAAATCAATAACTCAGGAGTTATACATCTTCTCTTTTTAGCCTTTAGCTTTTTATACTGATCCATTACTTTATCAGTTAAATAGATAACATGTTGACCTTTAAAATATTTTAACATGTTTAAAGTTTGTGCAGTATGTAAGATATCTGTTGTTGTCATTGCAGTTTTTTGAGAAATTTCATCAATTGTAATATATTCACTCTCACTTTCAATTAGTAATGTTATTAAAGTATCTGCCCAATAAGCTCTATATGATAATAAACCTAAATCAGATAAAGGTTTTTCAGGTGAACCAACTTTATTCTCTTTTTTAGATAATTCATATGAGAATTCAATTAATAATCTACCATAACCTAATCTTTGATATTGCGGTAGTGTTAAAATACAAGCCAAATTATAACCTTCTGCACTTTCTTTTTCCTTTGAGAAATAACCAACTAAATGATGACCAGTTTCATCTCTTCTTGTCATACAGTAAAATAAAAATGGATCAACGTCATAATATAACGTTTTATGATCTAAAAATAATTTAGAAAACAAACAAACATTTCTACACCATGTTCTTTGTTTTCTACCATCAATTTCAAAAAATGAAATATAATCATCTCTATAAATTTCATTACCTGGTGGATGTCTTAATGTACATTTGGATCTAAATCTTTCAAATTGTTTTCTTGATCCAAAATATTGTAGTGTGAAATCATCAATATAAATGACGTCTTCTTCAGTTAGTTCAACTGGATATGGTGAAAAATACCATGGTTCAATTTCATGAGCACCCATTATAACTTTTGATAAATTACGAACTCTTGCGACTTCTCCTGACGTTTGAGTCATTGAACCCCCAGTTCTTAACTTTTCTATCTCATCTTCTCTTGATATCTTCTCATCGGCTAAACCTTGTACGTTCAAATTATCTAAATCCATTAAACCATCCTCGTTATTATTTTTATGCGTAGGTACTATTTTCTTTTTAGGTTGTTGTTTCTTTTCCTTTTCCTTTTTGTCTTCTTCTTTTGGGAATATGACTTCCTTGGAAAGATCGATTCTATCTATTTCAATCCATTCATCTAAACGTTTATTAAAATCAACGTAATGAACATAGAAAACTTTTCTACCTTTTTTCATATGGATGGATAATATTTCAGCAACTCTTAATTCATCATCTTTTTCCACTGAGCATTTACAGCCCAAAATGATATCATTTGCTGTTTCCAGCATCCGTGAGTCAACTTTTTCAACGACGACTTCAGCACTCATTGCGAATAACGATTTAAATGTGTTAATTGTATAGAGAAGAGTTCGAATTTATTTTAGTTTAGTTTCCGAGGTTGTGTAAGTTCCGACTAAGTAAAAGAGATTCATGTGAGAAGACGTACTGGTCTTTATAAAAGCGTTAGTGGGTGGTATCATTAGTGTCACTTGTATCATTTTGTGGATGTATATTGATAAATATTACCTTTTTTTGTATTTTTATCATTCTTCTCGATATATTTTAACACTTTTATCTCGACCACCAGTGATAAGTCTACTACCAGACATATCAAAAGAACTTGCTAATATCCCACCTTCAGAATCCAGTGATCCAGGGACCAGCATGTTTTTAGACCCCTGAAACTTCTTGTTGGACAAATAATCGTAGAAATCCAGTTCTCCGTCATCACCACCTGCAAATACAACACCATCTTGGTTAATTGATAACGTATTAACAATCTTACCTGGTTGATGTTCCAATGAGGACAAGAATCCACCATCTGGGAACCTCCATTGTCTGATTGAATCAGTACTAGCTGTGAGAAAACTCCATTCGATTGGATTCATCGCCAATGCTCTAATTGTCTTTTTATGATGAGTTAAAGTTGTTTGGGTTTTACTGTTTCTCAAATCCCATAACCTTATAGTTTTATCCTCTGATGTTGATATTACCTGTGGATCCATTCCCTGTGATTTCACCTGTGTTATTGGCGATTTGTGACCTTGTAATGTCATCACAGGTATACTTGATCTTATGTCCCAAACTTTTATTGATGAATCTCTGGACCCAGAAAGCAATAGATCTAGATTAGGATGGACGTCTAGTGAGTAAACACCGGATAAATGACCATGATAGTCTCTGATTATCGAATTTTTCTCTAAATCCCATAATTTAATTGATTTATCCTCACCTGCACTGAACAAATAAGGATGATTTTTACTTAAAACAGTAGATCTAACAGCCATTAAATGGGATGTCAATGTTAGTTTCAATTGGCCTGTAGCTAAATCCCATGCTTTAATGGTTGTATCGTTGGAACCAGTGATGAAGAAACTATTAGTGGGATCGATTGAAACAGAACGAATCCAACCTTTATGACCAATTAAAACCTTTGAAAGTTTCCATTGAGGATGAGTGCTAGTTAGTTCATTATTGTCTACGTCTTCAGCTCCAGTTGGTTGGTTGTAAACAGTCAGTTCGTTATTGTCATTATCATTATCATTATTATTCTCGTTAACAGATGTTGTTTTATCAATTAATTTTATCGGTTTAAACTCATTTTTGATATATTTTGATCGTAAAAAATTGTAGTATTCTTCTGGTTTTGAAAGGTCGATCGTAAAATCTTGAAATAGTTGAGAGCTCCTATTCAAAACCGATTCAAATGACATTTTTTTCTTTTAAATAGATTTTTGGTTTCATTAATTTATACCAATTCATTTGTTTTTTTTCTTTATTTAAAAAAAAAAAAAAATTTTTTTTCAGAGCTCATCGCCTTAAAAGAAAACCAACTCTTCCTATCACTACAAATCATGTCTGAGAAAAGAAGCAACGAAAGTGTTGAGGGTGGTGATTCTAAGAGAGTCAAGAATCAAGAACCCGAAAACAACGAACAAAAAGGGATCCAAGAGAGCCATGTTGGTATAACTCAATACGTTAATGATTCAATTATTGGATTTCAAGGTATTATTAAACAAAGATACACTGACTTTTTAGTTAATGAAATCGATATGGATGGTAAAGTTATCAGATTTGAAGATGATGGATTAGGTGATTTGAAAAGATTTAGAAAACAAGATAAAGTAGTTAAAGAAGAAGTTAAAGAAACTAAAGAAGAAATTAAAGCATTTGAATTGAACGAAGAAGATAAAACTGAATTATTGAAATATTTCCCAATTGAAGAAATCAATCAGTTGGTTGAATTAAGAAACAATAAAATCACCAAGTTTGTATCAGAAAGAGTCTTTAATGAAAAGGGACAAAGAACTACAATTCATCAATTGATACGTAAAGCATTTGAATCAAGATTAGAATCAAGAACAAATGCTGATAATGAATTTGAATTTCAAATCATCACTAAGGCTTCAAGAAAACCACAATCGAAATTTTCTAAAGAAGACACATTTGATGAAAATGGAGTTGAAAATTATGGGTTAGGACCATTTAAGAAACATGTTTGTTTCAATTTATATAAACAGAATAAAGATACAATGGAAGCCATTGGTATTATTTCACGTATGTTGAAGATTCCAAGCAAGGAAATCAGAATTGCAGGAACTAAAGATAGAAGGGGTGTCACTGTTCAACAGTGTTCAGTTTCTAAAATCAAAGTTGAAAGATTAAACACGTTAAACAATGGATTAAGAGGATTGATTAAAATTGGTGGGTTCAAATACTCTGATACTGGTGTCAGACTAGGTGATTTGAAAGGTAATGAGTTTGTTTTAATTATTAGAGATTTAAAGAATTTGAATGAAGATTCATTAGATGAAACTTTTAATAAATTATCGAAAGATGGATTTATCAATTATTTTGGTATGCAAAGATTTGGTACTTTTTCAATTTCTACTCATGAAGTTGGTAAAGAGATTTTATTATCAAATTGGGAAAAAGCATGTAATTTAATTCTTAACGATCAAGAATTAGTCGTTCCTGATTCAAAAGAAGCCAGACAAATTTGGGAATCTAGTAAAGATGCTAAATTAGCTTCTTCTAAGATGCCAAAGAGATGTCTTGCTGAATCAATTATTTTAGATAATTTATCAAACGTTCAAAAACAAAGAACTAATGAAGATGGTATTATTTCCTTTAAAGAAAGTGATTATTTCAATGCTATTAATAGAATCCCTAGAAATTTAAGAATCATGTACGGTCATGCTTATCAAAGTTATATTTGGAATTGTGTTGTTTCTAAAAGAATTGAATTATTTGGTAATAAAATCGTTGTTGGTGATTTAGTCATTGATGAACCAATTGATATAATTGATGATGATGATGATTTTGAAGAAGATATTAGAGTTGATAAATTCCAAAGAGCTAAAAGTGTAACTCAAGAAGATATTGATAATAATAAATATGATATCTTTGATGTTGTTTTACCAATGCCTGGATTTGATATTAAATATCCTGAGAATGAAGAAATTTTCAACATTTATAAAGAAGTCATGGGTAATGATGGATTAGATCCGTTGAATATGGTTAGAAAAGTTAAAGATTTCTCATTTGCAGGTTCTTATAGAAAGATTATAAGTAGACCAAAAGAATTAAAATTTTTCAAAAGAAATTATAAAGATAATCAACAACCTTTAATTCGTACAGATGTTGAGATTTTAAATAATAAGCAAAAGGGTAAAAATGATGAATTGGATAGAGTTATTGCAAATGATGATGAATCATCAGGTGATAAACTGGCAATTATTTTACAATTTCAATTAGATACTTCATGTTATGCTACAATGTTTTTAAGAGAATTTATGAGAATGGATACTGGAAGACGTGGTGAATTATGTGATGTTAAAGAAAACTGAAAAAAGTCTTAAAGAGTTTCTTTATTTTATATATAGTTATATAGTTGTATGTACAAGGTAATTGATAGTGTTTTGTTTTTTTTTGTTTTTGTTATTTTTTTTTTTTGAAGATGACAGGTAATGGTCTTAATCTACCCTTTGTTTTCTTCACTATTGGACTTTGAGAAGGATTATCAATGAATTGTTCAACTTTATAAAAATCATTTTTTTTAATAGGTTTATCTTGTTTGATTATTAGAACGTTATTATTAATTGGTCTTTGATATGGATTAATTCTACCATTGATACCTTTGATAAGCCTTTCGACGTTTACACTATCCCATTCATTGAAATCTTTCAATCCAGTGGCTGATGAAGTGAATGGATTATTATTTTCTTCAGGCATTGTAATTAATTCAAAATGAGTTTGATTGAATTTAGATTTATTAATTTCAGTTAAAAAAGATTCAATGAAATCATCTTTTCTTTGATATAATAACTCATCATTAATTTCATCATCTATTGATATCTTCTTGTTTGGGTTAAAAGTACTTGGATGTTGTTTTCTACTTTTAATAAACATTTCATTATTTAATGGCAATAATTGATCTTTCAAATTATTCATCAATAAAGGTCTATGCATTGCATATAACGAGTCTATTTGAATGTGTAGTGGGGATAAGTAAGTCGAATGAGGTACTCTTGGTAATGTTCGAGAATAATCTTTTTTAATTTTCGTATCATTATCAGTTTTTGTGGTATTATTATTGATTAACAAATTTTTATTGTTTAAAGCGTTGAATTTATTTTGCTTGATTGGTGGGATTATCGTTGGTGTTGGTTTTGAAGACTGGTGTCTTATACCGAGTTTGGATATAAGAGACTTTGACATTATTATAATTATTCTTTTAATATATAAATGTGTTTTTAAAAAAACATTTTTTTAGAAAGAAAAAAAAAAAATTGTATTTTAAAATGAAATGTGGTCACGTGCTACAACAGTAAAATAAATATACATGTATATGACTTTATTTCATAATAACGACAACGTAATCTCTCACTTTAACTATATTATCGTACCTGGACGGTAAGGAATATGCCCTATTGATTTTTTGGTGGAAATTTAAATTTTCGTTAAATTTTTTGGTGAATTTATTGATTGAATCCAATTGATTTAATGTATTTATTGGAGATGATTGAGAAAGAGTAAGAGTCTTTTGTGATTTTGGAGTGGTTTCATGAATGTTATTGTGTTCTTCACTGTATGTGGAATAATAGTCTGTGTCTAAAATAGAATCATATTCGATTGATGATTCAACTGTGTCTTGTGTGTTTAATGTGATTGATGATTCAAAAGTTTGTTGTGATGAGATTGAACTGACATCATCGTATTGATACATTGATAGTTTTAGTTGAATTCTGTCGTTGATGATTTTTGATAAAAATGAGTATAATAAGGAATGAATATCTAATGAAATGTTTGTATTAGATGATGGGGATCTTGATAGTGGTCTTGATGAGTATCTTGTTACTACTCTATGTGGAGGCAATGGAGGTAAAGAAGATTGAACTGGGATGTTATAATCTATTTCTCTTCTTAATTCAGTGATGCTTTCATTGTTGTAATTTTTTTTCAATTTATTTCTATTCTTGAATGATTTGAATCTGATGATCTTCTTATTCATTACTCTCCATCCCTTTTTAAACTTATTCAAGTATTTCAAACCAAATTTTTTAATTTTGGAAGATAACCAACCAGTTTTGGATCTTATTGCATTTGATCTTTTAATTAATGGTTTAGGGAATTGGAAAGAAAATTGATTTCCGTCGAAAGTGTGAGTTCTTTGAAGTGTCATTTATCGTTTAAAGAATACATTTGAATGAAATTACACATTTTGTTGAAATTTCTTTAATTTAATATAATAAAAAAAAAAAAAAAAAAAAAAAAAATGGCTGGTTGATTTTAAAAATTATATTATGGCTGGTGGTTTTGATTATGTAAGTACTATTACATACAATATATAAATTTATTGTTCCAATACATTTCTTGAGATTAATCTCTCTTCATTGACACCTTCTCTCAATTTCTTCAAGAATTGATATTTTTTAATCAATCTCTTTCTTTGCCAATTTAATGGAATACCATAAATCCAACCATTTTTTTCTTCAAATTGTACCATTTTAATTGCAATAACTATAATGATCCAATACACAAAATATCCTATAACAGAACCATAAGTGGCAGAGTTTGTCCATCCAACAATAGCAGTGAATAACATCCATAACCCATCTGTTTCACCATTACAACAATTAACATGCCAAATTGAATTGACAACGTCATATGAACCAGGACCTGATCCAACTTCAGACATATCTTGTCCATGACAAAGGTTTATGTAATGTTGTAATTCAAATTGCCAAATCCCCTTTGAGAATAAACCAGCTGATATGAGGTATAAGAAACAAGTTGTTGATATGAAAAAAATTTGAAGTGATAAAGTGTTTGTTTTAGAATATAAGATATAACCAATCATTGATGAAGTTAAAATGGCTAATAAAGATGATAATGGGATTGTTGATATTGGTTGTGTTATACCAATTCCACCAATGAATACAAACGCTTCAAGAGATTCTCTAAGACATGTTATAAAAGGAAGGAAGAATAAAGTGTTTCTTTCTAAATATGTTGAATTTGAAGAATTTGAAGAATTAATCAACATATTTGCTAATTTAATTCTAAATTTTTGCTTTAATTTTGATATTCTTAAAAAAAATAA
This sequence comes from Phaffomyces thermotolerans, assembly GCA_003707215.2. Lineage (NCBI taxonomy): Eukaryota > Fungi > Ascomycota > Saccharomycetes > Phaffomycetales > Phaffomycetaceae > Phaffomyces > Phaffomyces thermotolerans. The sequence continues at coordinate 74,898 of PPNJ02000028.1, read as the reverse complement.
TCCCATTATTGAAATAATTAAAGATGCTAATAAACTTAAGATACCTTCATAAATATGTTCACTTAATGACCATAAATCTGTTCCAATGATGTAAAAAATAATAATGACTGATAATCCAATGATTAAAGAAGTTAATAATCCAATGATACTACCTAACCAAATTTGTAATCTGAATTGTTGATACAATTTGTCTCCTGTTTCAGATAATGAAGAGTCTTCATCTGAGTTTAATAATAAATCAGTTTCCACTGTATTTAAAACGTTATTTCTATTAGAAGAATGATGTAAGATTAATGATTGTTTTAAAAATGCTAATAAAATGGAAACGATGATTATTATCTCTAATGATTCTCTTAAGATGATGAAGTATATCTCGAATGAGAATACGTCAGAGAATGATACCATGATGTATATATATATATATATAGAGAGAGATTAATATAAAAATTGGGTGGAAATTATAAATAAATTGGAAGGGGCCACATCGATATAAATCTTACTACAAAAAAATATATTAATCATATAAATCATATATTGTACACGTCATTAAAAACAAACATTCAGAAATCTTCATCGAAATTGAATTGACCAGTTTCATTAGTTTCATTTGATTTTGTTGAACCAGCCATAACACCAGCTTTTTGATAATCAGATACTCTTTTTTCAAAAAAATTAGTTTTACCAGCTAATGAAATATTTTCCATAAAATCAAATGGATTTGTAACTTTATAATATTTTTTATTACCTAAGGCAACTAATAATCTATCAGCACAAAATTCTACATATTGACACATTAATTTTGAATTCATACCTAATAATGAAGCAGGTAAAGCATCAGTGAAATATTCTGATTCAATTGATACTGCTTCCACAATGATTCTTTCCACGATTGATTGATCAGGTTTGTTTTCTAAATGAGAGAATAATAAACAAGCAAAATCTGTATGTAAACCTTCATCACGACAAATTAATTCATTTGAAAAAGTTAAACCTGGCATTAAACCTCTTTTTTTCAACCAAAAAATTGAAGCAAATGAACCAGAAAAAAAAATACCTTCAACAGCAGCGAAAGCAACTAATCTTTCAGCGAATAATGCATTAGAATCGCTCATCCATCTTAATGCCCAATCAGCTTTTCTTTTAATACAAGGGATTGTTTCAATTGCATTAAATAAAAATTCAGCTTCTTTAGGATCTTTAATATAAGAATCAATTAATAAAGAATAAGTTTCTGAATGAATATTTTCCATCATTATTTGGAAACCATAAAAGCATTTAGCCTCTGGGATTTGAATTTCAGCAGAAAAATTTTCAACTAAATTTTCATTAACTATACCATCAGAAGCAGCAAAAAAAGCTAATACTCTTGATATAAAGAAACGTTCATTATCGTTTAATCTGTTATTCCAATCGTGTAAATCCTTTGATAGATCGATTTCCTCAGCGGTCCAAAATGAAGCTTCAGCTTTTTTATAAGCTTGCCAAATTTCATGATATTTAATTGGGAAAAGTACAAATCTTTTATTATTTTCCACTAATAAAGGTTCATTTTTTTCTAATTCTTTTAATTGATGTCTATGAGCTCTATGTTTCTTCAAGAATTCTTGATGGTTTGCTGTTTCCAAAGCTTGTTCTTTTGAGTATTGTTCTTCATTAAGAACTTGATCTTTTGGTAATAATGAAGAAGATTGTTTAACTTGATGGATTGCAGTTAATTCTGCTCTTAAATCTTTGGCAGAAGATGACAAGTCTAAGTTTGATAAGTCTTGAGCTGCTATTTTCGAAGGAGTTTGTTGAGTTGACATTTAATAATTAAGATTTGTGTGTTTTTTTTTAAAATAAAGGAAAATTTTATATTTAAAAATTGAAGAAAGTTTTTTTTTTTTGCTCTTTAAATAAGAAAAAAAAAAAAAAAGGTGGAAAAAAAAAACGCGTGTGTTTTTTTAAATAATAAACAACGCGAAAAAAAAATAAAATAAAATATTATAAAGTATAATAGTGTATAATAATAGATAGTATAATAATAGATAGTATAATAATAGATAGTATATATTATATAGAGTATAGTATATATTATATAGAGTATAGTAATATATTATAGAGTTTATAGTGTATAGTAATATAATAGTATAAAAGTATTATAGTATATTAGATATTATATAAAAGTATATAGTGATATATAATAGTATAATAGTATAATAAATAAACGCGATATAAATAAAGGTGTAATTAAATGTATTAAAAAAAAAAAAAAAAAAAAAAAAAAGGTGTCAAAAGTGTTACTCTATCACCATTGGATAAAACAATTAAATTATTACATATATTCATAAGAATTATACTTGATCAATTTCTCAACTTTTATTTTCAATATGTGTTTTAATTCCAATCAAATATTACCCTACATGATTATATAATATGTGTGTGTGTAATGAAAGAAGAAAAAAAAAAAAAAAAAAAAAAAAAAAAAATTCTTCTTCTTCAATAAATAAAATTATATATCAAAATTCAATGTCAACTTCCTCTTGCAGATATTACGAGAACAAATACCCAGAGGTTGATGATGTCGTTATGGTCAACGTCCAGCAAATCGCTGAAATGGGAGCCTACGTCAAACTATTAGAATACGACAACATTGAAGGTATGGTTTTATTATCAGAATTATCAAGAAGACGTATTAGATCAATTCAAAAATTGATCCGTGTTGGTAAAAATGAAGTTGTTGTCGTGTTAAGAGTCGACAAAGAGAAAGGGTACATTGATCTATCTAAACGTAGAGTCTCTTCCGAAGACGTTATTAAATGTGAAGAAAGATATCAAAAATCAAAAGCTTCTCATTCAATCTTAAGACATTGTGCTGAAAAATTCGGTGTTCCTTTAGAATCATTATATCAATCAATAGGTTGGCCTTTAAGTAGGAAATATGGTCATGTTTATGATGCTTTTAAAATCTCAATCACTGAAGATTCAGTTTGGAATGAAATTCAACCTCCTTCTCAAGATATTTTAATTGAATTAAAATCTTATATTTCTAAAAGATTAACACCACAAGCTATTAAAATTAGAGCAGATGTTGAAGTGTCTTGTTTCAGTTATGAAGGTATCGATGCAATCAAATCAGCTTTAAAAGCTGCAGAATCATTATCAACAGAACATTTACAAATTAAAGTTAAATTAGTAGCTGCTCCATTATACGTTATCACAACTTATGCTTTAGATAAACAACAAGGAATTGATGTTTTAAATAAAGCTTTGCAAACAATCCAATCAGAAATCATTAAAGCTGGTGGTTCTTCTACAATAACTATGGAACCAAAAGCTGTCACTGCCACTGAAGATGCTGAATTACAAGCTTTATTAGAAAGAAAAGAATTAGAAGAAAATTCTGATGATTCAGATTCGGATTGAGTAGATTGTGTATATAATAATAATATCGTATATCTTTGTAAATTATGTATGGTAAAATATATATATATAAGTCTCGGAGTATGAAAAAAAAAAAAAAAATTATTTAAAACTTTTTAAATATTAATCAATAATGAATATATCCAAAAGATACTTCCATAGCACACTCTCACATGCATACAAATCATCACTGCCCACAAGTTCAGAGTTCACTAAACTTCTACTTGAAAAAAATTTAATCCATAGAAATAATCATCTACATAATTCAGATAATTCAATATTTAGATGCACAGTTTTATTTAAATCAGGTATAACAACTACATCAACTTACATTACAAGATCTGATTTGATCTCTAAGTACGGTTTATTTCCTAGAGATTTAAGAAAGATTGAAAAAACTAGAACAACTTCATCAACAGAATTAATCCCATCAATATCAGTTAGAAAAAGTTCAATACTATTAAATCTATTACATATCAAATGTTTAGTATTAGCAGATGAAGTCGTTTTATTTGATGATTTGAGTGCAAGGAACAGTTATACACATTCTGAATTCATTAAAGATTTAGAAACAAGGTTGAATTTTATTGAAGTGAATAATAATGAAAATATTGAATTACCATATGAATTAAAAGCATTAGAAGGTGTTTTGGAATCAGTGGTGACTAATTTAACAGCAGAGATGAAAGTTCATACTACAGTGACACAAGGGATTTTAAACGAATTAGAACAAGATATATCAAGAGATGGATTAAGATTTTTATTAATTCAAAATAAAAAAATATCAATTTTTGTGAAAAAGGCAACTTTAATTAGAGATATAATTGATGAATTATTAGATCAAGATGATGATTTAGCTAATTGTTATCTTACTGATAAATTAAATGGTAAACCTCGTGCCATTGATGATCATGCAGAAGTGGAAATGTTATTAGAATCTTATTATAGACATTGTGATGAAATAGTACAAACTATTAATCATCTCATCTCTAACGTTAGAACAACAGAGGAGATTATTAATATATTGTTGGATTCTAATAGAAATAGATTAATGCTTTTAGGATTAAGATTTGCCATTGGATTGTTATCATTAGGTGGTGGAATGTTTATAGCTAGTGCTTATGGTATGAATTTAGAAAATTTCATAGAAGAAACAGATTATGGATTCCCATTGGTTATTGGTGTTACCTTGTTGCCCGTTGTTGGATTGTTGAGTTACAGTTTGAAGCATTTGAATAAGTTGCAGAGAATAACGTTGATGGGTGAGCAGTATAAGAGGAAGTGAAATATATGATACTAATATAATATAATTTTATTCGCGAATACTTTTTTTATTTTATTTTCTTTTCCATTATTTTTTTAAAGAATAGAAATTTTTTTTATATATATATAAAAAGAACCCAATCAATTTAAATGTCTGGAGATTCAGCACCATCAATCTTCAGATCTTCTTCAATCTCGAATCTTTTCACAAGAAAAAGATTTCATGAGGAGGAATCAGATAACGACACAACAATCAACAACGAAACTGAAAGTGATTCTGATAATGAATATCATTTAACTAAAAGGCAAAAAATTGAAAAAGATTTGAAAAGACAACAATTTTTAGAATTAGAGAAAAAATATAATGATGAATTACCTGAACAGTATAGGAAATTCAGACCAACTGGTTATAGATTCAAATTACCTCCTAAGGATAGACCAGTTAGAATTTATGCCGATGGTGTCTTTGATTTATTTCATTTAGGTCATATGAGACAATTAGAACAGGCTAAAAAGGCATTACCTAACGTTGAACTAATCTGTGGTGTTCCAGCTGATGTCGAAACTCATAAAAGAAAAGGTTTAACTGTATTAAGCGATTATCAACGTTGTGAAACTTTAAAACATTGTAAATGGGTTGATGAAGTTATACCAAATGCTCCATGGTGTGTAACTACTGATTTTTTAGTAAAAAATAAAATCGATTACGTTGCTCATGATGATTTACCTTATGCATCTGGTGATGATGATGATATTTATAAATCAATGAAAGAAAAAGGTATGTTTTTAACAACTCAAAGAACTGAAGGTATAAGTACATCTGATATAATCACTAAAATTATAAGAGATTATGATAAATATTTAATGAGGAATTTTGCTCGTGGTGCAACAAGACAAGAATTAAACGTTTCATGGTTGAAAAAAAATGAATTGGAATTTAAAAAACATATTAATGAATTTAGATCTTATTGGAAAAAAACAAATGATAATTTAAATAACGCTTCAAGAGATTTATATTTCGAAGTACGTGAATATTTATTAAAGAAATCTATTTTAAAAGATAATAAAAAGAATACCAATAATAATAATAATAATAATATTAATAATATTAATAATAATGAAGAGTATGATGACGATGATGATGAAGATGAAGATGGTCCAGCTGAACAATTTGCTGCTGATTTCACAGGTGAACATAAACCTAAAACAAAGAGAAGTAGTAATAAATCACCAACTTTTATTGAAGGTTTGAAAGATTGGATGCAAAAAAATGATAACGATTTATATAACGATTCAATTATTACATTAAATTCAAATAATTCATCATCATCTTCTAAAAAAAAATCAACAGATCAAGAAACTTTAACTGATAAATAAATCTATATGTTTTTTTTTTCTATACGTTGACGTTCCATTCAATCTTTTCTTGAAAGACAACTATTACAAAAGTGAAGTACAAAAGGTAAATATATATATTGCACTCATTAAATAAACATAATAATAATAATAATAATAATAATAAACATAATAAACATAATAATAATAATAATAATAACACTTTAATACCCATAACTCCAAACGTCCTTCTGATAACCTTCAGTAACTGTTTCATCTTCTCCATACAATTCTTGCCATTTAACAAATCCACCTCTTAATACCCATACATTTTTCCCCATCAATTCATCTTCTTTACAACTTCTCAAGAATTTTAAAGCTGCACTTGGTCCTCTTTGTTGTGACAATGCACAATGGAAAACTATATCTGAATCTTCATCATCTATTTGACTTTTTAACTTATCAATTGAAGATATGATTTTAGATGATGGATAATGTATACAATTCTTAATATGACCTCCAATGTAATCATAATCACGAACGTCAATCACCTTGAATCTTTTATTCGTTGTGAACCATGAATGAAGCGTTGTCGGTTCAATGTACTTCAGCGTGGTGAGGGAATGTGTGGACATCTGGTTGGTGGGGTTTAAGTTGAAATTTTGTTGAATTACAGAAACTTTGAAAGTTTTTGATAATTTTTCCCAATTTGCGAATCTAGATCTTTGAGAGGTTATGCATAAGAACTAATTATTTTTTTAACAAATGTAAGGGAAAATGTTATGTGTATGTTTTATTATTACAATAATTTACAATAATTTACTATTTTTTATTATTATTTTGTTAAAATATTTAATGTTTAATATTTAATACTCATCTCATCTCATGGCATGGCATTGATATTTTAGAAATGATTTTATCTTCAATGGATATGTACTGAAATATATAAGTAAATACACCTCTCTCTCTCTCTCTCTTCCATCTCTCTCTCTCTCTATTCTTTTCCTCTTCTTCTATCGAGATGCCCTTATCAGTTTTCACTTTCCGCCTAATTCCGCCTATGTTTTTTTTCCCATATGAAAATCGAAGTCAACTAATCAGAAACTGACTCTGGAATCTTCAAATCAATTTTCATCAAAAAACAAATATATTTCCTTTTTACCATCATATAAAATTGTCATTCACTCATTACCATCTCAATGTCTGCTCAACTCATCGACGGGAAACTTATCGCCCAAAAGATCAGAGAAAGAATCCACTCTGAAGTCGCTGAGATTCAATCTAAAGATAACTCCTTTAAACCATCTTTATACATCATCCAAGTTGGTTCAAGACCAGATTCTTCAACTTATGTTAAAATGAAATTGAAAGCCGCTGCTGAGGCAAACATCTCTTGTGTCGCTAAGGTCCTTGATGAAAACGTCACTCAAAAAGAATTATTAAACCAAATCGAAGAATTAAATAATGATGTGTCAATTCATGGTATTTTAGTTCAATTACCTTTACCATCTCATTTAAATGAATCTGAAATCACCGCTGCCGTTTCGCCTGAAAAAGATGTCGATGGCTTTGGTCCATTCAACGTTGGTGAATTATATAAAAAAAATGGTTCCCCAAATTTCATTCCATGTACTCCAAAGGGAATTTTAGAATTATTAATTCAATCTAACGTCACAATTGAAGGTGCTAACGTTGTCGTTTTAGGTAGATCAGAAATAGTGGGTGCTCCAGTGGCTACATTATTGAGAAATAAAAATGCTACTGTTACTTCATTACATTCAAAATCTAAAAACATTGAAAATCATATCAAATTAGCAGATATCGTTATTTCCGCCATTGGTAAACCATTATTCGTTAAAGGTGAATGGTTTAAAAAAGGTGCTGTTGTTATCGATGTCGGTACTAATTTCATTGATGATTCAACTAAAAAATCAGGTTCAAGAATGGTTGGTGATGTTGATTTTGATGCTGCTTTATCAATCGTTTCTAAAATCACACCTGTTCCAGGTGGTGTAGGTCCAATGACAGTTGCTATGTTATTAGATAACACAATCATTTCAGCTAAAAAACATTATGAACTATTTGCAAAAGGTGAAAATTATTTTAATAATCCATTAACTTTAAGTTTGAAAAAACCTGTTCCATCAGATTATCAAGTTTCTAAAGATCAAACTCCAAAACATATCACTGAAGTCGCTTCAGAATCAGGTATCTTACCTGTGGAATTAGAACCTTATGGTTCTTATAAAGCTAAAGTTAAATTAAATCTATTAGATCGTTTACAACATAAAAAAAATGGTAAATACATTTTAGTCACAGGTATCACACCAACTCCATTAGGTGAGGGTAAATCAACGACCACTGTTGGTTTAGCTCAGGCACTAGGTGCTCATTTAAATAAAAGAGCCTTTGCTAACGTTAGACAACCTTCAATGGGTCCAACTTTTGGTATAAAAGGTGGTGCTGCAGGTGGTGGTTATTCTCAAGTTATTCCAATGGACGAATTCAATATGCATGTCACTGGTGATATACATGCCATCTCAATGGCTAATAATTTATTAGCTGCCGCAATTGATACAAGAATGTTTCATGAAGATACTCAAAAAGATGGTCCTTTATACAAAAGATTAGTTCCTGTTAAAAAAGGCGTTAGAACTTTCACTAAATCAATGTTAAGAAGATTGGAAAAATTAGGTATCAATAAAACTAATCCAGATGATTTAACTCCTGAAGAAATTACTAAATTTGCAAGATTAGATATCGATCCAGAAACGATCACATGGAGAAGAGTCGTTGATTGTAATGATAGATTCTTAAGAGGTATCACAATAGGTGAAGCTCCAACTGAAAAAGGCCATACCAGAAAAACAGGATTTGATATCTCTGTTGCTTCTGAATGTATGGCTGTTTTAGCTTTAGCTAATTCATTAAGTGATTTAAGAGAAAGATTAGGTAGAATTGTCATTGGTGCTTCTAAACAAGGTGAACCTGTTACTTGTGAAGATATTGGTGCTGCAGGTGCCTTAACTGCCCTATTAAAAGATGCTATCAAACCAAATATCATGCAAACCTTAGAAGGTACTCCAGTTTTCATTCATGCTGGTCCTTTTGCTAACATTTCCATTGGTGCCAATTCCGTATTGGCTGATAAAATGGCATTAAAATTAGCTGGTACTGATCCATCAAAACCAAATGATCAAGAAGGTTATGTTGTCACTGAAGCTGGGTTTGATTTCACAATGGGTGGTGAAAGATTCATTAACATTAAAGCAAGATCATCAGGTTTAATTCCAGATGTTGTTGTCATTGTGGCAACTGTTAGAGCTTTGAAAGTTCATGGTGGTGGTGCTGAAGTTAAAGCAGGTGCTCCTTTACCAGCTGAATATTTAACTGAAAATATTGAAATCTTGGAAAAAGGTTGTCAAAATTTACAAAAACATATTAGTAATGCTAAACAATATGGTTTACCTGTTGTTATTGCAATTAATAAAATGTCTTCAGATACTGATAAAGAACATGAAGTAATCAAAAAGGCTTCAATAGAAGCAGGTGCCATTGATGCTATAGTTTCAAACCATTGGGAAGAAGGTGGTAAAGGTGCCGTTGATTTAGCTAAGGGAGTTATTGCAGCTTCAAATGAATCTAAAGATTTCAAATATTTATATGATTTAAATGAATCCGTTGAAGGTAAAATTTCTGCAATTGCACAAAAAATGTATGGTGCTGCTGAAATTGAACTATTACCAGAAGCTGCTAAAAAAATTGAATTATATAAATCTCAAGGATTTGATAAATTGCCAATTTGTATTGCAAAGACTCAATATTCTTTATCTCATGATGCTAATTTGAAAGGTGTCCCAACTGGGTTCAAATTCCCAATTAGAGATGTTAGAGCTTCTATTGGTGCTGGTTATTTATACGCTTTAGCAGCTGAAATTCAAACCATTCCTGGTTTACCAACTCATTGTGGATTTATGAACGTTGAAGTTAATGAAGATGGTGAAATTGAAGGTTTATTCTAGAGATTCTAACCTTTTATCTTCTTATTACATAATGTTCTTTTTTATGATTATATATATACGGTTTTAGATATTTCCTTTTTCTCAACAAGTTGAATATAGAATACATATATATTATATACCTCCTAATTCAAAGTGCAATTACCTATTACTAAACGTTAAATTTAAATAATTCAGTTATGATTGAGTTAAATTAGCTCATTTGAGTAATGTTTGATTGCTACAATCAGTGATTACTATTGAACAGTATGCGTAATTTTTCTCAATATTATTAGTCAGTGATTATAATCTAGTGCATGATTCAATGTAACAGTATGACGTACAAATATTTATAAGCTCAATTCGTTGATATGTGTGTACATTATTGCTTAGTTACATAAAACGTTGGTATCATGAGTATATTTTTATTTTACCACGGGTTTGGAAATGATACAACCTGACAATCTATTGAATAATATAGTATATCTGTTCAACTAATACTAGTCTAAAAAACGCTGCTGTTTCTATATCTAACCAATGAATGCACTACACTGTAACCTCAGGGATCAACCTAGTCGTGATAATCCAGATGGTGTTTGAGTCAGTGATACTTTCCCTGAACCACTTTAATGATAAATATTCGCCAAGGTTGACTTTTTTCTGTTGTGAGAATTCATAGAAGTCATGATGATATTTTGCAATACAATCACATGTAGTAGAATTCCATGAGTTTATTCCAGTGCAACAGACAGCTTTTATTCCTTATGATCCTCTGTTTGTAGATTCGATACCATAGTAACACCACCCTAATGATTGCCCATTCCAGATCGATCTATTTCCATTCGCAGTACCATATATCAGGGTAGTGTACATAGTAATCAGAAGCTGAACTGATCTGATCCCAACAGCGGCAAGTATATCAGTGATTGTTGATAAGTAGTAAGTATCAGAAACAACACTGGATGCTTTCAACACTCCATATGTTGTTGAAACTATTTCAAGCCCTTCATCTGACCAAGTATGTATATCTCTTTGATCAGCAGTATGAGTGACATGTAATTCAATTTTACCGTTTTCATGTAATGTTTCTAAGTCATCAATAGTGTACCACAGAGAACCATTAGATAGTTCATGTTGGTATAACCTTGAAAGAGAACCGTTAAGATCAGTTCTTTCATTGTTCTTAAAGGAATATAAATCGTCTATTGTTGGCGCAACGTATCCTGAAAGACCTAATTCTTCGTTATCAGGTAGGTCAATATCACTAAACCATGTGGAGATTACGGTTCCATTTTGTTTTCTACTCTACACTTTAAAGTTTAGTTTGTTTTAGACTTCTTGGCCTCTTTATATATAACTGCAACTCAATTAAATAATATGGGTGTAAAGTTTGAATAATCATGCTATAACGGCTAGCCTATAGCTGTATTATAAATATTAGTTGAATTCAATATCGCGGCACAGTATTCCCTGAGCGAAATAGCACATAAAGTGAACTTTGAAGTTATGTGGCTTGAGATTATAAATCTCATTGAATAAACTGAAGTCAGATTCTGTTATAGGTCCAATTACTATTTATGTATATAAGTACATGTACAATTTTATAAGCATACCTGACCATTTAGACACTTTGTAGTAATTGAGGTTTTTAGCTATTTCATAACCATAACATAGATTTTATACCGGAGACTCGAGCTATGATTTATAATTAAAGTTTAAACTACATAGTACATGTGTACATACTACACACTACACTATATACTATATACTATATATAATATACAATGTACATAGAGTCATGACTCAAGAGTCAAGAGTGATAGTGTCATAGACTATATATTTTGCCAAGCTCCATGCAGGTGGCAGGTCAATGACAGGCTTTGACAGTTCACTAAATAGTAAATATCGATATACTAGTTGCTTGAATTTAAAATTTAAATTTAAGATAAATCTATTGAGTCTTGACTATATAATCAGTTTAATCATATGATTCATATCTGTTAGTAATTTTTTTTTTCTTTAATTCCAACAGACAACGTAATATTTTAAATAACTTAATCATAGTTTAGAAGTCCAATAACCACCCTCCCTAATACATGATTGGTTTTATGCTCATAATGAATTCTATTAGAAATCTACTATCAAAATGGAGAGTTCGAGTTGTCAAAATACCTGTAACATTAGATGTTTCGAACTACTCTACACCAACAATAGATGATTTATATGCTTTTAAGCACCCTGATCAAAGCTCTGTTGACAGTTCTCCCACCGTTTCAAGGTTATACCAACATGAACTATCTAATGGTTCTCTGTGGTACACTATTGATTTATAAACATTACATGAAAGGGGTAAAGTTGAATTACATGTCACTGTGGTTTGTCCATTAAGCAAATCATTATCAAGAGATGGATCCCATAATGAATTCTCATTTTACACATTCACTAAAGACAGCTTACCAGGTAGAAAAGATGGCTTTTAATCAGTGAATATCACAAATCGATCAAGCTCAATCTCTACGATAAAGTTAGAGTGATGGAAAAACTATATTTTGTATATACAAGATGAGAAGCTTTCGAATCTTTCACTGTTCAAATGTTTGTCTCAGGGCAATTGGTTAGTCTTACTGCTGTTGAACATTCCATCATATTAAATTATTATACGTGCTTTTTTTCCATAATATATCGTTAATTGAAAATTCATAAACATAAAAACGCAGAGGTACTATTGAATAACTAGTCTCCTCCTCCTCCTCCTCCTCCTCCACCATCTCCTCCTCCTCCTCCGCCACCATCTCCTCCTCCATCTCCACTATGGCCTCCATGTCCTCCACTATGTCCTCCGCCTCCACCATCACCACCACTACTTCCACCACCATCACCATGGGAACTATCAAGAAAGTAATCTTGATTCAAAAATCCAAAGAATCCATTATCAGTACAATCAGAATCATCATCATCACCATTATCACCACCATAGTAATACGCATCACTTGTATTACCTCCTGTACTTGTTCCACCTCCTCTTGTTTCTGATTTTTGTCTTCTTGAATTATAGTATTTCTCATTGTTATATATAGGCCATCTTGTTGATTGATTATAATAATAAGGGTTCAATGATCTTCTCTTTCTAAATTTTCGTAAATGAATATCACAAAGACGAACGTATATCAATAATACCAACACAATCAAATTCAAAACGACCAAAGGAACAAAATAGGCAATGTATGCTGTCTTCCCATGTGTTGCACTAATACCTTCAAACGTTCTATTAACATTCCTGAATAAGCTAGGATACGCTTTGAATGACAATGCAAACTGTGCACATGTTAATCCAAATGAACCAATCCATGTGATGAACCTAAGTGCTTTCAAATTTGTGAAAGTCATGAATATCGTTAATCCACTTAATATCGTGGAAATAAGGCCTAATATCCAAGTCAATGACATGTATAATTTCCTTGTATTTCGTGAACCGTCTCTATAACAAGCTAGATTAATTATTGATTGTAATTGATCTACTGGAATGTTCAGCATCTTTGTGTTTCTTTTAACTCTCAATACCATAGAATTATAAGTTGTTCTGAGATTGTTTAATTCTGCTCTTGTTAAAGTTGTCATGTTGGATAGATAAATTGTATTGATTGAGGAATAAGCCGATGTCTCGTATTGAGTCTGTTTGGGAGAATCACCAAAACATGCAAGGAACCCATTCACTGGACATGAATTTCTTTTACTGATTCCATCATCTCCTGGTTGTCCATAAGTGGAAGAGTAACAAGTATATCCAGAGTTACTTAATTGGAAAAAATCTTCAATGTAGAAGACCCTGTTGAGTTGGAAGTCTGGTGATGTTGAGGGATCTGATATGACTGATTCTAGTGTTCGTTCTATTGAGTTCAGATCCTCTTCTGGTGTTGATGTTAACGTTGGAGTGATTGTTGAGATTGTTGCAGATCTTGTAGTGAATTCAAATCCCCCAAGGATGTCATTGATGGTAGCGTTTCTTGTATCTATCTTGATGTTTGAAGTCGAATTAAGTATCATTGAACGATTACCTCCAAAGGTATAGATACCTTGTAACGTTGTAATGATAGCAACGAAGAATGATATGATCCATTTAGATCTGTCATAAGTGAATTCTTTGAAAGAAGTCCTTCTAAAACGTGGTTTGAGCATGGGTTTTCCAAAAATGAATTTTAAGGGATCATTTAAGGGAAATCATGGTGAATTTATAGTGATTTCTTCAAAACGTTGATCACTTGATGATTTTAACCACTCGATTCAAGGGAAACTTTAAGGGTTCAAACTTAAAAAAATTAAGGGACTCGGGGGATGTTCCACGCTGGTGACTCGTAACTCGTAAGTGTCATGAATGGCTAGGTAGTGTACTAGTAGGAAGAGTGGTATATACTATATATGATAGTGTGGGTTACAGAGTGTAGTGCTTATTATAATCAGTATAAGATGATGTATCTCACTAAACATTACAATAATAAGTCGGTCTCAACTTCTTTTGAAATATTCCAGTCATTTCCACGTGGATTTAAGCCTCTAATTAATGACTCCAATAGTGTGACATTTACTGTTGTTATCTCCAACGGTTATACTCTGGTTTCATCTTCATTCAAATTTCTTCTCTCTATTGTCTACTTACTAATTCACTCGCTTTTAATTCCTTGATCACTTCTCTACAATACATTATAAGTTGTGTTATGGGTTTTATAGGTGATTAATGTATTAGTCTATTTGTTACGTCAGTGATAGTAATAATAATCTGTTAATTCTATGGAATAAAGTATACAATTTGTGGACGACTAGAGGTCCTTATATAGACTTCTAGTTGGAGCTTCGTTGTCATAATAGAATATTCTGGAAGGTAGTAGAATCAGTTATAATGTGAGTAAGTCACGTGAGTAACTGGTACAGTAGTACAGTATACTGTAACAAGTTGACTGTTATTATTAAGTACATAGATTAGTTTCCTCCTCCGTCACCACCAGAATCTCCCCCATTCCCACCTCCAGAATCACCGTTATTATCACCGTTATTATCACCATAATTATCCTGGTCATGGGAAATAGGTTCTGGATTTATATAAGAATCATTGTTTAAGAACGCAAAGAATCCTAACGTAGCTCCTGCACCAGCAGCAACACCATTGGTCATTCTAGTACTATTATTATAACGAATATTGTACCTATTGTAATCATTACTGTTAATACCGTGATCTGAACCAAAAAACCTTGCATCTTTATAAGCAGGTGGTGGATTCCAATTATTAGCATTATTAGCATAGGTTGATGAAATTGGTTTATTGTAATTCAAACCATCATCAACATTATGATTCTCTGTATCTTTCCTTAGTTTCTTTAATTTATGTTTACAAAGAATCATGAATATACTAAATGAACCTAAAATCAAATGAATGATTAGCAAAGCAATGAAAAATCCAAGATACCCTCTAACACCATTTGCTTTCACACCTTGAGTTATATCATTGATATTTCTAGCTCCACCTGGGAAAATGGTAAAAACCAATCCAAATTGTCCCAAGAATAAACTAAATGAAACCAACCAACTGAAGAATGAAACAGTGGTTAAAGGAATCAATTTAAACACTAAAGTAAGTCCAATGAAAACAACGGAAACACAACCTAATATCCAGATCTTTGATGCATTTGGTTGTGAAGAACCTCCTTTATAATCATTATAAACAACATCATTACCACAAGTTATCTTATATAATGGATTTAGTGAATCATCAGGAATATTTAGTCTTAATGATTGGGGTTTTGCACTTGTTTTAATATCAGAATACATTTGATACATTGCAGATATCAAATTTTCATCTAATCTTGTCATCGTTAATAAATATGTTTGACTTAATGAATAATAAGCAGCTGGTGAGAAAATAGTTTTTTTTGTAGTTGCACCTAAACATGATAGAAATCCATTTGTTGGACAATTGTTCATTGACGTTGAAGTTGATCTTAAATCATCTTTATCTAAATTATCTGAATAACAAGTGAATCCATTTATACCTAAAAGCATATAATCATTAATACCGAAAACTCTAGCAACACTAAATCCTTCAGAAGTTTCTGGATCATTAACAACATCAAATAGAATATCTGTTAGATTTTGTAAATTTGATTCAGCTTTTGCTAATTTAGTTGGTGAAATTAAAATAGTGGAACTTGAAGTAGCAGTGTTTATTGCAGTTGGCCTTGTTGAAGTTGAAGTAATAGTTATTGATTGAACGTCATAAAATTCAATTCTACCTAAAACGTCATTTATAGTAGCATTTCTTGTATCGATTTTAATGTTTGAAGTTGATTGTTTTAAGAGTGATTTACTACCACCAAAAGTATAAATACCTTGTAGTATACCAATTAAGACTATTAATATAAACGATATTGATCTTGAGTTATCGTATAACCAAGGACCTAATTTCGATTTAAAATTGGCCATTAATTATTGTATTAGCTAATTACGTTGATAATTTGGAAACATATCTTCCCAGAATCGATCAAATTCGTTAGATTTTATACTTTTATATCATTCTCTCAGTGATGAGATCTTCGGTGGCTTTGCGCATTTTGATGCAAATTTACTGTGACTCTTTTTTGGAGGAAGTTCGTTGGGAAGTTCCTATAGTTTCATAGATGATGAAGATTTTTACTATAGTGGTGGTATTATCTCTTGACTAGTCAGTAATAATATAAGGTATAAAGCGTAACAGCATTACCCAAAACCCTCTTTAACTCAGCCAGTTACTTTCTGCATTCAGCCTCATAAGTGTTTTACCGAGATGAAGATCATCAAAAGAGAATGCTAGATGATGAATCTAAGAAACGTGTACATACCACGGTGTGAATAATTCCATGTATCGATCGATGTTTGTGTTATCTAATTGGCTAATATTGCATCATCACTGATAATGTCATGTAAACATCTTCAGGGGGTGCATAACTTTGCCATTTTTAGTGACTTTTTTGAGTTCTCCTAACAGATCTTGACTCTTGTGACCTAGTATGATAGTAATAAGCATCTATCTACGCAATACTGTTTCCAAATGACCATTTATTTCCTATTTACATGTTCTATCTATCCATATCTACACACTCTAAAAACACTCTTCCACTCCACAATCTCTAATAATGAATTTTTTATATATTAAAACTTCTTCATTTTGACAATTTTTTCTCTGTCTTCTCTTCAATCCAGTAGCTTCATCGAAATAGAAGAATAATTTTTCATATTTCTTCAAACTTGAAAACTTTCTTTCACAAGTTGCATCCCATGGTAAACAAACTGTTCCCTTCCAACCTTTAAATCTCATTAATGTATCTAATCTAGCAACGTCATTCTTGATGGTTCTTTCCTCAACAATCATCGAAAGACATCTTCCGATTTTGAATTCAGTATTGAATCTACTAAATCTATTCTTATTTAAGAAAATTATCAGGTATTGTTCTAATTCAAGTCTTAATCTGAATATATTGATTCTTTTACCCTTATAATCATCAGCAATACCTATTTTGGAGTATTGTAACGTGAATGTATTGATTCTTTCTCCGATATATGGTTTTATCAATTCGTAAGGGATAGAATCTGGAGAATCTTCATTTTCTAACAGATATTTAATTAAGTCATTAGTCTTGAATTTTGGATCTTTTAAGAACTTGTTATTTGTTTTATAAACATCAGATTTGAACTCTAACATTTTTTTAACTATTTTAGAGATAGAATCAAATTTATCTGAAACTTTATAAAAATTTATCTGTGTGGAGTTGATTTCAACAATACATAAATGCCATCTCCAGTCAGTTATTGGATTAGATGGCGACTTGAGTTCGGTCTTATAGAGCACCAGATCGTATTTTAGTAAAGATGGAGTGTATGAAGGTAGATCGACGTATTGATCTTGCTTTATAGTTGAATCATATTGTGGTGGGCTATTCGTGATGTCGTACATATGTTCTGAAATATTGATATATTTTGTTAGTGTGATTATAAATAAGAGTATTAATTAAATCTTTGTAATCTGAGTATTAGAACTGAGAATATGGTACAAATTTATAGGATTACAACCTATTTAAATACACACCTTTAAAACCTTAAAAGGCTCAAACGGTTTAAATTGAAATGTTGCGAAATTTTGTTTATCCGGAGAAAAATTTCCGACGTTTTTTTTGTGACACAAAAATTGTCTTTTTAAGAAGGTGCCTGGTGATTGTTTTGATAAGTTTGATGAGTGGACACTATATGTCTTGATACTATCTATCATCCATTACACCAAGTGGAATATTATTAGCACATTAAAATTATGAGGAAAAATACCACCACTCTTTTGTCCACTGAAAAACTTCACTTTTATATAATTTTTATTTTCCGATAACAAAAAAAAAAAGTCTCGTCCCGATTAAGAAAATATTTCCATATCAGGCAATTACCTTTTCTGGGACTGTTATCTTTCATCCGAGGCTGAAGTTTTCCATTTCTACGAACGAAGCAAAAAAAAAGAAAATTTATGGAGAAGATGTTGAATACTTAAATAATTTTGCTGATTTCCCATTCATTCTTTTTGATAATATGATTAGAGTCATGATGTCCACTGCAGCCAGACATGCCTCTTCTCTACAACAAGCACTAGCTTTAAAGAAAGTTTCTGAGAACGTGTTTGCAAATACTGAAGAATTATACGTACCATCTGGTGCAAGAGGTGTATTTGGTGGTTGTATTGCAGCACAATCTTTATTTGCTGCTTTGAAAACAGTTCCTGAAAATTTTGTTCCTCATTCATTACATTCTTATTTTCTTTTAGCAGGGGATGCTAATAAAAAAATTCATTATCATGTTGATCCATTAAGAGATGGAAATTCGTTCACATCTAGACAAGTTAAAGCTTATCAAGATGATAAGTTAATTTTCACCCAACAGATCTCATTCTCTAATAGTACGCCTAAGAGACCACTAATTAATCAATTAGATCATGCAAGACCATATCCTTATCATGTCAATTTCAAAGATTATAAACCTGCACATGAAGTAATCAAAAAGTCAATTTTGGCTCATGATCCAGTCAATGAAGACGATTTAACTTACATGAAGGGGTTTACTGAAGATTTGGCTAAACAACAAAATGGGGAATTTTGGACAAGATATGAAAAGGGATCAGTTCAACATTTATTACCTGATGATTTTTTCCAAATTCCAGATGAAACTCATCCAAATTTCAATAAAGATCCACATGAAATTGATTTGAATTTATTCGTTAGAGTGTTTGAAAAAATAGATGATCCAAGGTTTAACTACGTTGCATTAACTTATTACTCTGATGCATTGTTTCTAATCACATCAATGAAATTTCATAACAGAGCTATCAATTCTCAAGTCATGTCTGTTAGTTTAGATCATGTTATTTATTTCCATAAACCATTCACTGCAAATGATTGGCAATTATTCCATATCAAACATCCAAAATCAGGAAATGGAAGAAATTTTATGATGGGTGAATTTTATGATAATGATGAACTAATTGCAACTGTTTCACAAGAAGGTTATGTCATTATTGATCCTTCAACTAATAAAAAAGCTCAATTGAAAAAGGAAAGTAAATTATAATCCTTTTATATTTAATATTTATCTTATTTATTACTTACATAAATAGATCTAGACAAACTATATATACATATTCATTCAATACACATGCAGATATAAACGTGAAAGTCATATTAGTACTGTACTATATAGTAATAAAAATACTTATAGTGAATAAATACTTCATTAGAGGAATATGAAATATACAAAACTCTTCTCAGTACAAAAACTGAAAAAAACAAATTATATTGTACTGATAGACTCAGGTATTAACTCATAGTAAACAATAATAGAATCGTTAAAAAAGATTGCTCTTTTGGCTGACAATTCAAGGAAAGATTTCAAACTAAAGCTGTAATCTCAAAGTTAAAATGAAATGAAACCCAAATGCTAATTCAATATATCTTTAATTGAAGAACCAAATTACCAATTAAAAGGTTTATTGTATCATAACTGAGAAAATCATCATAAAAACTTCAGCTAACCCTTTCCAAACAACAGACTACGACTATTACACATATATTCTAAGCAACTTTTCTTCTGTTCCTTCGAAAAAAAGTTATCACAAACACCATTTCTGCAACTTTTTCACAATAATTCGTCCCCAACCCCCTCCTTGGTAGTTCAATTCAACAAATTTAATTCTACAATTAACTCGAACAACACCAGGACTTCAAGTATAATTATTAAGACCTTCTTCTGGAGGAAAAGCTTCAAATTTACCAAAGTTTAGTTGGGTTACAATGTACAAAGACTATTTCATTTGAAATATGTAACTTATATTTTACAAAAGAAAATTTATTTTTGGTCTTTGAAGGAAATAGTGGTTCATAAAATGGAAATCTATTCGACCAATTCACAGTTTTATTTTTATATGAAAGCACATAAGTTAAAATAATGATCTTACAGGATTGACACATTACTGAGAATTCACCGATTTAGTATTACATGTTTTATGATGGTGGTTCTTCTGTTAATACTATCATTAAAAACGCCAACTGTCCATTCAATTTCAGAAGCTTAGATTTGAGGGGTATACAGAAGATATACAGAAAATACTTTATAGGGTGTACTTCAAGTAATAAATTAGTACACTTTCAACAACGACCAACAAACTTTTTACTTACACTTGTGATGAAACAACATTTATATGTAAAATCATCACTTCTTACAGCTTGTAAACGTATCACGAAGTACATGACACAATTAACTCTATAAGTTTGTAAATTAATGTATTTCGATATTGATATTTAATCCGATATATAATTTGCTAGTATACCATCAATATATATTATTATAAATATGATTTAAATAGTTATTTAAACCCATTTTCTGATAACCATTTTTTGATATCCTCATTATCTCTTTTAACCCAAAGTGCCTTAGATTTAATAGTATCTAAAGATTGAGCTAAACCTTGATCAAAACCCTTTGTTGATTTATTTGCAAAAAATTTATTAATTTCTTCAATTTTTGATTCTGAAGTGAATCCAGATGTTGTAATAGTAACAACTGATCCTAACATTGATAAACCAGGTGGTAATCTTTTAGTAACTTCATCCCAATTAATTTGAACCCAATTCCATAAAGCTTCAATACCTGCTTTATGAGTTCTTAAACCTTGCATTGGAATATAAATATCTTGAGATCTAACTGTACCATCAAATAAATAGCTTAAAGTTCTTTCAATTAATTTAGAATCTTCAAATCTACCTAAAGATCTTAAAGCTGTAATTTTTTCATCAACAGAAATTGGATTTAAATAAATTTTGAAAATTTCTTCATATTCTTTTAATCCACCATTTCTTGCAACTGTATTGAAAACTGAAGCTCTTAAATTTGGATGAATTGATTTTTTATCACCATTTATATATTTTGCAAAGGACTCTAAAGCTGATTTTTCGACAATTTCATCTTTTGCAGCAGCTGCTGATCCAAATAATGTAGATTTTAATCTTTGTTCTAAGAATGAATCACCATCTTTGAATTCCCAACCTAAAGAATGAGTCTTTTGTGCAACTAAAGATCTTGTAAATTTATTCAAATTTTCTAAAGTTGATTCATCTTCAAAAATCCAAGCTGATTTAACAGCTGCAACTCTTGTTAAAATTTCATCCCAAACGACAAAATTTTCTTCATTTTTCCATGAACTAACTAATTCTAATAAACTTGAAGTTGATTGATAACCTGACACAGATAAAGCACCTGCATCTGCAACTAAACCTGCACGATCTTCAACAGATAATAAACCTTCAGAACCTGCTTTACCTAATTTAACCCAACGAGATTTTGGATATGACGTTCTATAAAGACCAACTTGATCAGCGTTTAATTTATAAAAATCTAATCCATTTTCTAATTTTAAAGTTGATTCTCTTGAATTTAAAACAATGGATTCATCGATTTTATTTTCAGTTTTTAAACCTAAGAAAACTGGATAAATAGTTTCATCTTCTTCAGGTTTAACATCACCTGTTGTTAAATAACGATTTTGTTTAACATGAAGTTCATTAGTTTCAACATTTTCAGTAACGGTAATAACTGGGAAACCAATTTTTTTAGTCCAAACATCCATAACTTTAACAACATCTTTACCTGAAGCATCAGATAAAGCTTCCCATAAATCTGAAGTTTTTGTATTACCATATTTATGTTTTTTCAAATAATTGGAAACACCTTTAATGAAAACATCTTCACCTAACCAACGAGAAATCATTTTCAATAAAGAAGAACCTTTTGAATAAGAAATGGCATCAAAGATTTGATTAATTTCATCGGCTTTTTTAACTGGGACTTCAATTGGATGAGAAGCTCTTAAAGCATCTAAGGCTAAAGCATGTTGTAAAGAATCAGTAACGTATTGTTCCCAAACTTTCCAATCAGGATAAAATTCATTACATGAGAACCAAGACATCCAAGTGGCAAAACCTTCATTTAACCATAAACCTTCCCACCAATCCATGGTGACTAAATTACCAAACCATTGATGAGCTAATTCATGTTGAACGACTTCAGCAACTCTTTGTTTAGTTGCTAAATTAGAGTTTTCTTCATCAAATAATAAATCAACAACTCTATAAGTGACTAAACCCCAATTTTCCATTGCACCTGCACTAAAATCAGCAATTGCCACGTTATCAATTTTTGGTAAAGGATATTCAATACCAAAAGTTTTTTCAAAGAATGCTAAAGTTTTAGCAGTTAAATCAGCAGAAAATTGACCTTGTTTTTCAAGACCTGGAGTAGCATAAACTCTAACTGGGATTCTAAAGTTATTTGATTCAACATATCTTAAATCACCAACAATGAATGCAACTAAATAAGTGGACATTAATGGTGTTGAGTTGAAAACTGTTGCCTTTCTACCATTTGGTAAAGTTTTAACTTCTTTAACGTCCATATTTGATAAAGCAGTTAAATTTTTATCAGAGATTAAAGTAACGTCAAAGATAGCTTTTAAAGCCGGTTCATCAAAAGATGGGAAGGCACGACGACAATCGGTTGGTTCCATTTGAGTTGTTGCTAAGTACTTTTTTTCACCATTTTCTTCATAGGAAGATCTATAAAAACCAGCCATATTATCATTTAAAGTACCAATGAATTTGATATTAAGAGTGATTTTACTATCTTTTTGGAAAAATTCATTGAATTTGAAAGTTACTGTTTGTTTTTCTTCATCGAAAATAGTTTCATTAGCAGTCAAATTTCCAATTGAAGCAGATTTGATATCAATGTCTAAAGTGTTTAATGTGACGTAATTTGTATTTTCATTGACATTTAAATCAATGTTAACTTCACCATCGAATTTGAAAGTGGATAGATTTGGATCTAAAGTTAGATCGTATCTTAAAGGTTTGACGTTTGTTGGTAAGACTTCTCTACCTGGAACACTGTTTTGTAAGGTTAGTATATATATATTGTTTATATGGCTATATGATTAGAGGTATATGTCAAACTTTAGCTCCTGAGCAGCAACACTGATGGCTGCAAAAAGCACTGCGAGTATCAGTGAGAGCGTTCTTGATCTTGTAGTACAAGACATTAATTAGTTTGCAATGTCCTTTATCATGGAGAGTAAATGGTGGCAAGTAATGTAATCAATCATATATACACGGAAGATACATACAGTGTGGAATTGAGGGCAGTCATTCTTGCGTGAGAGTGTGAGTGGTGTGAGTGACGACGAAGAGACGACTTTGGCGCTAGATTGTACTGTTTGAAGTTAAGATTGTGTGAATGATTTTGTAACTTTGTGGAATATAATTGTCTTGTTATATAATGGGCAGGCACAGTGCTCCACAACCGTGGGCATTTGGTACTTGCCGCTGAGAGTGAGACGACGGATCTCAGTGGGGCAAACATTGGCGGTAATTAAACGTCAGTCACTGGATGTTGGGAAATATCTGGATGTCCAATTAATCTAAATTAGATTTAAATTTTAATTTAAATTTTTAATTTTAACTTAAATTAAAGTATTTTATTATTTTTTTATTAGTGGGAAATGAGAATTGAACAGTCACCCGGAAAGTTTAATTTATTATTCACACTATTATTCTTAACCCATACTGATAACTATTAACTATTTATTACTACACAATAACACAATGGTAAGTATCACTCTAAATTATCACTAATACCCCTTCGGAACTAACATCCACTGAAAAGATCCCAACTGGTTTACCAGAAGGTTGGACCATCAGAAAGTCCAAAACTCACAACAGAGAATACTACTTCAAAGACTCTACTAAAGAATCTCAATGGGAACCACCAGCAGGAACTGATATGGAACAATTCGCCAAATACCAAAACCAACCAAAGAAGGTCCGTGCGTCCCATCTACTCATCAAACACTCGGGCTCAAGACGTCCAGCTTCATGGAAATCTGATAAAATTACAAGATCTAAAGAGGAAGCAATTGAAATACTTCAGGGTCATTTACAAAAAATCAAATCTGGTCAGGCTACTTTATCCCAAATCGCTCAAACTGAAAGCGACTGCTCCTCTGCAAAGAGAGATGGTGATCTGGGCTTCTTTGAAAGAGGTCAAATGCAACCTGCTTTTGAAAATGCTTCATTCGATCTAGAAATAGGCCAATTGAGTGACATAATTGAAACTGATTCCGGTGTCCACATCATCGAAAGAACCGGTTAGAAAGAATATACATCTCTCTCTCTATTTTCTGTAAAATTATCTTGTATATTATTTTGTCATTATATTGTATCGAAATTATTCCTTCTACTAAAATGAAAAAAAAAAAAAAAAAAAAAAAAAAAATAATACGCTTTGTTTACATAGTTTAAAAATCAAATTCACTCTAGATAAAAAATGACAGATACGAACGCGGTGGACTTCGATCTGATAGAGAGACACAAAGAAAATATAGAACCTCTGAAAGAAGGACGTTCTGCTCATGCTTTGAAAGAAGTTCTATCAACTCAATTCAAACAATTAAAATCTAAACAATCAGAGGAAAGATCTCAGATCGAGCAGCAATTATTACTCATTGACGAATTAGACGACCCTTTACAATCATATTTGGACTATATAAATTGGATAACGCGAAATTACCCATCTGGTGTCACCGTGGAAAGTGGATTGATTCAAGTTCTAGAACGTTGTACTTCTGAATTTAGAGACGTTTCATATTATAAAAACGATCCAAGATATTTGAAAGTTTGGTTGATTTACGCAAAATATAGTGAAAATCCAAGAGATATCTTTGTTTATCTAGCTAGAAAAGAAATTGGTAAATCTTTGGCAACCTATTATGAAGAATATGCAAATTATTTAGAATCAAATGATAGAAACAATCAAGCTTTAAAAGTTTATCAAGAAGGTATTAAACAAAACGCAAGACCAATCAATAGATTATTGAAAAGATTCCAAGAATTTGAAAAAAGAATACAGCATAAAATTTTAGAAAATGAACCACAATCACCTGTTTTCCCAATTAGAACTGCTCTTTCTCTGAAAAGTACAGGTTCTTTATTTGCATCAACTCCAGAAGATCATCATTCAAGACCTCCTAAACGTAAACTAGATGTCTTCGCTGAATCTGATAGTCTTGAAACTCCAGATTTCAAAACTAATGGTTGGGATAAACTTGGTTCTGCTGCTTTCAGGAATAAAGAGAATAAACTAGAAGCAAAACCTTGGGCTGGAGAAATATTAAAGCAACAATCTTTTAAAAAACCAAGCTTGAATAAAATATCAGTTTTCCAAGATGATTTTATAGATGATTCAGCTCCAGTTTATAAAATAATTAAAACTCCTGGTAAAAAAACTGAAAAAATTGATGTTAATTTCAATTTACTATATACTGAAAATGAAGAATATTGTATTCAAGAAGTTTATGCCAAAATAATCAAAAATAGAAGGTTAGCTTCAAAACAAAATCATCAACATCAACTAATAACACAAAATAATAATGAATTTGAAAGAAAAATAACACTATCTCCACAATTCAAATCTCTAGCTTCCAAAATCGAAGTTCCTGAATCTATTCCTCAATCAATCTTACAACCAAATGATCAATCACCTAATAACATTGATATACCTCATACTAACAAAAAAAATTTTAATAAATTTACAAATAATGACACCACAATAAAACTTGATATCAAGAGTTTGAATAAAAAACCTTCACCAACGGCTACTTTTTACACAAAAGAAGCAAAAGATGACATCTATTCAATGTTCAATCAACAGCAAGAAAGAGGAAAATCAAGTACACACCAAGACGATGATGATGATGATAACCAATTAATTTACGATGATCAAACTGAACAGTTCAATCAATTAACAAGACAAAATTTAAATGAATTAACTGAAAATGTTAACGATTCACAAATTAAAGAATTACAAAATGAAATCACTACTAATTTAGCATTCACGGAATATACTATCAATCCAGCTGATGAATCATTACAAACTCTACTATTAGATGGATTAACCATTCCGTTAAATTCATATAAAGGATTTTACAAATATTCAAATAACATGCAAATGATTTCTCATTTAAAAAAATCATTAAATTTAAAACAAAAAAATCATGTTTTCATTGAATTTAAAAATAATGGAAACACATTCAATCTGAAATCTTTATTAGGTGAGGGCGGTTATGCGTGTGTCTATTTAGCTGAAGGTATGGATGGTAGTTTCAAAGCAATCAAAGCTCAAACTCCTTCAAGTCCTTGGGAATTTTATATCTTAAAACAAATCGAAGATCGTTTGAAAAATTCAATCAGTTTAAAATCAATTATAAGAGCAGATGAAGTTCACGTTTATAAAGATGAAAGTTATTTAATTTTAAATTACTTGAAACAAGGTACAATTTTAGATATAGTTAATCTATATAAATCAGTTGGTAGGAAAATTGAAGAAGTTTTCGCTGTTTTTATAACTGTTCAACTTTTACAATCAATTGAAGATTTACATAACGTTGGAATCTTACATGGTGATTTAAAACCTGATAATTGTATGTTAAGATTAGCAGAACGCAATGGCAATGATAATAGTTGGAAATCAAGAGGAATTAAATTAATTGATTTCGGTAGATCAATTGATATGAATTTATTCCCATCTAATATTAAATTTAGATCTCATTGGAAAACAGATAATCAAGATTGTCCAGAAATGAGAAATAATGAAACATGGACTTATCAAGTTGATTATTTTGGGATTGCAAGTATAATTCATACTTTATTATTTGGTGAATTTATTGAAACTGAATTTAAAGAAAAAAAAAATACTAATAATTGTGTTTTAAAGAATCCATTGAAAAGATATTGGAATCAAGATATTTGGATCCCTTTATTTGAATTATTAATGAATTCTTCAAATTTTGGTCCATTACCAATAACTAATTCAATTCGTCAACAAAGAATCAAATTAGAAAATTGGTTAAATGAAAATGATTCAAATTTACTTTCCATAATTAGAGATATTGAAACTGGTTTAAGATGATTTATATAAAGATAATTTATTTATTTAAATTAATAGAACGATGTTAATGATATTATTAGATTTTAAGAAAAAAGTTATCTTGATTGCAAATATGACTATGAACCTAAAAAAATGAACAACATCCACCAATTGAAGATATATAATTGATAAGTAACAAAAGCAAAAAAATTGCTCTCACTCAGAGTCGAACTGAGGATCGCCACATTACTAGTGTGGCGCCTTACCAACTTGGCCATAAGAGCTTTCAATATTCTGTGTTTGCGAATAGATTGTTATATTCCTCTTAATACTTATACAGTAGAAATTTCGAAAATTTTGTTCAAAAGACCAGATTGAAAGACCCTAGAGTGGTATTATAGTAATTCCTATAGTTTAGTGAATACCATTTGATAGTTTGAAAGAAAATATATTAGAACTGAGGATTTTTAAGTGATTTAATGACATTCAATAAAGGTTTGAAATTTTTAAGGAAATCAGTTAAAGGATAAATGATCTTCTGCTAAGAACTTTCACAAAACTACAAACAAAGCACCAAATGATCTATTGATTTTAATTCTCTAGAGTATTGGGGAGAAAATATACTAAAAAAAAAAAATTTTTTTGTTACTGAAAATAGTAGACTACGAACTACAATCTCTATTTTATAATATTTGAAAGATATTCATTAAAATCTTTAATTGAAAATTATACTAATAAACGATACTAACAACTCTTCTCCAGGAACCTTTGACAAAGTTGTTTAATTTATCGTAATAACTTTCATGCTTTGGTTTTAAACCTAAATAAACCTGAACATTCGAAACTAAATCATTGATTAATTCAGTACGATCATTTGATTCTTTATAAATTCCAAAACTTGATAAATATTCTTTGATATCTTTGTTTGACCAATTGCTGAACATACCATCTTTGGTATGATCATGATGAGTTTTACCTGAATAATAATCTAATCCTTCTTTGAATTTATTGTAATAACTTTCCCCATCTTTATTGGTGGTAATCCATTCTTTTATATTTTTGTTATTCCATCCTCTGAAGAAATCTTTGTTCTTGTGTTTGATTAAATCATTAATCAAATAATCTTTGTTTTTATTAACAAGTTTAATTAACTCATTTTTGTTGTCAGCTAAATCATCTTTGACTTCAATATAATTCAATCTTAACCATTTACTCAATTGATTAGTGTTGAGTCCATGGACCAACTTATCAAACCCTTCGTCTTTGATGTTTTCACTTTTTCTGCTCAATTCATTCAAAAACGCATCACGTTGATTTCTACAGTAGTGTCCAGTTGATTTCAAGTTCGATTTGACTCTTCTGAGTAATTGGTCTCTTGTATCAGAGACTTCATATTTGATATCATACTCTTTTAACCATTTCTTCAAATCGTCTTCGGTCCAGGTGTTGAAGAGCCAATCCCCTAAATATTCACCACTGACGTTCAATTTTGAAGCAATCGAATCATAAGAGTTGTTCAATAAATCTAATAAATCATCTCTTGAAACACCTTTATTGACATGAATACCGTTCTTCTTTAAAAACATTCTCAATTGAGAGTCGTTCCAAGTGTCAAAAGCCCATGATTTTAACTCAGGAGCTTTCTGACCAGGAATGATTCCAACAACTTGCTGTTTTATAGTGTCATAATCCAACCAGTCGTTGTTTACCCAACTGTTGGTATCAGCAGCTTGATGGTTCTTCAACTCTTTGATAACTTGAACCTTTAAATCTTCAATTTTATTACCAGCTGGTTCAATTGAACGATCCTTTAAAAAATCTTTATAATCGTTCAATTTCCAATTTTGAACATCGATTGAGTGGTAATCGTTGCTAGTGAAAGGCCATAATGCGTTAATTGTAGTAAATAGTAAGAAGTAGCTAATTTTCATTGTGACTTTAGTTGATACATTGGTAACAAACCATAATAGATTGAAAGGATTTAATACCCTTTATATAGCAACTTAAAACATTTCTACACAATACTTGCTATCCCGATTTTTTAATGTTGTCATCGTTATAAAGTTGTGTCACTTGAAAATAGCAACATTGAATCATTTTGCATCATATGCATACTCTTGAATCAAAATTTCGTCATTTGAAACAAGGAAACTAACAACGTGGATATTACAAATAATTAACATACTAACAACCACAAACAAACCACCACCAGCTCAATCTTTCAGTCAAAAAAAGTTTTCATGAAACCTCTTCTTTGAAATGAGGTTATATTTCCGAGGTGATCTGCTTATGTAATGTTTCCCGGAACTGATTTTCAGATTTCGATTTTTTCATCAAAACAAAAACAAGAATTTTATAAAGAATTTAATTTTATCAAAAACAAAATCAGTGACAACTCAAAATGAGCATCTTTAATCAAGTTGTTCCAACTCCAGTCCAAATCCAACAGCATCAACCACTAAATCTTCTAAACACACAAATCTACAACTTACCAGGCACAAATGTTCAAGGTTCTGATTTATTGACCCATTTGGAAATGAATATCAAAGTGAATTTACAGTTAGATTGGTGTACTAAGACTTTGTTAAGTTTCAGCAATTCTGCTCCTTATCTGATTTCACATAACTGGGTACTAGATTATCTGCTAGACGTGTTACAACAAACTCCAAATTCAAATGATTTAAACTTTATTAATGGTAGATCGAAAGATTGTGCGTTAATTCTAAGAAATTTGATCCAAACGGTCGAATTCACTCAATTATTAGCAGTCAATACAAGAGTTAGAAACATTCTCATTGATTTACTGAAAATATTTAACCAACATAAAATAAAACCAGGTTTTGATAATGAACTTTTAATCTACTTAGTTGAAGTTATTGAAAATCTTTCATCTTATTACGCTCCATGCGATAAAAACGATGAACTATTCTTAAATTTGACACAAATTTTCATGAAATTCAATGATAGATATTTACTAATTTCAATATTAAGATCATTTGCAAGATTTCTAGTAAGAACAAATTTAAAAGTTGAAAACTGTTCTGATGATTTAAATTCTTCAATTTTAGATAAAATCGTATCATTTTTACTGGTTGATGATTACGATTTACTATTAACTTGTTTAGACTTCTTATTTCAATTCACTTTAATTGGTTCAACAAGAATTTCGAATTTATTCAAATCTTCAACTAGAAAAGAAATTTTGAAATCAAAATTAATTCAATTATTATCATATAAACAGAACACGCTAAATAATCCAAATGATTTGACTAATTTGAAGTATTTAAAATTGGTCAAAAGAACAAACCCTCCAGTTCCTACTGTTGCACCAATCTTATCACCTGAACATTATGAAGAAATCTCCAATCTAAATGAACCATTAAGAGCAACAACATGGATGAGATGTTGTTATAAATTTAACCCAGAAAGTGAAGTTACGCAAATTTCATTATGGAAATCATATGAATCCCAATTTGAAAATGATTCAATTTCTAAAAAGAAAAAATTACTACCTGCTGTTGATTTCATTAAAAATGTCAATAATTCATTTCAAGGTTCCAATGCAATGGTTATTAATTTAAATAATGGACAAAGAAAATTTATAATCAAAGGCATTGAACCAAGATTCAAGTCGGTTGATAGAAAAGTTGGTGATTTTGAAGCTTTCAATCCAAATATAACTAATAGTTCAAATGATTTATCAATGATTCCAAAATTTTCAGAACAAGAACCTTTAGTAAATTATCATCCTCCAACCAAATTAAATGATGTTAATAAATCATGTGCTCTAGTGTTGAATAATTTAATCAATGATGATATCGGTAAAGAATTTTTTAAAGATTCAGATGAATTACTATTTTCAAAATTAATTTCAATACCCAGTTTAACTGATGAAATTGAATACTGAACAAGTTAAATTATGATAAACCCCTACACACTTTTAATATCTTAAATATTCTTATTTCATAAAATATTTCATTAAAGCTATGTATCATAAAAATTTATATTATTAGAATAACTGTAAGAAATGAATCTTCTTCTAATCCAAAACATTTTTTTTTATTCTATGTATGTCAAAAAAAACCACCACCACTCACTAAACCACTCTAAGCAAATGCACAAAGTCATAAAAGACAAGTTAGTCTTAAATCATTATTATTATTATTATTATTATTATTATTATTATTATAATTATTATTATTATAATTATTATTATTATTTATTATTATTATTGAATCGAAACAACATTAATTGCATCATTTGATAAATTTGATAAATCATTAAAGTTTTCATGTTTTAAAGAAATTAAATCTTTATAGAAAACAGTTAATCTATTCTTAAAATCGATTGTTTCCATTGAATCAAATTCGGTATAAAAATTATTTAAATCATGAAATTCTAAAATCAAAGGACTTGATAATTCAATTAATTCATTGATTTCTTCAATTGAAAATCTCTTTAAATCTTGTTCGAAAACTTTACTAAAAATCATATAAAATCCAGATTTATCTATCATTGATGATGATGATGATGATGATGATGATGATGATGATGCCATAGTATATAAATTAATTAATTTCTTGAAGAATAAAGATTTCGAAATTTGATAAATTGGTAAATTTGCAACATTTGAGATTAAATAATTTAAGAATTCAAACGGTTTTGAATTTAAAATTCCATGATTGTTGATTATTTTCAATATTATTATTTCTTCATTTTGTAAATAATTGAATAATTTTGGATATATTTCAAAATTGAAAGTCTTTTTATTTATTAAAGAATCTTTTAAAATTTTTAAAACAGTTGATTTATCATCATTCAAAATTGCAAAATTTAAAAAATTTGTTAAATAAATTTCATTCTTTGGTGTAATTAAAAATTCTTCAATTGATTGTGGTTCAATTTTGGAGTTTTTTGGTAATGCAACCATATAATTATATAATTTTAAAGATTGTGAATAGTTATTTGATTGAAATGAATCTTGTAAAAAATTCGAATAAAATTCTATTGAAAATTCTGGGATCCAATCAATTGAATTAAATTTAAACCAAATTTCAAAAGATTTATTGAAATTGATTTTGGATAAGGATAACAAATAACTTGATAATAACATTGTTATTCTAGTTTCATAGTTATCAAATTGTTTAATAGTATTCAATATTCTATCTAAAAATTTAGTTGCCAATTGAATTTCATCAATTGAAATCAAAGTCGATATGAAACTTGAATAAATTTTGAATTGATTTTCATATAATTCAACATCTTCAATTGATTTGACTTTAAACTCTTCATATAATGAAATACACATTTCATAATTTGATGTGAATTTACAATAATTGATTAATGAAGAATAATAAGTTGAGTTTTTAATGAAATTATCTTGTTTCGTTAAAACTTT
Source organism: Phaffomyces thermotolerans (assembly GCA_003707215.2). Taxonomy (NCBI): domain Eukaryota; kingdom Fungi; phylum Ascomycota; class Saccharomycetes; order Phaffomycetales; family Phaffomycetaceae; genus Phaffomyces; species Phaffomyces thermotolerans. Next base: position 41,976 of record PPNJ02000028.1, on the reverse strand, counting down.
CAGTAATGAATCATTGATTAAATTTGGATAAATATTCATACCAGTTAAAATTTTATTGATGATTTGAGAATCGTATTGTTGTAAAGTTAAACAATTTGATGCATTGAAAATGTCAATTGCAATCTTGAAAAAATCATAACCATTGGAAGATAGTTTTGAATTCAATGAAGAATTAATTGACGATTCTAATAATTCATTTATTATAATTGAATAGATTTCATTATTTGGTTTTAGTTTTTCTTGAATTAAATCTTGGTAAATATTTAGTAAAGTTGATAGTTTATCATCTAAAGAATCATCGATTTTTCTTAAACAGATTGATTTTAAGATAATTGAATATAATTCTAATGATGGTATTATATCATTTCTTTTCAAAGCCATGTATAAAGAATTAATTTTTTCATATTGTTTTGTATTGAATGCATTGTGAATTTCTAAAGTTTGTTGATTTAAAAAAGTTTCTAAAGTTTGCTCAGGTTGAGGTAGTTCATCTTCAATTGAAGGTTGATAATATTTTAATACTTCTTGTTCAACTTCAGGTTTTTGTTCAATTAATTTGGAGGAATCCTTTAATTCAATAATATTATCATTTTTTGTATGTAAACTTCTTTTTTGAGTGACTTTATTAACTTGTTTTAAACTTAATGAACTTGTTAGTTTATTAGTTTGATCAATGATTTGTTTTAAGTCAATGTTTGGTAATTTTGAAATAACTAGTGAATAATTATTTATTGATAAAATAATATGACCTTGATTAAATGGTAACATTAAATTTAAAGGATTTTTATAGTGAATATTAGTTGAATTATTATTGTTTTCATCATCTTGATAGAAAGCATTTGGATTATTAAAGTCTAGTTGTAATAACTTTGATGCAGCGAAATTAGCAGGATGTGGATTTGGAAATTTATTTGAATTATGACCTATAGATTCAACGGAAACTAATTGTGAATGTTGTTTGATGTAGTTAAGAGTGGAATCAAAAAAGTCTGCAGGAGTTTGTTGTTTGGCAGCAGTGTGGTAACTCTTTGAAGATATGAAGAAGAATCTTGATCTAAACCCAGTGAATGGCATTTTGACTTAAATAATGATCAATAAACCAAACAAATAATGATTAAATGTAAGAGCCAGTAAAATAGGAATATTAGAAGAAAAAAAAAAGACAACAAACAAGTATTTATAACCAGTGTTATCAAGATGAAACTAATGAAACAGTGAAGAAACCAACCGAATGGATAAAAGGTGAAAGAGTATAAGTTTATTAAAATTGTTTAGTACTTTAAAGACATCTCCCGGAAATAATTTTTCTAAAATCCGGATTAGTTTTTTTTACTTTTTTTTTTTTTTCAAAGTCCGTCAGTTTAAAAAACATCAAATTTGATTGGCTGAAGAGTTCGATTTTTTTTATGCCACTAAAATGAAATGTTAATAAAAATCTATATTCAAAGGCTTTTTTATAATTAAACCATCATCTTTTGATTTAATTTTTCCTCAAAAGATTGGAATTTTTTGTTTTTTTTTTTTTTAGCAATTATCAACACTAATCTACTCTTTCTCTTCTTGTAGTTTAAATGGAAGATTACACACAGGATTTTTCAGATCAATAGGTCTAAACTCAATTATATACAGATACAAGACAGGATAATATAATGTAGAGTACTGGCTAGTATATTCAACATGAATATACAACTGATACTTACTCTCAATGATTCTAAATATTAATATTAATATTAATATTAATATTCTTTGTGAATCCATATATCATATACAATTAGCTGTACGTTGACACTAGTATAAATTAATTCATGATCCGTCGTACTATTTTTATAATTATTAATATTTCAAAAATTAATTACATATAATTATTAATTAGCTATATATCGATAAAATAGCTAAAATTAAGTATGATAATATTAAAGTATAATATATATATTTCAAATATGCCACAATATAATATAGTTAATCAGATTTAAATCATCTGACTAGTGACCACATAATAGTATAGATATCTTAATATATTCAATAGTATATAAAATGATATATAGAACTCTATATAGATAATAGCTGTAATACCTATATTGTTAGTATCATTATTGTTATTGTCAATATTAGCATCTAAATTTATGCTTATGAAGTGCTAAATTTTCTTTCTAAAATGAAACAAATATTTTTCCGAATAAACATGAAACAACTTTGAACATACAAAAATTTACTTTCAAACAACTTAAAAACTAGCTAAAATCACTTGAAAACATGAGTCTAATCTCCTGAGAATTTAACAGAAGTAAAACAAAAAATGCTTTCAAGGAAAGTGATCCACAACATCGTTGGAAAAAATCTTAATAGGTCAACTATTAAACATATAAGACACTTGTCTTCATCAACTACATCAAATGCTGTCCAAAGTCTACCTCCAATGGCTTCAGTTCAAACAGTGAGAAATTTGTACCAAATAAAGGAAGAATACTATAGGGCTTTCAATTCAAACTGGCCAGGTGAATTTTATGTAAAATTAAGAATTCTTAGTGATATAAATAAAGATTCTGATCTTTATTTATTCAAATTTGGAAAGTTTTATAAATTATACTTTGAGTCTGCTGTTAAGTTTTCTAAATATCTGAGTATTGAAACTCTTTACACTGATACAAATAACGCCACGGTTCGGTATTGTTATATCAATGAAAGTCAGTTCTTAAATATCATTGGTAATTTCAATCATTTAAATATTTTCATTATGGAAGATGGGAATTTGAGATCTGATGCAAGAGTCTTGTATGAAAGAAAACCAAACAAGGATTTAAAATCATGCAATATCGTTAGTATTTCTACTAAAGCTGTTAAAAATTCAGTTACATTGGTTGGTGTTACATGTTTTGATATGATCAGTAAAAAATTAATAATTACTGAGATTAATCAAAACTCTCTAGAATCTTTTATTGAAAATGTAGACGCCAAAGTTGTTATCATGCATGATAGAGATAAAGAAAACGTTAAATTCAACTGGAAGAGTAAATTATCACCTCAATTATTTCACACGTATGACTTTGAACCATTAGATAAAGAGTTTTTTGAGTTTTTTAAAGAAGATGAATCTATTATTAAATCAAGATTTAGGAACAGAACGGTAAATCAAGTGAAATCTTTGAGAAATTTGATGGGTTATTTCAAATTATTTCAAATTGAAGAACGTTTACCAACACCAAACCTTATTGAACAAGATATCTTGAAAATTGATAAATTTACATTAACTGAATTAGAAGTATTTAAAGAAAAAGTTTCACCTAAAAGAGAATCATTTTTCTATTCATTCTGTCGAACATACTTGAAAACAAAACAAGGTGAAACTTTTTTACGTTACTTGGTTGAAAATCCATCATGTGAATTATATAAAATAGAAAGAATTCATCGTCTAAGTCAAAGCTTGCCCAGAATGAATGTAAGAAAATTCTTGGAAGGTATTACATTAAATAGTTCAGAGCTAGACAAATTAAATAAAAAGAAAGAGGATGTCAATGAAATGATTTTCGGTCTTTATAGAATTTTTTTTAACATAAATCAAGCCCAAAGAATTTATGAAAGTTTGGAAAGACATTTCAAATCTTCCAGTTATCCTTTAACAAAACTAACTGATTTAGGATTGGAAAAGACTTATGATTTAATTGATTTTTTTTCTTATAAAATCCCCAAAAAATTAATCAAAAATCTATCAATTGCATTTGGTATGGTTGCAGACAGAATAGAGGAATTAAAATTGGAAAGAATCTTGAGAGAAAAAAGGTCAAATGGTACACAAATCGATAAGTTAACTGATGAAGAATGGGATACGATTATAAAAAAATTAAAGTCAACCTCTATAAATAAAGTTGATCATAATGAAATAGTTCTGAAGGCTTTTAGTAATCAATTTGATGAAATAACAAAAGCTTTTATTGAAGATACTAAGTTTACTGGCATCAAAGTCGGAAAAGAAGATCAAATTCAATGGTTTGTGGATCAAATTACAAATAAATCTTTTGAAATTATAGAACTAGATGAATTAATTGGAAAAATTGATGTTTATTCCACATTTGGTGATCTCGTTGAAACAAAATTATTCAAAATTCCCGTATTAAGAGGTGGTGATGGTCTTAATTCTAGTAAATTGTTTAAGTTTTCAAATCCTGAAAAGGAAATTCAGATTAAATCAGGAGCAAAATCTTTCTTTGTTACAAATGGTGGAGAAAATGATAAAGGAAAACATTTTTTACAAAATTATTGTCGTTGTATTATCTTAGCACATATTGGATGTCCGTTACCTTCATTAAGATCTGATTTTGGTATTTGTCATGAGATAATCGTATTTAGAGCTGATAAAATATCGTTTGATAAAGATTTTAACAACTTGAAGGGTTATTTGCAAGATGATGATGGTAAGAGTAGAATATTAATGTTTAATAATTTTGGTAAAGATTTAAATTCAAAGCAAATTACAGACTTAGTTGATTTAATTAAACAGTTAATCAAGAATACAAATTGTAATGTTTTAATGGATTCCAAATTATCATTAAATGATGACTCTTACTTTGGTGATTTGAAATCAGATCCAACTGTACAATTTGAACAAGTTGATGGGAAATTTTCAGAAGAGCTTGAGGAAATGAGTGAAAAAGAAAAGAGAGAACAAACAAGTCTTGCCAAAAACTTCAAGTATGATACATTTTTTACAAATTGAAAACCCAAAAACATTCAATTATTAATAGTGATTTGTGTATTTTCATAAAACGTATTTTCGATCTGAATCTATTAATTTCCTTCTTCATTCAAGGTGAAAATTGTGGTTCATCTTTTTTGACGCATTGTGAAATAAATAAAAAAAAAAAAAAAAAATCAACACAAAAATTATTCAAACAATTCTCGAACTGAAAGTCTTTAGAAAAATGGCAGAAGAAGAGCAAATAGTACAATGGAAGTCTACTAAAGTCATCGGGATTATTGGATTGGGTGACATGGGCTTATTATACGCCAGAAGATTCAGTCAAGCAGGTTGGAAAGTGGTTGGATGCGATCGTGAAGAGATTTATCAAGATCTGATAAATAAGTACAAAGATGAACCGTTTGAAGTACTGTTAAATGGTCATTTTGTTTCAAGAATGGCCGATTATGTGATATACTCTGTTGAAGCTGAAAATATCGAGAAAATTGTCAAGACTTATGCACCATCTTCTAAAATTGGTGCTATTGCTGGAGGTCAAACATCATGTAAAAATCCAGAAATCAAAGCATTTGAAAAATACTTACCAAATGACGTTCAGATTATCTCGGTTCATTCATTACATGGTCCAAAAGTTAATACAACGGGACAACCTTTAGTCATAATCAATCATAAATCATCAGGAAATTCATTAAAATTTGTTAAGAGTTTGATGTCATGTTTGAACTCTAAAGTGGTTGAGTTAACAGCAGAAGAACACGATAGAATCACAGCAGACACACAAGCAGTCACACATGCAGCCTTCTTATCGATGGGTGTAGCATGGCATAAAGCAAGATTATATCCTTGGAAAGTATCTAAATGGGTTGGTGGTATTGAAAATGCTAAAATTAATATTTCATTAAGAATTTTCTCAAATAAATGGCATGTTTATGCTGGATTAGCAATCACGAATCCAAGTGCCCATAAACAGATTATGCAATATGCTCAATCAGTTACTGAATTATACTCATTGATGATTGAAGGTAAAATTGAAGAATTATCAGAAAGAGTTTTAAATGCCAAAAAATTTGTGTTTGGACATTTAGCGAAAGATCATGAGTTACTATTAGACGATGAATTATTAGCACAGTTTTCATTGAATAGAACACCTCCTGGTAAGTCCACACCAAACTCACATTTATCATTATTAGCTATAGTTGATTCATGGTTTCAATTAGGAATAGTTCCATATGATCATATTATTTGTTCAACGCCATTATTCAGAATCTTTCTAGGTGTTTCCGAGTACCTGTTCTGCAGTGATGGCTTATTAGAGAAGGCGATTCAAGATTCTGTTGACGGAAAGGCGTTTAGATATGATGATTTAGAATTTACAATAGCTGCTAGAAACTGGAGTAATATTGTTTCATTTGGTAGTTTTGAATTGTACAAAAGAGAGTTTGAGTCCACGCAGGAATTCTTCCAGCCAATGCTGGCTGAAGCCAATAAAATTGGTAATGAGATGATCAAAACAATCAATGAAAAAGTTAGAGAAAGAGAGCATAACGAATAAAGAGTCTATATTTTTGGTCTTTGTGTAAGAGATAAAAAAGATCCGAGGTCCTTTTTTTTCCCACCCTCGGAACATCGATTTTCAATTTTCCACTTTATACACATTATTTATTAACTAAATATGATCTTTTGGTTAAATCACACATAAAATACAGAATCAGGGGCACACAGTCATGGGTAACGTCTTCTCAGGGATATTTGGTAAACTTTGGGGAACCAACAAGGAAATCAGAATATTGATCTTAGGGCTAGATGGTGCCGGTAAGACCACGATACTATATAAACTACAAATAGGTGAAGTTATCAATACGAAGCCAACCATTGGGTTCAACGTGGAGACGCTAAGCTACAAGAACTTGAAATTGAACGTGTGGGATCTAGGTGGCCAAACCTCCATCAGACCTTACTGGAGATGTTATTACGCAAACACTGCTGCTGTCATTTTCGTTGTTGATTCAACCGATAAAGAACGTATTGATGTTGCTAAAAAGGAACTGCATATGATGCTTTCAGAAGAAGAACTTTCAGACTCTGCATTACTAGTGTTTGCCAACAAACAAGATCAACCTGGTGCTTTAAGTGCTGCTGAAGTATCCAAGGCATTAGATCTTGTAGAATTGAAAGATCGTAGTTGGAGTATCGTGGCGAGTAGTGCCATTAAAGGTGAAGGTCTAACTGAAGGTCTAGACTGGTTGATTGATGTCATAAAAGATGAGCAATTGTAATCTTAATATATAAATATATATATATATATATAAATAATATCATAAAATGTCTGAATACTTGATTAAATGTAATGAAAATTGTCTTCGGGTATTAATACACTTTATACAATTTTTTGATTGCTTTTACTACACTTTCGCAACAATGTTCACTCAGAGGTTCATTAGATCTGCTTGGAAGCTTCACAGACCAATAAGGGGTCTTCACACACGTCAACTACCGAAAAAGTTGTCTTATAAGCCAGTATTTCTAGGTACAAGTTTTTTGATTGGTTCCTCTATATATTTTAGTGACGTTATTAAAAATGATATTAAAAAAGATCCATTGATTCCAATTGAAGCTGATACTTATGAAAATGGATTATTCTTATCATCACAAAATGAATTAAAGAAGGAAAAACAAGATTATAGGGATTCCAAATCAAGATCAAAGTTGAAATGGTTTTATAAATTAAAATTCATAATTAATGATTATATCATTGATCCAATTGTGACAATAGGAAGATTCTTTGAATTAACTCTGATATTTATGCCTATATTAATCACAATCCCCATGTCATATCTTGGAAGAAGACAACCATTATACTCAAATGAAAAAAATGGTGCTTTATTATGGTATAAACTAATTAGATGGAGTTTAGAAAGAGCTGGAGCAAGTTTTATAAAATTAGGTCAATGGGCAGCATCAAGAACTGATATTTTCCCAACTGAATTCTGTAATGAATTAGGAAATTTACATTCTAATGCTAAAAGTCATTCTTTCAAATATACTGAAAAAATTCTAACAGAATCATTTGGTTTAAAGATCGAAGAAATTTTCAAAGAATTCAATAGAACTCCAATTGGTGTTGGTGCTATAGCACAAGTTTATTTAGGTACATTAAATGATAAAGTACTAAAAGAAGAATCAACTTCACATTCACCAAATAAAAATGAAAGAGTTGCAATTAAAATAATGCACCCTGGAGTTGTTGAAACTATTCAAAGAGATATTAAAATCATGAAGTTTTTCGCTTCTTTAATTGATTTGATACCAACTATGGAATGGCTGTCATTGCCTGATGAAGTTAGAAACTTTGAAATTTTAATGAATTTACAACTAGATTTGAGAATTGAAGGATTGAATTTATTAAAATTTAAAGAAAATTTTGATAAGAACTTGTTCATCAATTTTCCAAAACCATATTTGAATTATAATAATAGATTCATTCTAATTGAAGAATACATTCAAGGTATTTCAATGTCAAAATTCTTAGAATTGAAAAATTCAAAACATGATAATGAAATTTTTAAAAGAATAAGTGATGAAATCATTGATTCTTTTTTACAAATGTTGATTTTGAATAATTTCATTCACTCTGATCTACATCCAGGTAATATAATAATAAGATTTATTAAAACTAACGAATTGAGAACCGAATTGAGATCAAATGATGAGAATCAACTAGATGTAGTTAATAGATTGAAGTCTGTCACTAATGATAATAAATTGTTCTTAAAAGAGTTACAAAAACTTTATCAAGAAGGTTATCAACCAGAGATTTGTTATATTGATGCAGGCTTAGTCACTGAACTAAATGAATTGAATCGTGTTAATTTCATTGGATTATTTAATGCTTTGGCTGAATTTGATGGATATAAAGCTGGTGAATTAATGATTGAAAGATCTAAGACACCAGAAACTGCAATTGATGGTGAAATTTTTGCATTAAAAGTGGAAAGATTAGTTGATAAAATCAAACAAAGAACTTTCACATTAGGAACTGTATCAATTGGTGATTTATTAGAAAAAATGTTATCAATGGTTAGAGGACATCATGTTAGAATGGAAGGAGATTTCATTAGTGTCATAGTGGCAATCTTACTAATTGAAGGAATAGGAAGACAGTTGGATCCTGATTTGGACTTATTTGCAAGGTTTGTATATTTTGGATTTATCAATGGTATGCCAGAAAACTAACCTCTTTAAAACAGTTCATTGCCTATATTAAGACAAGTTGGAATAAGAGATCAAAAGGATAAACTATCGATGTTCAAAGTGTGGTTAACGTTAGAAGTCAGACAGTTCATCAGTCTGAGTGTCCAGGACGTGAGTATTGTGTTTAATATGAGTATCTCTGTCTGAATTACTAACATATCGAAAAATAGATATATAATCTGGTTAAATCAGATAGATTATGTGCCAATTACTGAGAGATGACTCTAATGGGCTTTCCCCCATATAAAAGAACGATTTGAAGATGATTTCGTGTAGTTTTACGCATTGGTGTATACGTCAATATCAGTTACCCGAAAGACAATTCTTTTTTGAATCTCTTCAACCACGTGAATCTATAAATAAATAAATAAATATTTTCATTTCATTTTACTGGACCTATGAGGAAAGAGGTATATTGCTCGTTTAGTGTAATTCAGTCAAGATGAAGTTTGGTAAAACAATCACTTCCAACCAGGTCCCGGAATGGAGTCACAACTATATGAATTATAAAGATCTAAAGAAACAAATCAAACATGTGATGAATGTCCAAACTAATATCAGCAAATCTACAGAAAACGTCAATGATAAACACCATTTAACTCATCCTGAAGTCAGAAGTGCATTAGCCACTTTTTTTTTTTCAATTGATAGAAATATTGAGATGGTTGATGATTTCTACAATAAACAATATTCAGAATATGATAAAAGATTGAAGAAATTAAAGACAATCATTTCAACTTTTGATGAATCAACTTTCGATAACGATGAGTTGGAAGAATTAATGGGTGTGCTGGTTGAAATAAGATCAGTTTTCAGAAATTTGAAGTGGTTTGGTGAATTAAATAAAAGAGGTTTTGTTAAAATTTTAAAGAAATTAGATAAGAAATGTGGAACTATTCAACAGGAATCTTTTCTAATTTCAAGAGTTTATCCTTTAAGTTTCTCAAATGAGGTAGATATAATTAATAATTTATCAGAAGTTAGTGAGTTTTTAAATAAAATATCTCCTCTTGTTAAGAATAACTCAAGAAGAAGCGTTCCAAGAGATGGTTCTGTTTCTCCTGATAATTTCTTAAGATTTATTCAAAAGGATGACAATGAAAGTCTTATTCAGCAATTATCCTCACAATACAGTTCACTGGCCTTAGTTCCAACTAAACTAATGATTTCACTATTGAATAAATCTGCTTTGTATCAATCAATTAAATGTATTGAAAAATTATTAGAAATTATACCATCATTGAGTGATCCATCTGACATTTCAGGCAGAAACTTCTTTCATCATCATGTCATTAGCTTAGGTAAGAAAATTCAAGGTAAAACTCCTTCAGAAACAGAGAAATCGTTATTTGAATTACATTCTCATTTACATTTAACTGTTTCAAAAAATCAAGGTCCAAATCCAAAATTAATTGGTTCTTTCAGTCCTGATGGTATTAATTCAAATAATTCCACAGAATCTTTATTATTCATCTTGAAGAATTTACCTCCTCATTTAAGACCTTCCTTATTACAGAAAGATCATTATAAAAGAACTCCATTACATTATACCTCTCAATATGGGTTGAAAGGTATCACTGAGATTATCATTGAGTTTTTAATGAAATGGAATGCCTGGGATGCTTCAATTCCAATTGATGATGTTAAAATTTGGGGCGATGCAGAATCTCTAACCCCTTTACATCTATCAGTATTGGGCTCACATCCGCTAACAACCCAAGTCTTGGTCTCAAATTCAAATTATTCCTTATCTTCCTCTAAAATCTTCCTGTTAGCATCAAGGTTAAACTCTAAAAAAATTCTAGAAATTTTATTGAATTGTAATGGAATTGATATTGATTTCATTGATGAAAATTCAAATAATGAAACTGCTTTATACATTGCAACAAAATTGAATTTTGTTGAAACTGTTGAATTTCTATTATCTAAAAATGCAAATACAGAAATTTCAGAATCTTCATTTGGTTGGACTCCAATATTTATTGCAGCTGTTGAAAACTTATTTGAAATCGTTGATTTATTGAAAGAAAACGGTGCTAATTTCACAAAAATTGACGAATCTGGTTGGACACCAATGGAGCATGCTTGTCTAAGAGGACATTTGAAAATTGCAGATCAATTAAAACCAAATGAAAAGGATTATAATGAATTAATCAGAAACGTTTTGAGTAATTATAATTCAGATAATTCTTCAAGTGTTTCAATAAATGAAAGACCAACTTTATCGAGAGAAACTTCTGTTGAAAGAGTTCAAAGACTTAATGAAAAAACTATCAAAGATGAGCTGTATAAAACTTTGAAACAACAAAAATCTAACGACACAAATTTATCAACTTCGTCTACATCTTCACCATCCAACCAACTACAACAAAAACCTGTTAAACAATTTGGTCATAGATATCTAGAGCAAGATGAATCATTAATAGTTTTAACATTAGGATCAAATGATACAAGAGATAACAGTCCCGTTGTTCAATTAGATCGTGTTCCAATTTCCAAAGTTCACTCAACTGAATTAGATACTGCTTTATCGTTAGTGATTAGTAAAAAACAAAAACCTTCATATGATGTTGATCAGAATGATGAAGATCAACGTATTGTTATTGATTTACCATTAGATGAAGTTGAACCGATCACGTTCCGTTCTAAAAATTCAAACATGGATGAAGTTGTTTATTTTGATATTGTGCCAACTTATGGAGGTCAACAAAAACATTCTAAAATCTTGGGTAGAGCAGTGGCAATTATGGATAAAATCAGTACTAAAGTTGGTAATCATAGATCATCTTTGAATAAATTAATTACATTACCTATCATTGAAACTGAAACTTTGGATTTATTGGGTACCATTAATTTCGAAATTTTAATAGTTACACCATTTATTCATCCAAATTTGAACGTAAATTTAACTGATACTTATTGGAAATCTTTGATTCAATCAAGAGTTATTGGTCATAGAGGTCTTGGTAAGAATAATAACAACAAAAACTCATTACAGTTGGGTGAAAATACCATTGAATCATTCATTGCAGCATCTTCATTAGGTGCATCTTATGTTGAGTTCGATGTTCAATTGACAAAAGATCATGTTCCTGTTGTTTATCATGATTTCTTGGTTGCTGAATCAGGGGTTGATATTCCAATGCATAATTTAACTTTAGAACAATTCTTACATATGAATCAAATTCCTGGTAATGAAGAAGAATATAGACATACTAAAGATGATGATTATGTTGTTCTAAGATCAAGACCAAAATCTTCACCTTATTTAAATGGTTATGGTTCAAAAGCTAAAAATATGTTTAGTGAAAAAATGAAATTAACTAGAACTTTTAAAGAGAAGGGATTTAAAGGAAATTCAAGAGGTGATTCAATTGCATCGTCATTTGTTACATTACAAGAATTATTCAAGAAAATTCCTGGAAAAGTTGGTTTTAATATTGAATGTAAATACCCTTTATTATTTGAAGCTCAAGAAGAGGATATTGGTGAAGTTTACGTTGATTTGAATTATTGGATAGACACTGTTTTGAAAGTTGTTTTTGATAATATGGAAGGTCGTGATATTATATTTAGTTCGTTTCATCCTGAAGCTTGTTTATTATTATCATTAAAACAACCAAATATTCCAATATTATTCTTAACTGAATCTGGTTCTTCATTGATGCCTGATGTTAGAACTGGATCATTACAAAGTGCAATCAGATTTTGTAAAAGATGGAATCTATTAGGTATAGTTTCAGCTTGTGAACCTATTGTTAAATGTCCAAGATTAGCAAGTGTTGTGAAATCTAGTGGGTTAGTGTTTTTCACTTATGGTGTTGAAAATAATGATCCTGATAATTCAAGATTACAAATGGAAGCAGGTGTTGACGCAGTTATCGTTGATAACGTCTTAGCTGTTAGACAAGGTTTGACTAAAGAATCATTTGAATATAAAAAAAAATTCTCAAAATGTACTCAAGATCACCAAAGTGCTAGTGTTAATGAAATCAAGAAATTAGTTAATGATACAGAAGTTTTACTTATTTGAAAATCATAATTAAAATATATACTGCTAATTGCTTCTTTTACCTTGAACTATAAAAACACCAGTATCTTCTTCATTGTAAATATATGGAGATTTTCTTAATATTGAATTTATCGCTACTCTTATCTTTGAAATACCACCTTCACTGTGATTACCACGCCCAGTGATTATGATGAATGGCTCAACAAGTCTTGCCATGTCACCTTTTTGAGTTTTCCCAATCTCAACTCTTTCTTTTATTTCATCGTTCCACCAATCTTTGAGTGCTTCAATACATGTAACTTTGGCGTTATCAACAATGAAATGATGCAAATCTATTTTGTTTTGGGTTTTAGCGTGTGATAATTGTTGTTTTCTTAAAGACAACTGATAACTGTCTAATGGAATTCCTTTACTAGTATCAAATGATGAAGTGTTTGAATTTGATAATTGTCTTTTAGATTTCTTACCCACTGGGACAAAATCAGGACTTTTAATTGGATGTTTGATCTTTGGAATTGTTGAAAAATTCAAGGTTGGTTTGATGTAAGTTAATTTAGAAGCATTGTTTTCGATAATATAGAATAAAACGTTTAAAACTTTCGAAATATCACCTTTGAAGAATTTCAAACAATAAATACAAAATTCCCAACTTACTTCAACTAATTTATCATCAGCAGAAACTATCTCTCCAAGTGATACAACTTTAGGGTTATCTTCATGATAAACGTATTCCTCCTCCTGTTCTTCTTCTTCATTTGGAAGAGATGATGAATGGCTAGATTGAACTCTAGGGATATTAGAAATAGATCGTAAAGCTCTCACATGTGGTGGTCTTCTTATAATTGGCCGATAATTCACTATAATATCAATGACTGTCTCAACAACTAGCCTCTTATTCTTATTGAAATAGACATAAGTATCATCTTCTTTGATATTTGTTAATTCAATGATTTTTGCAACTTTTTGTTCCATTATATCTAATGTTCCTGAAGAATGATGATTTTCATCATCTGAACTAATCCCATAATCATCCATTAGCTTTTCAACAGCTTTCTCAACGTTATAATTGTAATTTTCTAACGTATCTTCAATGACTCTTTGTGATAGATGAGGTAAAATGCCTAAAATATTGAAAACCCTGAAATCCGTTCTATTTATTTCATCTTCATTCCCTGAGATGTAACCCAATTGAGGTTCATCTTTTGTGTCATCATCATTAGCATTCAAATCAAGAACAGCATCGAATGAGTTTGTCAATAAATAGTTGACAGTTTTTTCAAAATCGTTATCAAATCGTTTCAACGTCCTGTTAACTTCATCAGTTGGAAGATGAGGAAATATTTCTAGTATTTCTGATTCATTTGTATCCATTCTTGGGATTCTCAAAGATCATGAAGAGAAAGTTGTCGAAATATTCAATCATTTTATTATTTCATTTTGTCCTTTGTTCTGTCCCATCTGAGATGCTGAGATGAGCTTGATTACGTAACAAATGAAAGAAACAAGAGATAAAGGAAACAAAGATGAAACAGAGATGAAACAGAGAAGAGTAAGTCAGTAGAAGTAAATCAGTAGAAGTGGTGATACGATATTCAACAAGTTTGCCGAATTTTTGTATTCAGATTTTTGTATTTTAGATTTTTTTATTTTTTCCCTCATAAATTATATTTTACAATAAAGATCATCAAGTATCAAGTCATTAATTATATCATCTATTCACTTCTCTTCTTTTCTCATCTTTATCAATGTCTTCAAGAGAACCAACCATTTCATCAAATCGTCTTCAGTTTCTGCACAAAATCTGATTCTTTTCAAAGGTGTTATAATTAGCATACAGTGAAGTTTAGTCCTACTTAACGGATCCAATTCCACAACATCTAAGATGTCATTGACTTTGATCTTCTTGTATATCTTGTTCTGTTCACAGTCTCTATAAGTTTTAAAGAAAAATAAGAAATGATTGGTTAATAACATATAATACCTTTTCCATTGATTATAACGTTTTTTCAAACGATAGATGTAACCTTTACCAATGATATGATCTGGAGAACTTGATGCTAATGAGTTGTAGTAAATGTGCTTGTTTTTTGGTTTTTCTTCATCATCATTATTAACGAGTTCTTCATCTTTTTCATGAATAGCAGGAATAGCAGGAACAATTCCAGTGAAACTCACGGAAGAATGTTCTTTTGAAGTTAACTCGTTATCACCAGACGTGAAATTATCATCAGTTCCACTTAATTGTAAATTTTGGAAGTCACTGGGTAGTAATTCAGAATTAATCTTTGGTTTGATAAATTCAAAATCATTGTCTTTATCAACAACATTTTCATCTTCATTATTTGATCTAAAGTTCTTATTTTTTGTTGTTTGGGTTGTTGATGGAATTGGTAGTTCTCTTTGTTTATTAATCAATAAATCTAAACATTCAATCCATTTCTTATAAGTTTCCTCATCAGATGCTTTCAAATGGAAGATTCTCTTATTTGTCACAATAATCAAATGAAACTTATGATGGTCTGGGATCTCATTGAACGATAGTATCTCATCAAGATTAATAACTCTTAAAGCTTTATACTCTTTCGAATCTTTATAATAGGCCAGTTGATTCTTTCTCAAAACAAACCACTTTTTCTGCCAATTGTGTGATTTGTTCCTCTTTGAAAGATACGATGAGTACACCACTTCATGCTCAGCAATCAAGTCTACACTTGGCGTCTTGTCAGTCATCTGGACTCTTCAATTGATCAAAAGTGTCAATTATATAAATAAATTGTTGTACAAAAAAGAAAAAAAAAATAATTGGTTTTTAAAAAGAACAGAAATGAGAATTAATTTACAAGATTATTCTGTTTGTCACAATAAATACATTGAAATCAGGTGCAGGGTTCACACTTCACCACTTTTTCTTCTTAATCTTCTGCAGTTTCTCTCTTTCCACGATTTCTCGGAGCATCAAAGCTAAAGTTTCATCAACGTTTGAATTGAACTCGTTATCGACTAAAACGAACGAAGATTTCCATTCTTGAGCTAGCTTCTTTCCCTTCTCAATCAGTAAAGGACTGGCACCATCATGTTTAGCGTGCGTGCACATGATTATAATGGGAGGTGGAGACTCAGGAGAACTTGGATCAATACTTAATTCATCCAAATGAGAACTGATCTTTCTCAGTTCAGCCAATTTACGTTGCTCCTCTTCATGATTCTTCATCTTCCATAGCTGCTTGATCCCGTAGATTAAGGAGTAAACATCACCTTCTGCACCTTTCTTTCTTTTCTTTTCATAGTTTCTGTATTCTTTCCACGCATCGAATATAGCACCTCTTATTAATTCCAAAATACTCAAAGAATCGTCTTTAGTATTATTACTCTCAACGTCATTATAGTTACTGTCATTATCATTATCATTATCTTGTGTTGTTATTGGAGTCAAACTTTCATCATAACTTGGAGGGTGTAAAGATGGAACTGCACAGTAAGTGAAGATGTAACCATTGACATTCCCATCTAATTCACTTGCACCAGAGGCAACTAATAAAGGATTAGTGGATACAGGTCTTCTCGGTTCATTGGCCAAGTTATGAAGATCCTCTTTATCTAAATTTCTATATAATGAAACTTCTAAAAATGGTACAACTAGATGAGGATTAAATGGAGGAGTGTCGATTAACTCGATTTGAATTGGTGATATTAGAGGAGCAACGTATTGTTCAGAATCTGATTCATCTTGGAACTTATAACAGTAATATGTATTTCTAATAGAAGAACCCCTTGGAGTTGTTAAAGACGAGGATCTTCTTTTCCTGAATTCTGGTGATGATATTCCTTTATTATAAGATTGGAAAATAACAGGAGATAAAACTATATCATCTTCTTGAGTGATCAATTTCTTAGCTTCTAGAGTCCCATACTCATCTAATATAGTCCTAACTTTAGTAGAATCTGGGTTGAAGTCAAGTAATAGCATCGTTGATTTATGTGTTGGATAGTAAGTTTCTCTAAAGAATCCAGAGTGAATACGATTAGCAAAGGTTGATTTTCCCACCATTGGAGCACCAAGAAGCACGATCTTCACTGCATTAGTATCATTGAGACACTGTGACATGGCCTTCCTTTTGTTGTATTTTCTTAGTAATTGTGTCGTCCTTCTCCCACTAAATAATTTTTTTTTTTTTAAGGGCTCATCTCAAAAGATAAAAGAATCTACAATCACAATATCTAAATATGGAAGATCTATCTTAAATATACAATGGTAGAGACAATTCGATGCATCAAGCATCAATCAAGTTTTCTTCAGCTCTTTGTTGTTCGGCTTCATCTTGTCTGCTTTCTTCATTGTTGGTTCTGTCATAGAATTCGTTTAAAATCTTTGGAGAAATTCTATTCAACATTTCCTTTGGATAAATTCTTAACAATGACCAGGCTTGATCCAAACTTTCAAAGATACTTCTGTTTTCGTAAGCACCTTGAGCAATGAAAGTCTTTTCAAATTTTTCTAAAAATTCTAAAGATAATTTATCTT
The DNA here is from genome assembly GCA_003707215.2 of Phaffomyces thermotolerans. Lineage (NCBI taxonomy): Eukaryota > Fungi > Ascomycota > Saccharomycetes > Phaffomycetales > Phaffomycetaceae > Phaffomyces > Phaffomyces thermotolerans. The sequence goes on along the minus strand of PPNJ02000028.1, from coordinate 24,498 downwards.
CATTTGATAATGCTTCTTCACCGACAACTGCCTTCATTGCAGCTGCATCTCTACCAATAGCATATTTCGCATACAATTGATTGGAAACATCACCGTGATCTTTTCTTGTCATACCTTCACCAATAGCTGACTTCATCAATCTTGATAATGATGGTAAAACGTTGATTGGTGGATAAATACCTCTATTTGATAATTGTCTATCAATGGAAATTTGACCTTCAGTGATATACCCAGTTAAATCAGGAATTGGATGTGTGATATCATCATTTGGCATGGTTAAGATCGGAATTTGTGTAATTGAACCATTTCTACCTTCAACTCTACCTGCTCTTTCATAAATGGTTGATAAATCTGTATACATATAACCTGGATAACCTCTTCTACCTGGAACTTCTTCTCTTGCAGCAGAAACTTCTCTTAAAGCATCAGCATATGATGACATATCAGTTAAAATGGTTAAAACATGACGTTCAGTTTGATAAGCTAAATATTCAGCAGTGGTTAAAGCTAATCTTGGTGTAATAATTCTTTCAATGGTTGGATCGTTAGCTAAATTTAAAAATAAAGAAGTTCTTTCTAATGAACCATTTTCTTCAAAATCTTGTTTGAAAAATCTTGAAGTTTCTAAATTAACACCCATTGCAGCAAAGACAATAGAGAAATTATCTTCATGACCATCATGGACATCTTTAGTTGGTCTAACTAAACCGGCTTGTCTACAAATTTGAGCAGCAATTTCGTTATGTGGTAAACCTGAAGCAGAAAAAATTGGGATTTTTTGACCTCTTGCAATGGAATTCATGGTATCAATTGCAGAGATACCAGTTGAAATCATTTCTTCAGGATAGATTCTTGCGTATGGATTGATCGGAGAACCATTGATATCCAAATAATCTTCAGCAAAGACTTTTGGACCATTATCAATTGGTCTACCAGAACCATCGAATATTCTTCCTAGAGTGTCTTCAGAGACTGGAATCTTTAAATTTTGACCAGTGAATTCAACTCTTGTCTTTTTCACATCAATACCAGAAGTACCTTCGAAAACTTGGACGATAGCTCTGTCACCACGGACTTCTAGAACTTGACCAGCTCTAACTGTACCATCTGGTAATGTCAAATTAACAATTTCATTAAAACGTGGAAATTTAACGTTTTCTAAAATGACTAAAGGACCATTAACACCACCGACAGTGTTATAGTTGATTCTTGGTTTAATTTTGAAGCCTTCGGTGGCTGCTTTCTTGTTCAATTCGAACAATTCTTTATCAGAGATTGACATTATTTGAATTGGATTTGATTTTATAAGGAGGACCATATTTCCCATTCTTCTTTTTTTGGGTTTTGGCTGTCTGATTTACCCGGAGTGTTCCCGGGGGCTCATAATTCTAGCAGCCATTTTTTTAAATTAATACAGATTGATATATACATGAAGCCAGGGATTGGAGTGTTTATTATTCATTCATTGACAACGTGCCACTCGTTTCTGTTTAGCCTTCTTTTCGTGCTCAAAAATTGAAAGATTTTCTCTCTTAAAGAATGCAAATTAATTTCTTCAATATCATAGTTGAAATCAACTTTATGTTGATTGAAGCATAATTTATATAGCAATTCATCGAATTTAAACAGTTGATTCATGTTTAGTTCACCTTCAACCAATTCTAAACCTTTCAGTAGAAAAACTAGATTATGAATCATCTTTGATATCAAATCACAATAATTCTGTAATTCATTCAATTCAAGATCAAATAAGTCATTGTCTAAATACTTCAATTTCACGGGAACGTCATAAGGTAGAACAACTAATAGGATCTTGCTTATGGAGTTGATGAATTTAACGGTTTTCTCTAAACTTGAATTAATGATCTCTTTACTGAATTCTAATGAATTGAAAACTGAAATCATTGGGGAGAATGCTATAGTATAGAAAATCCTACTGGAAAATTTCTTCTTTCTGATTATATAAAGGCTGATCAGTTCTTGAAATAATAATGATTTGGATATATTGATCTGTTTAATCAATCTTGAGTTATCAATTTCCAACTCTTTATTATTTTTGTTGCTATTTGTTCCCAATTTATTCTTTCTTTCTTCAATGTTAGATCTTTTATCATCTATAAGTTTCTTCAATGATTCCAATCGGTTCTTTTTATCCTTAATTTTATTATCAATGACATCAATTTGCCTTCTTATCTTGTTTATTTGATGTTTGAATAATATCAAGTCTATTGTCAGCAACCTTGAGCTTAGAACAACACTCATCTGCACACTTCCTTGCAGTTCTAGCTCATTGTTGACAAATTTAGCAATCAATTCATTATTGGAAACTGTCTGCAATATCTCATCAATTTGTTCTTTTGATGAATCAACAGTGATTAATGATTCTATGTATTTTAATTTGATTGGCAACAATTCGAAATTAGTGCAGCTTGTGCACAATAAATCATCTGCCCGATGGCATATCCCACACCGACTTACACTCATAACGACGAATTCAGTTCTGTTTACCTTTATAATATAATTTATTGTGTCAAAAATGTCAAAGTGTCTTATGTAATAGAAACGAGTTAAATGTATGAGAACGATACTACATAATCAGTAATAGAATCTTTTGTATTCAATCCACTTCATTATGGAAATGAGAAGTGAGACTTCCTCCTTTGGGATTCAGTCCGTATATGCTATTTAGTAAATTGTTGTTAAATCCAACATTATTACTTACACCGAATTTCTTTGGTAAATGACTATGAATATGTGAAGGTTCTTTGATTTGATTATTTATATTGATATTCTGTTGTAAAGTTGGTGATGGTATTGCAGGTTTGTTGTTATTAGATTGATTCAACTCTTTATATGAAGAGATTTCAGAATCAAGTTTTCTTGCTTCATCAAATGCATTTAATAAATATGGTAATTCAGCTGAAATTGTTGTTTTCTTATCAGAATTAACGGTGCTTGTAGTTTCATCATATTCTTCTTCCATTATCTGTAGATTATACTCTTCTAACTCTTGTTCAAATAAGAAATTCATTCTAAATGATTCATACATTTTTTCAACATCTTTCAAAATGTTTAAACATTCATTAATTTGTTCTGAATTTCTTTCTTCAATTGCATCGTTTAATTGATTGATTAAAACTAGAATGAAATCTTTATATGAGATTAAAACAGATTTAAAATCTTTTTGATCTAAAACAATAGAATCTTTTTGTGAATCTAATAATTCGTCAATTCTTTGTAATTCAAAATAAATAATTAATAACCTTGCCTTAATATAAAAATTCAATATCTTATCACTTAGAAAATTCTTTAAATTTAATACTTTATAATATATTTTAAGCAATAAAAATCCATTGTTTAATAAAAAATCACTAATTTTCAAATTTTTCACTAAATATTCATTTATTCTATTTATCTCTTTATTATTCAAAACGTCTAATTTATCGTCTAATTCGTTCACTCTATCTAACAGTGCCTTTATCTTTGCCAGTTCAAACCTCAACTGCTCTAAATTGTCAATATCTATCCTTTGATTCAAAATCTTAAATTCAATTGAATTTAAATCTTTACTTATTCCAACTAGTCTATTTAGGATATTAAAAGACTCTAGAATCTCTTGTCTATATTTAAGATTCATATTCAACGTTTGTGACACCAATTCTCTCAATTTAGTCATCTCATCTCTCAAATGTTGTACATCATCGAAATTCTCATCTTGATAAGTCTGGAAAAAGGAGTTAATTGGATCTTCAAAAGAGGATTTATGTTCTTGAATGGTGTATGCTGCCACAATTTTCTTTTTATTGTTCTTTCTTCCCTTATGCTTAGCCATTCTTTGTGAGGATCTGAGTAGGAATGAATTGCCTTTTATCTTTTTTTGTGGTCAAATCATTCGATAAAAAAAATAATAATCTGAGATCTCTCCTAGAACCATCAAGGCAACAAACCGAAATAACCACAAAATTAATTATTAAGTATTTTACTGCAAAGTGTGACAATTGAGAATGAGAATAGAGTGTCGGAAATCAAAATCACAAATGTGAAACATCAGATCTACATATCAAACATTTAACTCTTAACTCATAAATTACTAAACCAAATCATAAACAAAAGCTGCTGTTTCATTTTATTTTTTTTTTATATCATGTTTTTTTTTTGTGTGTTTTTAATCTTTCTTTACTAGATCATTCATTAATGAATGGATTCAAAGCATGAACTGTTAAACAAGGTAACGCCATACCAATTTCAGCTCTTAATAGAATTGGAACTGTTTGTAATTCTCTAATTTCTTGAACATAATCATCATCGCCTTCTCTTCTTAATTTCAAATCTTTGAAAAATTCATTTAGTTCTTTATTTTCATTATTGATTGAAGGTGGATTTAATTTTAATCTTGATAATTCATTTGATAAATCATTTGAAATTGAACTTTTCTTATCACGTTTACTCAAAACTCTTGCAATTTCATTTGCATTAACTTTGAATTGATTTTTGATTGAATTTCTATAACTTAATTTATTCTTTCTTTCATCTTCTGGAATAAATGTTGCTGAATCAACTCCCTTTTCCCAATATAATTCTAGTAAACCTTCCTTCTTATCGAATTCACATTTCTTTAATGGTAACTGATCACCATGAACTCTTTTTTCAATACCAAATTCAGGAATATAAACATCAAATGAACTTTCATAAACTTGAGAAATTTTAGCATAAACAATCAATTGTCCAATACTTTCACTCATCTCATTGATTGTTTTACATAACATCAAATGAATTGATTGATCTTGAGCACTTTTAGCACAATCTTTTTTGAAATTACAATATTCTGCAGTCATTTTCAATGATTCAATTTCCTCATTTTGAGATTCCAAATCTTTTGTTTTATAACTTTCATTTAAAATTGATTTTAATTGTCTATGAACAACTAAATCCGCATAACGTTTTAATGGTGATGTGAAATGAGTAAATAATGGTAAATTAAAGTAAAATGCTCCATAGTTTTCAGGTTCAACTTTACCAGCAATAAAATATTTAGATCTTGATAAAGTTTTATAAAATAAAATTTCAACAATTTGTCTTGTTTCTGGATTTTCAATATTTAGAATTGAGTTTATTAAATTACTTGATGATGATGTATCTAATTCAATACCAAAATTTGAAATTTTTTTCTTGAAAGTTTCTAATTTTGTTAAAGTTGGTAAACTTTGTCTTCTTAAAAATGCTTCATCACCTAAAATTGCAAAATTTCTTTGTGCAATAGTGGCATTAACTTTAAGATATATTTCATTTAATATATTGAAACTTAGATTAGTTTCAAAAATGTTTAGATTTAATCTTATTTTCTCATCATCAATTTGATCTAATAAAGTTAGATTAGTTTCGTTAGTTATATTTGAATTTTCTAATCTTTGTTTTTTAAATTCTTTTGAAATTAATGAAATTGTTTTGATATAATCTTTTGATGCACTTGAGATATTTGAGCTTTCATCATCTTTCAAAATTAAATCAATTTCATCATATGATAATTTTATCTTTGGTTGAATAAAACTTTCATCAATTGAAATATTATCGATTTCAAAATTTTTAGTATCAATTTCAAAACGAATAGATATTGTTAAATTTTTAGAATTTTTTTCAAAACTGATTAATTCATTAATTTCTTTAGGATATAAATGAACGATTTTTTGAGCTAATGTAACTGTTGTTGATCTTTTTCTAGCATTTTTATCTAAACTTGAACCTTCTTTAATGAAAGATGAGATATCAGCAACATGAATTGCTAATTCAATTTTATTAGAGCTTAATCTTTTAACATGTAATGCATTATCACTATATTCACCAGTTTCACTAATAGCTAAGACATAATCTTCTGTGAAATCTTTTCTTTTAGAAAATTCTTCTTCATAGTTAACTTCTTCAATTTCAAAATCAGTTTTTTCTTCATCATCATTTAAATTTTCTGGATTTAATAAATATTCATCACAAATGAAATTATTATCTCTCAAGATTGCTTCAACTTCAATATTTGAGTCATTCAAGTCACCTAATTCTCCAATTAATGTACCGAAAGGATGTAATGAAGTGATTGGCCATCTTTTGATACTTGCAACGAATAATTTATTCAAATAATTATCAACGTTTTCAACAAAATCCCTTGGAGCTTGTTCAGTTGGAATTGCAATTAAAGGAACCTTTTTATCGGTTGGCTTGAACCAAACAATTTTTGGTTTATTTTGTTGATGATGGCTGTTGTTATTTTCATTATTTTGCTGTTGTTGTTGGGATGGTCTTAATAGTCCTAAAGTACCAGAAAATAGTTGACCTGGAATTCTATCAATAACAGCAACAACATGACCAGCATATAAAGGTTTATATTCATCATTGATTTCTTCTTCTTCAACTAATAATAATGATTGACCTTCAACTTCAACATCATCGTTTTTCTTCAAAGTTGGTCTTTGCTTCAAAGAGCCTCTTCTTTTCAAACCAGGATGATTTGATTCATCATCATTTGACGAATTTGGTACACTTGAAGAAGAAGGAGCACTTGAAGTTGAATGAGTTGAAGCATCATTATGAACATCCTCAGTATTATCTTTGATGTTGATTGAGTTAGTTGAAGTATGATCCTTTCTTCTTTTCTTTTCTTCCTTCTCTTTTTTAGAAGACCAAACTTCATCGACACTTAACAATTCAACAGCGACCAAATCACCTTCTAAAGCTCTATTTCTATCTTTTGAACCACAAATGAAAATATCAGCATCTAACAAACCATCAGTTGAGACATAAGCATCAGAACGATTTTTTTTGTTGACTCTTAAAGTACCAACGACTAATCTACCTTCAGAAACTAAATCAGGAATTGAAGATTGTGGTAAATAAGGAGCAAACAAAGATTTTCTACCATTTTGATTTTGACCAGGAACTTGAAAATTAGCAATTGACGAAATTGATGAATTGCCACCATAAGATCCCCTGGCTCTGTGGCCTGGGATAAAATAATTGTTACCGATATTTGATTCATCAAATTGGATATTTGATTTTGATGGGGATTGTTGTCTTCTCCAATTGGAGTTCATGTCCGAATTTCTAGAATTTGATCTATAATGACCTGATTGACGACGTTCATGAAAACCTGATTGTTGTTGTGGCAAATCATTTGGACTTAAGAAATTACTTGAAGGTTGGACAGGAAATTGGAAAGATTTAGAGGGTGAAGTGTTATTGGTATTTATTGATCTTGAACGAGAATGAGATTGATTACTTCTTGAAATTGAGTTATTTGGAGGATCAATTGCTGTTGGAGGAAATTTGAATGAGTTTGAATCAGTACTTGAAGATGAAGAAATTGGAATGGAATCTTCTTCAACGTCTTTACCGGATCTTTTGGCTTGAACTTGAGCAGCAGCCTTTTTAGCTTCATTTAACCCTAAAGAATGTCTTCTATTATGACCTTGACCTTGATTTGAGTTTGATAACTTTGGAGGCGGGGCTAAAGATTGTGGTAATGCAAAAGAGCCCATTGCTCCAGTAATTGAAGATTGAGCTCTTCTATGGTTATTGTTTAGCTGATTAGCTGAGCCACTGTTAGATCTTCTGTGAGCATGGCCTCTACTAAACTGTTGTTGAGAGTTATTTTCTTGTTGAGCTAATAATTGCTGTTGTTGTTGCTGAACTAATTCTAGTTGACGTTGTAAATGGATTTGTTCAATCATCAAACTAGTCAATTCGGAAGGAGAGCGTCTGTGGGCAATACTGATCTGTTTTGGGTTCTTCCCGTGAGTCGTGGTGAACGACTTTTGATTATTAGGCATTTTTTCGAATGATTATAATAATAAGGGATGGCGTTTAGTAAATAATGAATCTGTAGGTATAAAAAAGTATCGTGTGGATATGTAGGCGTACCAGGGGGAAAAAAAAAACAGGAAGGAAATGGTGGGGAAGATGCTAAAGTGAGAGAGTGTTAGTTAAACTAGAGCTTAGGAAAAGAATGTGTTCTTAAAACTGGAAATGGTTCTTTCTTTTGTTGTGTCTTTAAAATGAGTGTTTTTTTTTTAGTGGCGACAAATTTTTTTTTTTTGTTTTTTTTATGTTTTTTTCTTGTGACGTTTTTTTGCTTTTAAAAAGATTAAAAATAGAAAAAAGACGAAAAAAAAGTGGAAATTTACAGAGAACTTTGAGAGGTTTGGAAAGTGTGAAGTTTTCGTATGTGAAAATTAGAGTGGGAAAGGTTTTCTTTTGATTGTAAATTTGTTTGGTGGATTTTTGTGTTTAGAGAGATCTAATATTTGAAAATTTTTTTCATAATCTTTATACACACTGAATAGCTGGTATAGAGATGGGACAACTCTTCTCTACACCAATAGCTACATACGATGTCCCGTTGAGTAACAATTCAGTCACTTTTGCACAGACGAAAGGATACAGAGGATATCAGGAAGATTCGTACGTTGTCAATGAATACAAAGATCTAATCATCAAGATCAATGAGGAAGATTATGAAATCATAAAGAATCTCAAAGTATTGGGTGTTTTTGATGGTCATGGAGGACATCAGACTTCGAGTTATTTGAAGAGACACTTTTGTAAGAGGTTGATTAGAAATCTAAAGAGCTGTAAGGTCACAGTAAGTCATAATGAAAATAATGAGTATAACGAATTCCAAACAAATCACAAATTGATAATTCAAAGAATCAAGAACACTTTTTGGGAGTTAGACATTGAACTATATGATTATTTGAAAGACGATATGAGTGGATCAACAGCAATAGTTGGAATAATTATAAATGAAAAAGATTTGTACTCAATTAATCTTGGTGATTCAAGGTTGATAATGGGGATGGAACAAGGGATAACGAAAACGTTATCATTTGACCATAAACCCAATCATATTGGAGAATTGATCAGGATTAACGAAAATGGATCGTTTATTCAGAATAATAGAATTCAAGGAATATTAGCATTATCTAGATCATTTGGAGATTTTGAATTCAAGATTGGAGATAATTTATATGAAACTTCAGTGATTGTGGAACCTGAGATAATAATACATGAGATCAATGGTAATGATGAGTTTTTGTTCTTTGGAAGTGATGGAGTATTTGAGATTTTCAACAACAATCAACTGGTTAAATTTATCAGTAAAAGTAGGAACAATGGCATGGATTCAAAAGATATTTTGAAGAGAATAATGAATGAAACTATGAATAATGCTAATAACGAGACAGGATGTGGATTTGATAATATGACTATACTTTTGTATGAGTTTGATAAGATGAGGTGATTCATACTTTATTATATAAACAATAAAGATCTCATAAAAGTAGATCATCACATAAAATAATTTATATTTCCACTACAAAATAAGTATCTTTCTTCCATCCTTCCTTTAATCTCCTGTCACGTTTTCATTCTTAGCAGAAAAAAAAAAAAAAAAAAAAAAAAAAAAAAAACCCTTTAAATCATCCCATTTCGTCCTTGAACTAATTCCACTCTTCATACAATCACAGTCAAGTAATGCTCCCACAGTATCAACGGAGAGTCTCCTTTGATTCATTATCCCAAAATAAAGAATTCGAAGCTGATGATCCGTTACATATCCCGCCGCAATACGAAAACACGTCAAATGCAACCAGATCAAATAAATTAGATCTAAATTTTGGCTTTGATACCCCTTCAAGAAACACAGACATGGAAAAGATATTCAACTCTTTCAATGAAATTGGGACCATCCCACCACTTACCCCTTCTTACACTTATAAGAAAAAAAGAAAAATCCCCAAATTACCACCACCACCAGACAAATCAATCTTGAAAAATTTCAATAAAAATGTATCTGAATCAATTCCTAAACCAGAAGCTCCCAGAAAGAAATCAATCGTTAATATGACTAATGAAGAATTGATCGCAATGGATCAACAATATAGAACAGGTGTCCAAGTTGATCAGTTGAAATTCGATGGTGATGATTATCTACCATTCAGCAATTCTACTATTATTCCAACAGAAGTTAGAAGAAATACAAGCTATACTGGTTCAAGATCAATTAAAAACATTGATAAGGTAGTTGAATCAATGACTAATAAAAAAACAGATGAAGATTTTGATATAGTTAGTTCTTATTCAGTTACATACAAACATGATAAGATGGATGATTTTTTGAAAAGACATTTTCGTATTCAAGATGAAGTTGTTGATGATAAAGATATCGATAAACCATTTGTTGATACTTCAAAAGTTTTACCTGAAAGTTTAAGAAATATAATGGTTTATGTAAGTGGTAGACGACACACATGGAATGCTATTGATTATTCAATTAAAAATTATTTACAAGATGGTGATCAATTGATACTTATATCACATATCCCAGTTGAAAATGAATTTAGTGGGTTAACTAAGAAAATCACATTTAATAAAGAAAAAAATGATGAAATTTATAGATTAACCCAAAAATCTATAATTAACTTATCAAACTATTTATTTAAATTATTAAAATCAAATGATTTGAAAATCAATATTAAAATTGAATTCATTAAAGATGAATCAGTTAAAAAAGTTTTGAAAAATTCAATTCTTTTCTATAATCCACAATTAATGTTAATAAGTTCCTTATTAACAAATATAAATCTAAATCTATCAAAGTTAAACTTGAAATTACCTATTTATATAATGAAACATCTAAATGTTCCAACTATGATAATTCCAACGTTACTAATGAATGCTCCAAAAATCATAATTGATGATGACGATGATAATAATAATAATGAAAACTCAAATCCATCAACTGAAGAAGATTTGTTTTTAAACAAGTTTGATTTAATTATAAATTCAGTTGAAAATAAAGAATATGATTCAACATTAAGAAACGTGAAAAATAGACCTAGAATCAAATCAAGATCAAATTCTGATTCTTATTACTCTGATGAAGTCACAACATTCCAACCAAAGATTAAATTCAGTGATGACTTAAAAGTACCTTCAGGATCTGGATCTGCAAGACAAAGTATCTACAAAGTGAAATCTTTGTTTGATGATGAAGAAGATACCCAAAAATTTAATAGAACTAAATCAATGACACCAACTACATCTAATGAAGAAATCAAAAGAAGATTGAGTGAACAGCTAGCAAGAGAGACCTTAAGAAAGACCAAATCTGAAGGTTGTGATAGTAAAGAAAAGGAAAAACAGGGAAAGAAGAGTGGATTATTTGGGCTATTTAAGAGAAAGAAATGATACAATTTTATATAAATTTACATAGATATACACATTAATTTTTTAATGACATCATCGATCTTTTCTCTCCACTTCCGTTTTAGTCAATTTTTTTGATAAGAAATAAAAAAATGATCAAATGACAAAATTAAAGATAAGATGTGTTTCTCCACTTTTTACAATTAGTATAAATGTAGATCAAAGTCATCGATTTGCCCCTTGATCTTTCAATGATTCCACAAAAATTAACTATATATATATATATAATCATGTTTTTAAAATCTCCTCTATTCAAAACAACAACTCTGGGTTTTTTAGTCGGTTCTTCAGTCCCAATCTTATTCACAAACTTTTATTATTCGCCAAACAACAACTATTCGGATTATCAAGATTTAAATTTATTGAAGAAAATTGTCAATTTTTTACATTGGCAAGTTTGGAAATTGGAACAAGGTGAAAACTCTAATAATGATGTCTTTGTGGACACGTTCACTAATAGAAGATACTTGACTTATGACAATTATAAAGATGGTTTATATTGGGCTGGTTTTTAAATTTTGCTATTTTTTATAATTTGCTCGTCTGTTCTGTTATTACAATATTCTTTTTCAACATTCAACATTTCATGGAATCTCATTGATTGAGTTCCATTCATCTCATTTTATTTCATATAATCTGGTATTATATTCATTATTCATTTTATTTTTTTATGCGGTATACCCTTCCCCCCAAATAAACATTCATCATCATATCTTATTGTATATTACATCTATCACTACAAAAGTATTAAAAAATTAATGCCATTTAATTTAGTTTAAAAGATAAAAATACACTAGCAAATACATCTCATCATTTCTTATGTTTTGCAATAACTTTTTTAGTTAATTCACGTAATTCCTGAATGCTTTTAGGTATTATATCATTACTATCATTATCTTTCTCGTCATTATCATTCTCATCATTTTTTTTACTAGTATCACCAATTTTTTTAATAATACTCTCTTCTTTATCTTTTGTTTCAAATGTTATGTTTGACAGGTTTGAAATACTAGATGAATCAAAATATGATGGAGTTTGTACTAATTCACTTGATTTTGGTCTTGGTGTTGAATAAACGTTGATTTTTAATTTATTTTTAACTTCATTGGAATTTGATAATAATTTTGGAATTTTTTTATATTTGATTGATGATTCAATATGTGGTTTAAATTTATTGTTTTTAACACTATTACTATCATCATAAATGTTAAACTGTGATGGATAATTTATCTCTTTTGAATTAACTTTGATTTCCTTTTTGGATTTTTTAACATTGTTCAATAGATTATCTTTATTGAATTTTTTATTGAATAAACCTTTCGTACTTAGTTCAATCTTTTGAAGCTTATTTAAATAATTTTCAACTTCTGTTAAATTTAATGATGAATTAATTTTAATAAATTTAACTTGTAAAATGTTATCATTTTTAGGAATATTCAATTCTTTTAAAACGTTCAAATTTAAAACTTCTTGATTGTTTAATTCCCAATAGATGATTAATACTTCGAACTTGAAATTATTATTCAATTGAATACCTTTCAGTAAGTTACTTAATTCAATCTTATATAACGATCTGAGTTGTTTAATATCAATTATGTTGAAAATTAATAAATTAACTGAATTGAATAAACTTGAATCAATTATATTATTTTTAACAATTCTTAACACTTTTTTATCATTTCTAAAATATTCTTTAACATTATTTATCATTTCAAATTTCTTATTAATGAATTTAGAAATTATAGAATCTTCAATATGAATTAATATATTATAACAATCATTGAAGTCATTGTTTAGTCTATTAATCAATTCATTTAATTCCAATGGTTTTAAATTAACACTTTCATTTTTAGGACTTGAAATTGATCCAAAAGTTGTAGAACTAGAAATGTTGGAAACATTGGAAACATCGAAACTATGATCTTTTCTGATTTTTTTCTTAATTATTATTTTTGGCTTGTTAAAATTTTCAATAACATCAATTAATTCATCTCTTTTACGTTTTTTCAAATCATTTTGATATTGTAAGTTTTGAATTTTCAATTTAATCTTATGAATTGTTCTTTTCTTAATTTGTCTTTTCATAAACATATTTGATAGAATGTTTAAAGTTTCGAAATACTTTAATTCATTTATAAATGCTTCATATAATCCTTCACTAAATCCTTCGATTAGCTTAATTCTTTTCAGTTTGATTGATTTTTTGTGAGCAATTAATGGAATTGTTATGTTTTGAACCACTTCTTTGATTGTATTATCAATCAAGTTGTTCTGAAATTTTTTACTCAATAACTCTATAACTTTATTACGTTCTTGTTTTTTCAATTCTTGCTTCTTGAATAACATTTCTTTTAATTCTAATTCTTTATTTTTTTCTAGAATGAGTAATTCTTCTTTTTTAATTCTTTCTTCTTCTTTTAATTTCAATTCTTTCTCTTCTTTCAATTTGATTTCTTCTTGTAATCTTTGTTGCTCTTTAGAATTTTCTTCTTCTGATTTAGTTTCAGTTTTATTACTTCCAAATGCAAATCCAGTATTGTTACTCATAGAACCAAATATTGAAGCATTGTTTGAACCAAATCCAGGAGTATTGTTTATTGATCCAAATGTAGAATTGTTATTAGCTGAAGCAAATGCAGAGGTATAATTCGTTGATCCAAATATGAACTTATCATTCTCTTGAATTGTTGATAAAATCTCGGGTTTATTTTCAATACTATTAGAATCCATACCAAAATTAGTATTTATGTTTAAAGTCACACTATTCTCATCATGGAAATTAATGAATCCAGTGTTAAGCTTTCCAATATTAATCAAGCTTTCATAAGATTTGACAACACTATCTAGCTTATTGGAAAAAGATTGTCTGAACGGTTTTTGGTCTGAGATTATATGAGAGTTGTGCTTTAATGTTAATATATCAATACTTTTAATTCCATTATTATCTTCAAGGATCTGAACACCATAATATTTACAAAACTCAGTCAAATCTTGGTCATTATTAAATGCCAATAATTTTAAAATTAGTTCAAAAGGGTATGGTTTAGCTTTATTATGAATAGATTTTTTAATTGATCTTATTGCATAGAATCTAATTTCATTGAAATGAATCTCTAATAAATAAGTCATTAAGACTGGAATTTTCTTCTGGTTAATCAATTCGAAAAATGAAATGAATGAGTTTAATATATTTTCATTTGATTGAGACCCTCTTTCAATTATATTCATTGATATTAAATTTCTTAATTGTAAAACTAATTGAATGTTCGAATCATTGAAGATTTCCAATGGTAAGGATTCAATTTCTCTTTCCAATTCACAATCTCTAATTTGACTCAACATATGATAAGATCTAAATTCAGCTTCATTTGGTGGCAATATACCTCTTGATCTATATTCAACATACATTTCCGATAATGTCTTTAGTGCTTTATTCATCTGTTCTAATTCTTGTTGTTGTGAATAGTCTGTTCTTGTTTCTGCCATCTTGTGAAGTGTTAAGATATGAATTCTGACAATTTTTTCATTACAATCAACAGCTTCAGGCCCTGAATAATTTTGATATGTGAAGTCTTGACGAATTGATCTTGTTCTATCCCATAAGAATGATTGGGATTCAGGTAATTGAACTAAGATATTCTCAATCATATAATCCAGAGTTTTCATTAAAATCTGAGGAGGTCTAACATCTGATGGTAATGGTGGTGGTTGACCTGCAGCAGGTCTCGAAAATGCTTTAACTGCTTTTAGCTTGGATATCTTATTTCCATCTTTTTCAAAAATTCTGACATCATTTTCAACAGATCTTCTAACTCTTTCATAAACTGGACACATATCATGACAAGAACCTTTGAAAATAATGGCGTCTTCTAAACTTCTTCTAATCTTTTCATTATCAACTAATCCTTTTTTTTCCATTACCTTTCTTTCATTCTCTCTCATTTTTTGAAATTCTTCATAAACTGAGGTTAGGTCATCTGTACTCGATTCTAATGATTGCATTTTTAACTGATTTTGCTGATCCCAGTTATCAGTACTCAAAAACCCATTCGAACTCAGCGTTGGGGGTTGATAAATTAAGAACTTAGGTAACGATCTTTCTTTGAAAACTTGTTCAAACGGTGGCATTACTGAATTGAGTGGACCGATTAATTTATCAAGTATAAGTTCATCTGCTGTGAATAGCTTTGATTTATTAGTCTGTTTGGTAGTGTGAGGTTTGGGTAAATCATTGTCCATATTTACTTTCAGTTGCTTATAGATTTGACTAGTATTTGGTTTGGAATTAGCCAATGAGTTGGACTTCTTGAAATTTGAGGACTGGCTCTTTTGAAAGAAGTTGTTTCTTGAGAAGTTGGATTTCTTTTTATCATTGTTGTTTTGTCGACTTCCATTATTATTCTGCTGAATCGCCATCATTTTCTAGTAGCTAAAAGAAAGTGTGGCACCAGACCAGTAGCAAGACACAAAGGTTTGGAAGAATAGATGCAACTAAGATACAATCCAATAGCGAGGGGCTCTGAAGAAACAAATTCCACTTCAATTTTATTAGTACTTTTATTGATTTTAGAAATTGAAATCCGAGAAAGTAAAGTGAAAAAGGTGGCGAATTCCGGGCAAATTACCATCAACAAAATAGATTTTCACAAAACGTCATTTAAACACATTAAATTTCATCAAAATACAATCGCTCAATCCAAAGTCCCCTCAAGCTATTCAGAAATACTGTCCCCAATTGTATCATCTTACGGTTTTATTGACTTCTCCACTCCACGTCCAAATACGTTTATCATATTAAAATGAGTGATAATGAAACTCATAAGGTTGAAACCAACAATCTTGATACATCTGATTCTCGTATAAATGATGATCAAGCCACTATTATCAAAGAACCATCATCTACAACTGCAAATATTCAAGATAGATCAAATTCACAAGTGTCATTCAAGTTAAACGAAGATACATTATCAGATCTACCCAAACAAAGTCCAACTACAAACAGCATGACGACAGCAAGTTCTGGCACAAGACAGAAAGATCTTATAAGGCCTTTGTTTTCAAGATCAAGTACGAATGATAAACCAGTTATAAGTAGTAATAAAACAATGATCGTGGAAACCGAAACTGTTGACGCTTCAAATGCTCCTTCAGTTACTTTACTGATTGGCTCCACTCAACCAACAAACCCAAGTAATAATGACAATATTTCCACAAATGCCAACAACATTTCTTCTTTAAGAAGTAAAAAAAGTACACTTTTTATTGATTCAAATTCTCAAATTTCAGCAAATAACTCAAATAATATCAACACTAATCAAAACGATGAAACTAATAGTGTTGTTAATGCTAACAACCCACTAACCAATAATGATACAGCAAGTATTAATGGATCAATTAGAGGTTTCAATAAACGTTTAGCTCAACCTGAATTCCATATCAATATTCCATCAAAACCTGGTGCTACAAAAGCGGATTTATTTGCTGCAAAAGTCGCTAATGCAGTTGGTGATGTTTCTGAATCTGATTCTGAAGAAACTTTTGTCTATGAAAGTGCCCCCGATGCTCTAAATTCAACTAATTCTGTAAAAACAACAAATAATAATCTACCACTGAGAAAGGTATCACAAAGGGTTATTAGTATGCCTGTTACATCAACTTCAAACTTAACTCATGCTCCTTCAATCCATCATGCTTCAAATCTTTCTACTGTTGTTGATAAAAACTCAACTATCAATATAACAACTGATAATGATGAATCTGATTCTTTGTTATCCCAAAATAATCATTCTCCCCGTCAACTACTTTCAGACAAACATGAACAAATTCCAAGTTCAGTATTATCTCCCGATGAATCTCAAACAAGCGTGTCTGATCATACGACAAACCAAGATTATGGACATCTGTCATCAAACCAAGATAAAATAGCTCAACGATCACCACCTCAAACCCTTCAGAATTTTACAACTAATTCAAATAATGATTCAAATAACAATACAACACAGCCTTTGTATCAACCAAAAACGAGGGTGTTTACTAAATACAACGGTGATCCTCATTCTAGAAAACAAAGCAATGTTAGTCTTTTAGCAACCTCAAAACACTATGGAAATAATGTTAATCAATTGAGAACAACAACTTCAAAGCTTTTTCATAATAGAGGTTCTTCTCTTAGAAGATATTCAGGTGTTCCCGATGATGTTAATATTGAGGATTATATTGATCAGTATGATGAAGACAATGACGAGGAATTGGGATTAGATAACTACAGTGATGATTATGACTTTGATGATTATGAAGAAGATACTGAGTTAACACCTTTGAACATTTCAAAATCTAATAGTAAACTAAGGAGTAAGATATCCAAGAGTTATTTTAGCAAAAATAGTTTTCCAAATTTCAAATCAACAGATTCAACCGATACAACTTATAATAATAATAACACATTAAACTCTTCAAATAATGAACAAATCAAAACAAAACCAAAAAAATATAGACACAGATCCCAACAAACTCAAAGGAATCAAGAACAACCTTACTCACCACATAATTTTCACAATTCCAAAAAACAATCAAGAATTCAAGCTTTCAAGAATTTTATTTATTTATTTTCATTTGTATTTTTATTACTAACCTTTGGGTTCGTTGCAGGATTTTTATTAGCCACCACAAAAGATTTACAAGGAGTTTCAATCTCTCTAGTTAAAGATGTTGTTGTTTCTTACGATGAGTTAGTTTTTGATGTTTTTGTTGAGGCTTTTAATCCTGGTTTTATGTCGGTTTCAGTCAATGAAATCGAATTAGATGTTTTTGCTAAAAGTGAATTTTTGAAACCAGATTCAAAGATAATTATTTTGTATAATGACAACGTGAAACCATCAATTGAAACTATCTTATTGGGAAGTATTACAGAATTTGAAGTTCCTTTAACATTTGCAAGTGGGTTTTTCAATAGAAATCATTCTATATCAAAAGGTTCAATTAAATTAGTACATCCTGGACAAAACTCAACTACAGTTGATGATAATGAAGCTAACGAAAAGCTAGAAAATGATACTGATAAATGGAAAGAAATCATCAAACATCCATTTGATTTAATTTTGAAAGGAAGATTGAAGTATCAATTACCGTTATTTGGCAATGAAAGATCGGTTTCGGTTGCTAAAACCGTTGCAGTAGATCCAGCTGCAAAAGAAACATACATAATATTATGAAAAATGCTCTCCATATTTAGTTCATCCTGAGAATAATTAGCTCTTTATTCAATACAAATTTGAAATCTTTCGTTATCATTTTAACTTCGTTTATTTGAATCTCTATTTACACAATTTTTACTGATTCTCTAATCTTCTCTTTATCTGTTCGTAGATCATTCTTTTGATCCATTTGATGAGTTTTTTTTTCTATTGTCTACTTAAAGACGTCGAACTTGCTAGTCTTTTGTCATTGATTTTAACAATTAAAGATCTCAAAACTCGAGGATCTGCCTTCAAGGTCCTTAGAATTTCTGATTGGACAGCAGTACTAGAGTCAAACAACATTAAGAACTTGTGACCTTGGAAATGACGTTCTTGGTCTTTACTTATAATTTTTGGTAAAGCATCTGCTCCTAAACTTTGAATGTGTCTAATGACCCCACGATTTTGGATTATAAGTCTTCCAATAGTTGACGCAACTTCCTTGGCCTCTAAAGAGTGTTTTGCAGGATTCGAAATACGAGCAGTAGCTACCAGTTCATAAAGCATGCTAAATCAATGTAAAGCTGTATTGTAATCGTAGTTGAACATTTCATTTTTTTTTTCAAAAATGTGAAGAAAAATAAAACATTACCCGGCTCATTGAAAAAAGTGCTACGGTGCTATGATATAAATTTATGAGGTTGAAAGTGTTTCGATTTCATATAATTCGACCGAGAGGAGATACATAGCTGTCTTTGTTTATCAGAATTGCCACTCATATTCAAGTTGGTAACTAAAAATACTTGTGCTTCTGAAAAAAATAATTTAAAGTTCAAGTTGGTCACTGTCATTATCAGTCTAAAAAGTGTATCACTCCCATTCTAATTTTTAAGATTCATATACTTTAAAACAAATATGTCACAGGGTACATTATCATCCATCTAGACTCTAACTTAATTTAACGATGACGCCAATATTAGTAGAAAATTTTTAAACTACGTTTCACAGACTGAATTTATAAGTCCATCTCAAAGCGCATTAAGTTTTGCTCAATGTTTCATTAGTTTCAAGTTTTTGAATTTTTGATTTAGATAAGTTTTCGTTTCAACAAGTGTACTCTTTAATGGTGTGTTCTTATACTTCATGTTAATTTTTGTTTAACTCTTTATTTCTTTTAATCATACTTTATTAGACCAATTTTTGTTACCAAAATCATCTAAATTGTTGTTGCTTTACAATGAATTTCACATATTTCTAAACTAAGTTTGTATTGATTTTTTTGTCTTGTTTGAGTTACACAACCACTTATATTTTTAGATTATGGGGTAAAAGTAAGATTCAGGAATATCAAATAGTGATTACCAGATATTCAACTTTTGAGAGCATAAGAAGAATAATAGAATAGTTGGAGGCAATTCGAAGTTCGCTTTCAACTTCAATCAATGTCGTTGCTTATGAACGAAAAACTGTTCAACACTGAAGACTTTGATCTTGTAAGAAGCTGTACAAAACCCACAACTTTGTGTGAACCTACAGAAGATGTACCTGTTGCAAAAAAAAATCAAAGAATCAGAATCAGGGCATTTTTTCCAAAAAGATGATGGTATATAGAGCCTTAGAGATCATTGAAGTCCGATTCAACTGAAGAAATAAAAGAGTTCCTCGAGTAAACCAATTATGGAGTGTCATTTTTGAAGATTTGCCTGAAGTTTGAACTACGCAAAAAACTACTGGAAAATTTAAAAGAATACTCCCACCCAACCATCTGAGTGGCAAAACTTAGTGATTTATATCGTTCTTTTACAGGGTAAGACCAAATAGTTTTGATATTAAACCATTTCTGAATACTGAAGATGAATTTCAGCCTGCTTCTATTGATTAGTTAGGTAAAAAAAAGATCAAAAAGATGGATTCTTGATAGGTGGAAAGAATTTCTTTTTTACAAAATTATTATATTATCTGATCAAGACTAAAGCTTTGGCTAATGAACTTTGATGAATTTCTTCATATAGACAGAGATTCATTAATTTTATTCATGAAGAGGAAATTTTGACTAAAACGTACTTTTTTTTTGTGATGAAGAGTATTTTTTTTACAACCTAATGGAAAAGCAAACAGACCTGGGTCCAGTACCAGTTTTCCGTGCTAGAGGCTCGAGACTAGTTTTTGTAAATGCCACTTCAATGCCAAGTTCCCACTAATGCCAATTGATTCCACTACAAGCGATAAAACGACTTTAAAATCATCAAATTTGAAACCATGTAAAAACTTCAAAAACATCAGCAGTGCAGGTAAACTCACATGAAATACCTGCAAGTGGTTATCAACTTTATGAATCAAAGAAACTGAAAAAACCTTCATGGTTTGGTAAAATTGAAGAACTTAGTTTTAAAGTTTGGTTGATCAATATAAGAGCTATTAGATCTTTAAGCATTCCAAGTTTTGAAAGATTTTCAGTCTAGATAATTTGAAATCAACCTTTCAAGCTTTGATTTTGCAAATTAGTTATAGTGCTGATAATAATAAAGATCATTTACCCATGATTCCATCAACTGGTTTATTACCATTTAACTATTCAATTTCAATTAAATCTTCAGGTTCAAATAATAGCTGGAAAGAATTCATTAAGAAAATGTTGAAAAAAAAAATCCTATCATCTAATCTATAACCGTATAGTTACGCTCTTTAATGAAACCACTCTATAAGTAAGACTGATTGTTATTATTATTGCTTTCTTGAACATTGGAAAAAAATTGGAATTTGTTAACTTCAATGATCTTTTTTTATTATGAGGAATTACTTGAGGTATTTTGTGTTGAAATATGTTTTCTGAAAGGGTTCCTTTATGAACCTTTCAGACTTAATAAACAGAAACTTCTTTTTATATAAACTTTAAATTATTACGTTTCAGTCTTAATATGTGATTACTGTATCTCTTACGTCTATTTGGCCAATTGTATAGACTGCTTCTTTTACTAATGGAGCTCCTTGGTCTGACCAATAATTGATGAGTCCATTTATTTAATTGACGCAAGTTTAGTTGATTACTTGATTGACCGATCCAGACTCTCTACATTCAACATTGATTACATTGTAAGCATCTATTGCATGACCGTATGTCCTATACGTGTTGTAATACTTTGAGTACCTTGAATATTTTTCAAATAATGTTATAGTATGTCGGATATGTTTTCTTTTCTTTAATTAACAATTAACAGGTTAAATACTTCGTTTCAAACATAATTGTTATGTAAAATATCTTAGCACTTGTGACAGCTTTGAACCTTTTCTGTGATAGGTCTCAATTAAAATCTGGTTTACTTTCAGTATCTTGGTTTTGTAGATTGTCAGCTCAAACCTATTTAGTATTTAGTATTACAATTTCTCAAACTTCAGTCAGCTATTTCACGTAAGGCAAAAAATTATAGGAATTACTCCATTACCAACTAGCTGTTCTAGGTAACACCCTAAAATTTTTTTTAATCAGTTGCAAGAATAAGACTACATCTAGTACATGTTTTTTTTTTCACCGTTATTATATTTCAACCTCTGATAACAATTCTGTTTCTATAGGTCTACTAAAGGTTTTTGAAAACACAATTCGGTCTCCGCCATGATGGCCAGTATTATTTAAATCATTTGGGAAAATATATTAGTTTATTGAGAGGTAACATCAGATCCAAATCAATTTTATATTGTACTTTAACAGTAAATTTAACTTAAAGAACTTACACCTTGAATGCTTTTCAGAAAATCTGTTATTACGATCAAATCAGCGATCACCTCTGTACATTGTAATTTGTGGCTACCATCGTAAGATAAGTTTTGATCAACTGATAGTCTGAAAGAGGTTCATTGTATTGTTGGAAACCGACTCCTCTTTTGAACGAAAACTTTGTTTTCAGGAATTAAGACTCTTCAGTCTACAGTTTCTTTAAAAAATCGTCACAGAGCCCATTGTGATCAATCTTGTTGTATTAATTACTCTTTAGAAGTACAATATAGAATTTATTTAAGTGTGGGAATTCGGAGCTAACCGGATATAAGTCTTAGAAAGACCGATTTGATATTGAGTAGAAGGTTCTAGAAAATATAAATAGAAAGAATCTAAATCAAAGAAGAATAGTAGTCTAGAATGATCTGTGTTCATGCTGTTAAGAGACACAGCCACCACTGGAAAAACTATATAAGGAGATGAATTCTTTATCTGAATCACCGTGTATATTTCTATAATCAATCAACTTGTTTATGATAAAAACATAGTCTTCCACTACTAATCATTTGTTGTAATTATATGATTTAGAATATCATTATTTTGATCAACGGAGACGCCGAAGGAAAAGGTGGTCGAAGGTTCCTAGAATGTTCTATAAACTAAAAATAGAAACAATCTGGATCAAGAAGAAGATTCTAGACTGATTTATGGTCACGCTGTTGAGAGGCACAGCCACCATTGGAAAACTATATAAGGAGTTGATTCCCTCGTTGAAAATATGAATATTTTGTATAGAATATTAAGAGAATATATATTATGATTAGTGAAACTAATACTGACGTAATTGAACAAACCCTGCAAGGTTTACAACATCATTTACGTTATTACGATATTATTTGATAAGGATTTCAACACGTTCTACCATAGATCTTGAATCAAATAACTTTCAAATAAAATTGTGAAAGAAGAGTTCATGAGAATAAATAAGTTAGATTGTAAACTATATATAACTTAAATATGAATGTTGATATTATGGCACGACTTACAAGGTCTACCACAGCACATCAGTGATAGAAGAAAACATTTTTTTCACAATGAACAACAAAAGCAAATGGAAAAATATGTTTTAGAATATGTAATCATATAAGTGAAGAGTGAACAGTAAAGAAGAATTAAGTGGAATTAAAGAATATATGAGAAGGTGGTACTCTAAGACTATATAAAAAGTATGAGATTCTTATTTGAAGAATTGATATAGATAGTTTAAGTAATGTTGTGATGATAGAATATGATGACTGAAGCCACCGGAAGTGCCGGGTCTTTAATATTCTTGAAATCTAGAAAACAAACTTCATCTTGGAAAACTAAAAAACAACAGTTACACCAATAATAATCTTGAAAAACCAAACCAAATCAAATGAACATTTCACATTTTTCAAGATCTCATACTTAACTAAGCGCTAAAGCATACGTGACTAATAGCAATACCCTAAAAAGTAGATAATTTATCATAACAGCAGTAACAAGCAGCAAAAAGGGAATCATGGACCTTCCAAGAAGTAAATAGAAACAATGCAAGACACATAAGCATCCTATATGTCTCAAAATCAAAGAATTAATATCAAATATCAACTAAGTAATCAACATCGCTTCTCAAACACTTACGTAATACACATTACTTTTAAATAATAACTAATAGACAAAGTTAACTAATAGTCTAACAGGTAAATCAGAGCATTCACTCATAAATATATGATACACAGATCAGAATAACTAACATAACATAATTTCAATCTCAAAATTATCATAATCTGAATCATAATCTGACTCTGCTCAAATTGATCCAATATAATAGATGGTATTCTAACCTCATCTATAACAATAATAACATGGCTTATTCTGTCCTCTGCGACTAGAATAACAAACCTAACATAACACATAGACTAGCAACCTTTAGCCATCCGTTAACCTGACACATCTAAATCAAAACTTTCTTAACCTATTTTCACATTTCAACCAAGCCAAGGTTTTAACATTAATAAAGAAATAGTTAATATTAATTCAAACTCTCCCTCTTAAGGTTAAAACCTAAGACAACCAAATTGAACTACTTCAAACTAACCTAAGCATTAACATTAGCAACGTTGATATAACCAAATTGTTGTAATGATATGATTTAGAATATCATTATTTTGATCAACGGAGACGCCGAAGGAAAAGGTGGTCGAAGGTTCCCAAAAAAGGAGGACCTGGCTAGAACGTTCTATAAACTAAAAATAGAAACAATCTGGAGCAAGAAGAAGATTCTAGACTGATTTATGGTCACGCTGTTGAGAGGCACAGCCACCATTGGAAAAC
>PPNJ02000027.1:69668-117679 GCA_003707215.2 Phaffomyces thermotolerans | reverse complement strand
GTTTTCCAATGGTGGCTGTGCCTCTCAACAGCGTGGCCATAAATCAGTCTAGAATCTTCTTCTTGCTCCAGATTGTTTCTATTTTTAGTTTATAGAACGTTCTAGCCAGGTCCTCCTTTTTCGGGAACCTTCGACCACCTTTTCCTTCGGCGTCTCCGTTGATCAAAATAATGATATTCTAAATCATATCATTACAACAGAACTCTTTCGAATGGACAAATTGTGACAATCAGTGCTTTAAAATTGAAGAGAAAGCACAATGTCAAGCTTATGATGTTGAAAGGTTTCCAAAGACGGGCTTTTGTTTTGATGAGCTTGTCGCTCATTGTGTTTGACCATTCTGAATGGATGACCCCCTATATATTATATGGAGAAATTGGAAAGGATGGCAGTATATAAGACCCTCATCTTCCACATTCCTAAACTTTTTACAAGAGAGTAATGCTTGTAGCGATTAATGATCTGTGTTATTTCATTTAAAGATAGATTACACTATATATCTAGATAAATCTCTAGATAAAAAAAGTGGTATCCATTTTATCACTATTCTTAATAATCAGTTATAGAGTCTAGAATGATAGAGAATAAGTATATCCAGATATCCATAAAAAGAATTCAGATTATTATCATTGAGCATAATGAATATGTCTGACTGATATATAAAGATTTCAATAAAGGAGGCCAGTACTGATTTAGTTTAGTGTGAACTAAGCAAAATGAGGTTCGTATAGCGCTGTTATTGCTTGAAAGAACACATATTCAATCGTTTTGTATTTTGGATAAACAATAAATAGTCCATATTCAACCCAGTATTGAGTCTTGTAAGATCTCCAGACAGTTCCTTGATATCCGGAACTACGATTTTCTTGGCTTTGAGTTTTATTTCATGAGAGCTGTCATCTGTGAAACTTTAAACTTAAACCGATCATTATATATGTCCTCTTTGATGGGTGACACTTGAGTGGAATAACCTGGTTTATTTCTATAAACGGGGTTGTGGAAACGAATAAAAGCGATTAAAAACAATAGTGTAATGTAATATCAACAATAATAAAAGACTCAAATCGAAATATAGAACTAAAATGGTCATTTGTCAATTTCGCGAATACAACATATACAATTGGCTTAATTAAGCATAAATAACTTGTAACGTAAGCATGGTTCCACAATAGGAGATATGGGCACAATTTCTTATTCATACCTAGACGTTATAATTATACAATCATGAACAAATATTAATTCTGATATATCTGAATTGTTTCAAAGTTGGAAGTATTATTCTATGGTGTAAAAGAGGTTCAAAAATCGAAATTTAAAATTTGCTTGCTAAAAAATAAGGTGTACTCCATTATGTAGTACTCGAGAGTGGATTAATCGTTATTTTTATTAAACTTAAGAGCAGCATTTTACAGGAAAAGTTAAGTTGAAAAGGAGATTACAGAAGAAAATGAATGAGTCAAATAATACTCTCTTAGCAAACGATATAGAGAAAGATACAAAAAGGTTCCGTATTTGAGCTTTAACAGAAACGAACTTCGAATATTTCGAATTGGATGTTCTGAATGCCGAATGCTGAATGAATTCTGATGTAAGCCTATTTTTTTTGTTATTTTATTTTTATTTTATTTTTTTCGTTACAGTATATAGTGTGATCATTGATGGTTGATCAGTTATCGTTGCATGAACAACCGCAAAGCATGAAACACCAATGTATATAAGGAGCGCTTAAAGACTTCATCAGAATCTTCCTTTGTGTACTAAACAAAACTTGAAAGAAAATGTTTTATCAATCAACCCTAATAATCTCAGCTCTTTTATTTGAATCTATTCTATGTGATACTCTTTTCATTCAAAAGCCTCTTCACTTGTTAGTGCCAGGGAATGAAGTTATCGAAACTGATTCAGATATTTCTGTTCTTTGGGAGATTAACGATGCTGATGCAATCAATTTTTTGACAAAATTTAACAACACTCTCGAGTATTCAGATACAGAGGAACTTCTAGAATCATACGCTAACGCTCTTTACCCAATCGATAAGAGTAAGCAGAGCAATTTCAGTAACGTTGATTATTTATCAACCTACTGTGAGATTTATGATGATTTCAAATCAGTTGGAGGTGCTTCTTGTGAAAAAGCTGATACTGTGTGCAACGAGCAGAATTCTTTGAGAAAGAGAAACGCTATATGCACATAGTGTTCTTATTAGCGCATGTGCTGGAATTTATGGTTGTTTTGCTGCAGGTGGTTGTGGTTTTCACAGTGGAGGATGGGAACCAAGGTCTAAATGCTGGGATGAAGGTAACAATCAATGTTGTATCTCGTGGTCAAAAAGTCGTGATGTATCTGTTGCTTGGATGAGCTATACATGGAGAAACTGTGACGACCAATGTTTCAGAGGTAAAGACAAGGCAAGCTGTGAAGCATATGATCCGTACAGGTTTCCAGACACCGGCGTATGTTTTAGTGACCGTGCCAAACATTGCTCATGATTTAATTACAATGTTGAATAATAAACTCAGATTTTTAAACCTTCTCTATAAGTGACAGATGTATGTTTGCGATTATTACAAGATTATTTTACTTTCACCCATGTAAGGACTATGTAATATCGATTGTTGATCGCTGTATTCTTACTACTGGACTGAGATCATAACCTAGCTGATGATAGAAAAAAAAAAATGAAAGAGAAAAAGTACTACTAGTAGTATTGTATTATACGTATTTCCTTTACAAGAATTTTTGTGGGAAAACTCATATGTCTACGACACCAGACGTTGTTTTAATACTTGAAAACATCCTCTCTCAAGTGAAGGCTTTAACGGCTCTTGCAATAATTACTTTGGTCCTCCTTACTTTCAAGTATGATTCTTCGCATGCTATAAGGGTTGCATCAATTACGGCTCTAATATTGAGTCTCAATACTGGGGGGTTTGGTTTTCATATTGGAAAATGGGAACCAAGTTCCAAATGCTGGGATGAGAATAATAATCAATGTTGCATTACTTGGAGAAAACATCAGGATTTAAATATTTTATGGAACTCTTTCGAATGGACAAATTGTGACAATCAGTGCTTTAAAATTGAAGAGAAAGCACAATGTCAAGCTTATGATGTTGAAAGGTTTCCAAAAATGGGTTTTTGTTTTGATGAGCTTGTCGCTCATTGTGTTTGACCATTCTGAATGGATTACCCCCTATATATTATATGGAGAAATTGGAAAAGAAAGGAAATACGTATAATACAATACATGTTTATGATAAGTATATACTATAGTCATAGTGTCTAACATCTTCTAACATAAATGACTTTGATTAGGGTTTCAACAGTCAGTCCTTTTTCAAAATAAAAACGTATGGATTCTGGAATACTCATTGCCCCAAGTTTACGAAATAAGAGAAAAAAGCTCCAGTTATTCCCTGGAATAACGACATCCTATTGCGTAACCTTTTCCTAAATTACTGATACAAGGTTCAATTGTAGGTTATATCCTTTCTCATAGCACAGGCTCTTGAAACACTCATGTTTGTATATCTGCCGTTGAATCTCTTTGATTCGACTATTTAGAACCATCTTGTAGGGCCTGAATTTTTTCCATCACTCCAATCTTTGAATGCTTTTTTTTTTTTGAAAACCAAATATGTATTCTTCACAATTGCTAAATAATATTATACTACTTTTGTTGTTCTTTGAATGATGAGATTCGACAGCAACAGATCTGTATCTTTTTTTTTTTTTTGGAACTGATCAGTGATGGCCCATTTGAAGAGTTACGCACAAGAGGGTTTTAAATGGTCGAATAAGATGTCGCTATTCCCTAAACTTACGGAATAATTGGAGCTTTTTTCTCTTATTCCATAAACTTGGACAATAAGCTGCTCCTTATTTTGTAGATGTACGAAATAAAAAATTGTACGGAATAGAGTGCGACATACATTTAATAGTAAGATAATATTAGTTCAATGTTCATACTCTTGAATATCAAGTAATTTGTGCAGTGCCTTATTTAGAAGAATATTTTTTTTTTCCAATATCCAATGGGATATAGCGGTATTTGATCATATGTTGAATTTGTCTTCTCATAGTCAATAAGAAGAGGGTTATGAAATAAATCAAAAGAATAGGCCAAAAAACAGGTACATCTGTAAATGTAAATAAAGTCAGGAATAATGAAAGAACAGTCCCAACAGTAGCACGGTACCAAAATTTGAACTCTGATAATCTTCTGATGAAAGGTTTGAATTCCTCTGTATTTTGACCAGCTTCAATTGAAGTTTCTTCTTCTTGTTGTTCCAATGATGGATCAAACTTTGGTTGAAGGAAGGCTAAGAATAGATTTAATAAATAAATACCCCAACCGTAACAAATAATAAACCAAGCTTGAGTGTAAATGACACGACCAAAAAATATCATAGAAAGAATGAAGAACACTGCCCATCTATATTTTATATGAGGAGTTGATTGATCAAGCTTCGATTGATACGTGGCCTTGATTCTATTAAATTGCTGAAGGAGTGGGTTTGAGCCATCACTTGACGCTATATCATCCATAATCTTAAATAAATGCTTTTGATTGGATCTGATTATATGGCAGATAGGTAAACCTCTACTGTTCTGCTCTGCTTGATTTAATATTGAATGTCAAGTGGACAAAAGATTTGATGTTTTTTTTTTAAAATGATATTTCTTCTGTTCGCGAAAATATGAAGTAGGACTTGAATTTGAACTATCAGTAGCGTCTATAAACTACGTTCTATTTGAAAGTGTGTGATTATGTATATATACAAGTAATTTCAACTATAAATTTCCTTAATTTCTGTGAATCAAATCGATCAATATGATTGATTATATGATTGATTATAAACGTTTTCCTAAAATCTTTGTAGCTAAAATCACTAATGGATGTATTTTTCTTTCTTTGTCGTTAAAATTTTGAAGTTTCAGAACCACAGTATGTTTTTTGATATTTTCTACCTCTTGGTTCATTTTGTTTTTCAATTCAGATTCATTTGTCAAGATAATTGCATTTGTTTCTAAATCATAATTGTAAGCTCTTCTTGTATAGTTCGAGGAGCCAATGATACTAATGGAAGGATTTTCTTCACCAGGAGCAGTGGCCCATATACCCTTAGCATGATAAGACCAGCCATCTTGGAAATTCACTATACCTCTTTTCCACTCTCTTAATTCTATGTTATTTTCTTTTTTTGCCTCATGAACTTCTTCTAAGAAACTTCTAGCTAAGTAAAGGTAAGCATCAGGTAAATATCTGGAAAGTCCATTAGATTTGTAAAATCCATTTGCTAATGGTGATGCAGTGATTACCGTTCCGGATGATTGTGCTTCTATTAGTTTTTGTTTGATCTGAGGCAACATGTTGAAATACCCTGCAGTGAAGGTCCAATGAACTCCTTTTTGATTCAAATAATTTAAAAGAGTCATGACAGTTTTTTTCTCTGTTGAAATGTCGTTTTTTAATAAAGGTGTGAATTGGGAAATTGGATAAACCAAAGTTTTAGGATTGGAAGAATTCGATGTGGGATTGATTGATTTTACTTCAAGTAATTCTGATAGTATTTTTGAAGATCCTTTGATGAAATGGTCAATATTTGATCTGTTCGGTTCTTTTAAAAGGTTTGAAATAGGCCATACAAGCTGAAAGTTTGATTTGTTCTGTGAATGATGAAGCTTGTAACTGATTAACCCAATAGTATGTTGGAGTTTGAAATAATAATCAGCGAAACCTTTAGATTTAAAAAGATAGTAACGATCCTGGCGATTAGTGAAATAATCAGTTGATAAATTAGCCCCAGATAGTATCACTTCATCATCAAACCCATATATTTTCATATGTTGCAACCCAAAACCTTCATTAAATCTCTTTGGAACTAGCATTTTGGAAATACCATGTAAATGTGGAGTATGATACATTCTTATATCCACTTGGTCTTTATGTTTTTCCATCAATTGAGCAAGTAATGAAGCTGAAGTTTTTGATGGTGCTTCTCTCGTAGCTCTTAAAGCATCAGTTAAGATATAAACCTTTAAATCGGAGTTTCTGTTCAAAGCAGTGGAAATGCATTCAATGAGTTCACTTTGCCCTTTACCAATATACAGAGAAGATAAAAAGATTCTCGAATTAGCCTCTGAAATTTTAGTTTTTAAAGTCGAATAGAATTCTTTTGGATCTTGAATAATATCAATTTGATTAGCATCAAACTCGAATCTTGGAGCAATTTGATCTAACTTATTAGCCAGTTGCTGTACTTGAGGCTGAAGTCCTTTGCTCATAGTTTGGACAAGCTTTTTACCTATAAGCATCAAAGGATAATCTGTTGTTTACCACAGTTGGATCTTTTTCTTTTCTTTTGTTATTTTTTTTTTTTAAAGCGATGAGGATAGATACTAGAGAAATTTATTCTCTAAACTCGAGATTTGATTGACTTTTACGAAATGTGATATTCAGAATATTGAGATATTCAGATTCGAAGTTCGAAAAAGGATTATGTAAAAAATAGGTTCTTTATTCTTTTAACATTTTTTTTTTTAAATATTATATACAAGATGTATCTTCAAGTTTTGCATTAAACAGTGATAGTTTCAGCTCTACCCTTTTCATAATTCCAGCGTTTGAACACTAAAGGCTCAGTCTTCTTTTTGGATTTAATTTGTTCAAGTTTAGTGACAAATTTGTTAGTTAAGTATGTTTCCTCTTTAGAATTTATAAAAACATTTTGTTTAATTAGCTGCTTAATTTGCTTAACAGTTTCTTGACCCTTACTTTCATTAAATAAAGCTTGAATATTGTCAGTTGTTTCTTTTAATTTTGACAATCTTTCCTCTTCACTGCAGAAAGGAACTAACTGGTATTTACCATCAAATGAAACTGATTCATCAATTTTTTTGGATAACTCGTTGTATTCATTTAATTTTGTTTCAAAAGACTTTTCATCCAATAAACCTTTCTTTTTTTGTAACTTCAAATTTTGAATTGAAATAAATGAAGTGGTGGCTTGTGAATCTTTTAAACTTGAACCATTTTTAACAAGATTTCTAATTGAAATTAAACGATCTGATGCAATATTTTGTTCTTCTTCTGATAATGTTGGAAGTATTTTAACTAATTGATTGGCATATTTTATTGATAGTTGATTTCTTGCTTCTATTCTATCTTGTAAATTTTTTAAAATGACTGGTCTTTGAAGATGATCTTTACGTTTTAAATTATTTTCTTCAAAGTTAGCTTTGATTTCATCATCAATTGGAATATAGCCAAGTCTTCTAACTCTTGGGGAAAAATGGTCTGTTGGCAATCTCAACTCTGGACGAAGTGCAACACCAATGAATTTTCTTTTTGGATGAAATGGATCTAAATAAAAACGAACATAACCTGGTTCTAGAGCAAAAATAGTATGATCTTTACCGATGGAAGTATTTTCCCCAGGGTAAAACCTGGTACCACGTTGTCTCATTAGTATTTGACCTGGTTTAACAGGTTGATTTTCAGCGACTTTAGCACCTAAACGACGACCAGCTGAATCCTTCATATTGGTTCTTGAACCAGCGACTTTTTTGGTAGCAGTACGAACTTGAATAATTGGTCCACCTAATCTGGCCAAATTTGAGGAAACTCCTATGGTTAATTTGGCAAAGGCCTTAGAAATACCAATGGCCTTAGCAGCACTCAAATACGACATTCTGAGTCTAAGGAGGTTTAAAGATCTTGAAAATCCGTTGTTCACAATTTTTAATTTTTAATTTTTCATCCAAATTTTTCAACTCGGGCCGTGCTCAAAACTTGTTTGACAAAAATTAATAAAATTTTGTATAAATCATAAGCCCAATTGGTTTAGGCAGAGAAATATGGAAGGTGAATGGGATATTGTTGTTTCTTATTTACAAGATGTGTTTAACAACAATGGAGAGATGAGCTTTGACGAAATCAAGGACTTAAATAAGTCTAAACTTGCCGAATTGAGAGAACCAGATCTCAGGCATACACTGGAGGATGTATCAAAGCATAAAGAGAATATAGAAAAAAGCAGGAGAGTTCTAGAAGACATGCTGCTGAATATAAGTACTGTACTTGCAGCAGAAAACAAGAAGAAAGCAAGTGAGCCTAAGCAGAAGAAAGGCAGAAGTTATTGGACAAGTCCCTTTAATCGCTCTGATTCCATAGTACTGAATTCAGACGTTGCTTTCAAGCTACGTCAAAAGGGGTCAGATGACGAATGGATCCAATGTGAGGTCATCAAAATAATGGGAGATGGTACTAAGTATGTAACACTTATGCTGTGATTTACACGATTTACTAACCTTATTAAAAGATTTGAAGTTCGTGATCCAGAACCAGACGAAAATAACAACCCAGGAAAAACCTTCAAAGCCACATGGAGGGATGTTATACAAATTGTTGGTGAAGAAGACGTCAAAAATCTAGTAGAGTATCCTCCAGGAACAAAAGTTTTAGCTCGATATCCAGAGACAACCACATTTTATCCTGCTGAAGTTGTTGGGACTAAAAGAGGAGGAATTTGCAGATTAATGTTTGAAGGAGAAGAGGAAGAAGGCAAAGAGACGGAAGTCGAGAGAAGGTTAGTTCTTCCTTATCCTCGTAAATGAATGTTTCAAGTACGCGCAACTCTCTGTATGTAAGATATATTCCGGTTGGACACTCACATCCGGATTTTCTTCTTCCAGTTGTTGGAAAAAAATGAACATCAACAATAGAAGAAACAAGTAAACTTAACAACTTCTTTTAGATCAGTTGGAGCATTTAAAATGTCTGAAGAAATTGAAATTGATAACAACTACGTATGCTTATTTTTTGAAATCTTCGTTGAAATATTTCCATTGACCCTTTGTTATATTCCGATTTGTTTTCACCTCATAGAGAAATCATTCACTAACAGCCTTGATACAGGATACTTATGAACGTGACGCCTCTCCACGTAGAGATCGTCCAAATGTTAGAGACAGATCACCAAGAAGATATAATGATAGCTATAGAGAAAGAGGAGCTTATAGAGGTGACAGAGGTGGTGAAAGACCATCTTATAAGTCTGATAGAAACTACTCAAACAGCATCTTTGTCGGTAATATCCCATATGACTGTACCCCAGAACATCTGAAAGATTTATTCAAAGGTGTTGGTAGAATCTCACGTGCTGATATAGTTACCCAAAATGGTCGTCATAGAGGTATGGCAACTGTTGAATTCACTAATAAAGAGGATGTTGATAAAGCTATTCGTGATTTTGATCATACTCCTTTCATGGATCGTGAAATATTTGTTAGACAAGATAATCCTCCTCCACCTTCAAGAGATGACAGAAGAGGTGGTTATGATGATAGAAGAGGAGGATATAGAGATGACAGAAGAGGTGGTTATGGTGACAGAAGAGGTGGTTACGATGATAGAAGAGGTGGTTATGATGACAGAAGAGGTGGTTATAGAGATGACAGAAGAGGTGGTTATGATGACAGAAGAGGTGGTTATGATGACAGAAGAGGTGGTTATAGGGATGATAGAAGAGGTGGTTATAGGGATGAAAGATCAGAGAGACCCCCAAGAACTGGCCCACTTTATGAAGTTTTTGTTGGTAATTTACCATTCAGCTTCAAATGGTATGATTTAAAAGATTTATTCAAACCAATTGGAGAAATTACTCGCGCTGATATTAGAACTGATTTAGACGGTAGATCAAAGGGTTATGGTACCGTTGGTTTCCTAAACCCTGAAGATGTTGCAAAGGCAATACAACAAATCAATGGTACCGAAGTTGAAGGCAGAAGAATCGATGTTCGTGAAGGTAAAAACAATACAAATGGTTCATCATCCATTCCTATCAAGGAAAGAGAAGAAGAAAGTGCTTTTGTTAAAGGTGTTGAACCAAACGGTGAAATCAATGATACCGTTTATGTCAGTAATTTACCATTTTCAACTACTACTTCAGATTTATTCGATCTGTTTGAAACTGTTGGCCGTGTGGAAACAGCTGAAAAGAAGCTTGATAGTTTTGGTAGAGAAGGTGATGCTGTCGTTAAATTTGAATCAGAAGAATCTGCAACTGCTGCTATTTCCAAACTAAATAACTATGATTATGGTCAACGTTATATAAACGTCTCTTACGCCAAAAGAGTTTAATTAAAAAAACAATGTGTGGGTTCCAGCGCATAACCTCAAAAAATTGTAATTCTAACTATTTTGTTATTATATTTGTTCGTTTTATTTGAAAAATGTATAAAAGTATTATTGATAGTTTGTAAAATAGTTCCTCGTTGAAACCCTATACTTATGATAAGAAGAATGTGTTGATGCTTATCTCGAGTTTGCATGATGTGTAAAAAGAAAGTGTTATTGGGGAGGCAGAATCACTTTTTGAAATATAAGTTGGTTTACTTACCTCTTCATTCTCTATGTAGAATGTAAAACGGTCAAGTTTGAACTAAGGTCGATTCTTCCATTATGTCATTGGTACAAGAGGTGCTTTTCATATATCTATGCTACCGCATGTTTGTAAATGTAATTCAGATTAATACAATCTGATAATCTGATTGATAATATAATGAGCTACATAAATAAGTGAGTATATATTTCACTGGTCAAAAAATCACTACAGTCTCAATTCAGTCTCAATATCTAACTCAATATCTAATCAATATATCCATCAAATTGTAAATGCAGGAATCAACTTAATTGTAATGATTGTGTTTGAGTCAGTGGTACTTTCCCAAAACCACTTCAATGATGAATATTCTTCAAGTTTGTGTTGATACTGTAGTGAGAGAGTTCATACACGTCATGATGATATTTTGCGATATAATCACCTGTAGGAGAATTCCATGAGTTTCTTCCACTGCAACAAGGAATTCTTATTCCAGATTAATCATTCTCCGTTCACAGTACCATATCTCACGATAGCGTACATAGCATTTAGAAGCTGAATTGATCTGATGCCAACAGCGAGCGGCAAGTACATCAGTAATTGTTGATAAGTAGTAAGTATTAGATACACCACTAGATACTTTCAGCACTCCATATGTTGTTGAAACTATTTCAAACCCGTCAGCTGACCAAGTGTGTATCTGTCCTTGATCACCAGTATGAGTGACATGTAATTCAACGTTACCCTTTTCATGTAGTGTTTCTAAGTCATTAATAGTGTACCATAGAGTACCATTAGATAGCTTATGTTGGTATAATTTTGACACGATGGGATAAATATTAATAGAGCTTCGATCATCGTGCTCAAAGGCTATTAAATCATCTATAGTTGGTGCAGTGTACTGCGGAACATCTAATGTGTCATGAGGTATTTGGACAACTTGAATACTCTACTTAATCGACTGTAATTTTCTAATAGAATTCATTATGAGCGCAGAACAGTTACGTGTTAACGTGGGTGGTCAGTGGCTATATATCTTTTACTTTGTGATTGAATTATTTAAATATATCATAATGTTTATTAATAACTAATTATATTGAATT
Source organism: Phaffomyces thermotolerans (assembly GCA_003707215.2). Taxonomy (NCBI): domain Eukaryota; kingdom Fungi; phylum Ascomycota; class Saccharomycetes; order Phaffomycetales; family Phaffomycetaceae; genus Phaffomyces; species Phaffomyces thermotolerans. Next base: position 106,190 of record PPNJ02000027.1, on the reverse strand, counting down.
TTTGTTTACATGATATTTATCTTTAAATAATAATTCATTTATTGAATTTCTGATAATATTATTCAGATTTCTGTTATCAAACTAATTTTGTTGGTTCAAACTTCATCGTATAATTCATTAATCTTATTTCAAATTTTGTGATAAGTTATTGGATTAATTGATCGTTTATGGCCAACATTTGATAATTATATGTGGTAGGTCCGAAGGATGATTAACATAAAATCTATATAATCATATACCTCCCTCTATGATTATATATAATTAGTACAACATAATGAATCATGAATAGCCATATCTAAAATATCATGATTATCTAGTTGCCAATATAGCAAAAACTACAGCTCGATATAAGTGAAACTTACAAATTGTCCTTTGAAGCTGTTATGATCTACATTTTTAATCTTTTAACTAACTAAGCGACGATATTATACATACAATAAATTCATTTGAAGTTGTATAATGCGGATATTCAAAGCAAAACTCTCATGAAAATTTGTACGAAATCCTTTGCATCTGGTATTATAAGGACTTTTTCCTTTTCCGATAAACAAGTAAAATTCAAAAGTTGTAATTTTTAAACACATAAAGTTACTACCAACCACTATGGAGCTCAGTCCACATAAAATCGCAATTGCAGGATTGTTTATTCTAACAATTGCTCTTATTATATTATTCCACAAAAGAGATTCATGGGGTAAGTTCCCAATCTCAAATTTTCAACTTTGATGATATTAACATGTTTATTTTTAGTGCCTGCTTTCAGAGTTTGGTTAAGCAGAAGAAGAATCAGACTAGACGGATACACAGGGCTATCATCATTCAGTCAAGATATAGAAAATGGTCTAACATCAGATCAATTCAATTTAAGAGAGCATAATCTAAATGATTCAAGAAAGGGTTTAGCTGAAGAATCAAAAAAGAAAATTTTAAAGCTCATGGAAGAAGAAAACTTGACTTTTGATAAAGCAAGATTGAAATTCAACAGATCAAATTTTGCTTCTAATAATATTGGACCAGATGGCATGCCGCTAGATCCAAGAACAGTATCATTTTCAAGAAAGTAATAGTGAAAATAGTTAAGGTACACTTTAGTATTAATATTATTTATTTATTAGTTTGTCCATCCTTTACGCATCAACCGTGAAACTTGTATCTATGTAAGAAGCTAAATATCTCAATGATGAGTATGATCTCGCCAAACTTTGATAAGTATCTGATTTTGTCATATTATCTTTGAAAGAATCTTCCACAAATGTTGCAAGATATCTAAAAGAATCATCTCTACTTAAATCATCAATAGTAAGCTTAAGATTTGACGAAAATTGTTGTGTGAAATCCTCTGTATCAAGACATGATTTGAAACTTACAACTTCTGATATATTATCTTTTGATAAGCATAATAGTCCATTATCTTTTACTGAGTCTGTTTGAGCGATTTTAACTGACTCTGAATCATACTCAAAAATTGAGTCTATTGAACTTTCAAAATTTTCAAAGTCCACATTGGAACTCATTGGTGTATAATAATTATCATGAAATGATTCTTGGGATTCGATTCCAATTTTCAATAAAGGAGAAGGAAAATCTTCATCAATAGAATCGAAAGTTGCAAATATTCTTGATTCAATTAGTGAATTTCTTGATGAGGGAATTCTTTCTGGAAAGCTTAAAGTTGAGAACACAGCTGAATTCGAAGTTTTGCGAGTTGAAATTGATAGTGTACTTTTTCCTGAAGATTTTCTAGTACTGACAGCTTCATTGTTAAGTATGACGTTACTTCCTGATTTTGATTTAACTTCATCTTTGATTATTTGAAATTCAGGTTTATTGCTAGCTAGAGACGAGGCATTCTTTTTTTTGTTATTATCCTCAGTTAGATCATTTAAATTTGCTTCAATTGAAGAATTTTCTCTTCCCACGAACCAGTTTGGGGAAACTATATCTAGAAGCTCTATATTTTGTTTATAATCCAAATCTTCATCGAAAATAGGAGACATTGTGCTTTCGAAAGTTTTAACATCATCAAAGCTTGATAGTTCAGGAACATCAGAATCAAAAATTTCAGGCTTTAATTCTTTTTGTAAAAGGATAGAAACTTCAGCTTCTTTAGTCTTAGTTTCTTCGTGGTTTTGTGATTGTACTGGTGCTGTTACCGGTGTTTTAGGAACTTGTTTTATTATTTCACCTTTCAAGTTGAATATTTTGGATAGTCTCTTTTTAAATCTAGATGACTTCAGTGCAGGTTTAGGTATCATTGTAGATTTAGATTCAATAACAGAATATGGGGTTGCTTTTTGAACGGATGAGTATGATGAAACCCTTCCTTTATTCAACTCTTTGGAGAGTAGCTCATTGTTGGATTCTAATGATTTACTTGAATTTCTTGAAATCTTGGTTTGTCTCTTTTCCACTGCTACTTTGGAAACAGCCATAGCTAATAAAGCTGAATTTCCAGCAGAATGAAATCTAAACCCTGAAAAGCTTTCAATAGAATGTCTTTTCGTCCCCAAACTGGATATCTCTCCAGATAAAAAGCTTGAAAGTTCCACTGAATTGATTGTATTTGAGTATGAATTCCCTAGTGCTGTAAGTGTATCAATTTTGATTAAATCTTCTTCAATAAATTTTGCAAACAAGCCAAATTCAACATTGTTGTCTTTTAATAATGATTCATCCTTTTCTATATTCAAGAAAAGTGCAATAGGTGTATGTGTTTTTTCATAAGTATATGATGAGTATTCATGAGCTGTCACAAAAACATTGAGTCCAAACTTTTCTATCTTAAATAGATGAAAAGGTGTAATTTTTGATAGAATTGATGCTTTTCCAAAAATACGCATAAAGTTTGAAGTGTCTTCCATCTCAAAGACTAAGGCAGGTGGTTTACCTTCTTTGAAATAAAAGCAAACAGAATTATCACCAAAAGTTGTGACTTCTAAATTGTTCAACAATGACCAAGAATATACTCTCAAAGTTGGAATGTTACGAATTGGATTTTCATTGATTAAAGAATTCATCAGTATATCCGAAACTTGGGGTTTAGGAGAATGAAATTCGTTATCACCTTCATTATCATCGTCATCAATAACATTCAAAAATAGTAAATAATCACTAAATACAACGATAACACCTTTTTCTCTAGTACTCTGATTAACTGTGTCAAAGACTGAAACAACTTTTCTATTAACCCAGCCATAAGACAATACAGGGGGCCAGTTTTCACAAATCTCAGCTAGTATTTTACCGCTTGGAGTGAATAATCTTTTGTTGTAAGGGTTTAATTCTTCTTTACCGAATGAATCAATAGTATTGATTGCGTTCTTTAAGTTTTGATCAACAATAACTTTTTCAGATGCAGTCCATTCTTTTGTTTCAACCAATCTTTCAATGATCTTTTTGATTTTTATTAAATTTAGATGTGATTTTAAAATACCATCAATACGAGCTTCTGAATATCCTGTTGGTATATAATGACCATAAATTGACAAAAAGTCCTTCAAATTTTCAGTAAAGTTTCTTACTGCAGATTCATGACGCATGGAAGCTTTATAAAAGTATGGAATAGTAGAGCCACATGCTTTGATAAGCTCTAAGCTTCCAAATTTGGATGAGTTCTTCAAAGATTCTAGAAAAATACAGTTGATTCTAGTTACTTCATCTATTGTTGGTGGAAACACTTGATTAACTTTTGAAGTTGTTAAACCTTTGATCTCATTATTTAAAGTTTTAACCCTAATTGGAACTACTACTTCTTTCAAAAAATTAACCAACTGAATAGTAGTATTTTCTTGAACCTGTACCAATTCTTTGCAAATTTCTTGAACTAATTGGTTATCATTAGAAGGTATAGAATTTCCTGAAGGCCTGTAAAGAACATCTGTACTTTCAGGAGAGTACTCAGTCAAAGGATCAAAAAGTTGCTCCAGTTGCTGACCTAGTAGTGACACTAGTTTATTATTTGAATCAATGACATTTGGTTTATCTTCGTAAACAACATCCAGTAAAGTAGATCCCACATAATGAGGTTGAAGGAAGCCTAAGTCTAATAAGCTTTTACCTACTTCAGCAGGTGTTTTAGATGTTATAAGTTTCATCGTGGATGCAAGGTCACCAGCAATGGTTTCATCCCATTCAAATGGTATATTGATATTCAAAAGACCTTTAACCTTTCCAGGTTCTAAAGATGAATATGTTTTCAATAAAGTAATGGCAAGGGCTCTTCTAACGTTAGAGTTTCTTTCAGATTTAGCTAGGTTCTGGCAAGCACCATAGAATCTTGATTTATTGGTAAGAGAAAAGTTATTAAAATGAAACTCACCAAGACATGAGAACAACACTGAACTTATTTTTGGAGAGTTTGGATCATCATATATCATTATAACAATCTCACCTAAAACTATGTCAAACCCTCTAAAAAAAGCAGCTTTTTCAAATAATTCAGTCCATTTATCAATTGATCTGAAGTTGTCGTTATTTGGAAGGTATAAATTATTACTTATTTTGATAATATTTAATGGAGGTTCCTTTAATTCTGTTGCATTACTTGATTTTGGCAAGAAATTTTCTTCATACATGCTTGAAGCCACACGACGACCTGAAAAGCCATCTTCAGACATTATGCGTTATAAATTATGAAATTCACGGAGATTTAGTTGAAGGTTGATTGAGTTCTTTTATGTATCAATTTTTGTTCATTTTTTTCCTTGTTTTTGTTTACAGTTTTCCGAAAAAGGAGATTGTGGTTTCCTAGACAACAACTGGTTCGATGCGATGGCAAAATGCAATTAGCCTAGACTCTAGACTCTAGACCATCTTTTTGTATAATTATAACTATTAGCAAGAAATATTTGGTTAGAAATTTTATCAATACCGGAATCATGGATCATAATAAAAAGGAATATACCATGATTTCTAGGCTAGAATTAGACAGATCGTATAAACTTATGGAGCTAACTCCAGAATTGTTGAAAATAATAGAAGAAAAGAAAGAAAGATTGTTTCTTAAATCTCCAACTCAAAAATCAGATGTTGTGCTCTGTACTTCCAATAAAACGTATAAAATTAGACAGAGAAATCATTCGAATACGGTTCTAGTAATGGAAGAAAAAGTTGGTAAAGAAGATATGAAAGATGAACTTATAGGATATACTAAGTTACCATCTGTTTATGAGTGTCAATTAACACAGCCTTCAATTATTACCTCTGATATACCAATTTATGATGGTGTCAATGAGATCGATGAATCTGATTTGATTTCAGTAGATCAGTTAAAACAAAGATCTTCCATCTCAGAGAAAGAATTTCAACAAGTTTGGTTTAGTATTAATGGGTCAAGTTATAATGATTATGCTGTGGTATTAGATGAAGAATTTATAGGAAAGGTTTTACATCTATTAGTAATGTCCATAACAGCAGCCGAACTAAATTTTGATGAAATATCAATAATTGAAGTTTACAATAATATAAAAGAAGAAGCACCAAACATTTCAATAGATATAGTGGAATCAGTTCTAAGGAAATTTTCAGAAAATGAAAACGAACCTTTAAAAATAGATAGAGAGAAAGTTTCTAAATATTATGGAATTGAATCTTTGAAAAAAAGCTGCTCAAAAAGATCCTTAACCCTTTCAGAATTTCTCATCAAATGGAAATCTGAACTACCTCCCTTCTTCGAATGTCCGATCGATATATCATTATTAAGTGGGTTTTACGCAACACCATTGCCAGAAAAGATACAGTATGTGTCTAAGTTCAATCTATCCAATGAGATACAGGCTAGATTAAAGCAATTGTTTAAAATACAAGCTACGTGGGATTTAAATGAACTTATACCATTCATTGACGAATTTAATACAAAAGGTTTAAAATGGGAGAATTTCATCATGAAGTTCGCAAAAAGAAAGAAAATTGGTCAAAGATTTATAATTACACAAAAATAAAGTTTTAAAAAACATAAATGCATCTATATAAAATGAATAAAGTCTATTGTAAATAACAAAACTCTTACTTCTAAATTATTTTTTCAATCTATTTTTAATATTTTAATACAGTAAGGAAAGAACTAGTTGTTTCATAAACACCTAAGAAGATGGCACCGCCTGCACTAATCCACATAGTTCTTGGACCAATACCAGAAAAAAAAACTTTGAAACCTTCTTCTTTAAATATCACTTTTGCCAAATAAAATGGAGAAACTCTTTTCTCATTCAACATGATTCTTGTTTTTAAAACATCTAATGGTGTGGTAATAGCGGCAGCAAATCCACCAGCAATTGAACCACAAATAGCCCCTTGAAAAGGATTGACAGGAGCACCTTGATTTTTAGACCATTTTTTCTTCAACCATTCATAAAGTGGAAATTGAATCATTGTGAATGGAATTTCTCTCATTATAGTTGTACCCCAACCTCTATAAAATCCTTTCAAGACCCCTTCTTTTGATTCGTTAGCTAACAGTTTTTTGAATGTATCAAATGAAGAATTTGTCTTTGAAGTTTGAGTTCTTTGCTTTATAACTTCAGCAGGAACTCTAGCCAAACAAGCAGCGATTTCACCACAAGAAGCTGCAATCATGTGAGTAAGTGGAATAGCAACGTCTTCGTTTTGAATTTGGTTTATCAAGATTGGAGCTAATTCAGCCTTTATTGTATCGTACATAACAAAGAATAAAGATGCAGAAGGAGCAGATGCTATGACAGCAGAACCTAAACCTCTATATATGCCTTTGTAAGCACCATTTTTCCAAAAACCTCCTTTGGCCTGAAGTCTAGTCTTAATTGTATCTATTGGGAAGAACGTTAAGTCAGTTGACGTACCAGCAGCTGCACCACTCTAAATGCTTTTGGGTTAGTATTGTGTACACCCATAAGTCCAAATAAGTTTGAGTGCTTATAAAGGTCCTCAAGACCGAAGAGCGCAAAGAATCAAAGAATCTGGACATACTATGAGTGATATAAGAAAGTCATGTTCTCCCATTGAACGAACTGAATAGATTAGTTTTATCAAAGTTAACTAGTTTCTTCTGCATACTGTATATAATCAATGTTTTTTTTTTTCGATTTTCATGAAATGCTCTTCTGAAAAGGGTATAAACACTGCACGTGATAATTCACAGAGGCACTTGTCTTAAGGGATAGTTTTAGAATTGGTCTGGAACTGTTCTAACTTGGTATTTCTATCACTTATGAATGCGAAGATATGATATCGAAATAATCAAGCTCTAAGTTCCGGTTACGATATACCGTGCAAAAGAGGCTCAAGTTTGAAGATCATCATCTCGGATAAATAATTTTGTTTATCCGTTACAAGATTAAACTAAAAAAATCGTAAGATTAAAAAAGTACAAAAATGTGTCAAAATTTCTTTATTGAAAACTTTGATTTCTTATCAAATTATTCAAACGTTATTGAATTTGATTTCAATCAAAACTATAATATGCGATATTTAGACATTCAAAGACAACGAATCGTCATCACCCGGTCCTTGTTTTACACTTTCAGGGCTTTATCCCCCCTGTATCTCCGATACACCTCACTTTTTCAGGGTAACCAGTGACCATCAACTCCGAGAAAGGAAAGAAGAAAAAAAAAAGAAAGTATCAATTTGATTAATTCATTTATAATATAAATCTTTTTAATTTATTCAGTATTTCTGTGTGAAACAGGATAAACAATAATTAGTTATAATGTCAAACATAACTTTAAAATCATTCAAAAGAGTGGTAACTCCTCTTAGACCAATAATTCAATCAAGACTATTAAATTCATCATCCATTAATAATGCAACAACAACTCCACAAGAATCAATAAATCTAAACACATCAAAGCCTGAATTCGAGCAGCACGCTTCCACGATTCTTCCAAATACTTTCAAATCTAATGAGTTGAATGGTACAAGACCTATTTACTTAGACATGCAAGCAACTACCCCAACCGACCCAAGAGTACTAGATAAAATGTTACAATTCTATACTGGATTATATGGTAATCCTCATTCAAATACACATTCTTATGGTTGGGAAACTGACAAAGAAATTGAAGTTGCTAGAAAACATATCGCTGATTTAATTGGTGCTGATCCAAAAGAAATTATTTTGACCTCTGGTGCAACTGAATCAAATAATATGGCAATTAAAGGTGTCCCAAGATTTTACAAAAAGGCTAAAAAACATATCATCACATCTAAAACAGAACATAAATGTATTTTAGACTCTGCAAGACATTTACAAGATGAAGGGTTTGAAGTCACTTATTTGGATGTCAATGAAGATGGTTTAATTGATTTAGAACAATTGGAAAATTCTATCCGTAAAGATACCGTTTTAGTTTCAATTATGGCCGTTAATAATGAAATTGGTGTCATTCAACCATTAGAAGAAATTGGTAAAATATGTAGAAAACACAAAGTTTTTTTCCATTCTGATTGTGCTCAAGCTGTTGGTAAAATTCCAATTGATGTTAATTCAATGAATTTAGATTTAGTCTCTATATCATCCCATAAAATCTATGGACCAAAAGGTGTTGGTGCTATTTATGTTAGAAGAAGACCAAGAGTCAGAATTGATCCAATTATTACCGGTGGTGGTCAAGAACGTGGTTTAAGATCGGGTACTTTAGCTCCATCTTTAATTTCTGGATTTGGTGAAGCATCAAGATTAATCAAAGAAGATATGGAATATGATCAAAAACATATCCATAGATTATCTAAAAAGTTAATGGATGGATTATTATCAATTGAACACACTCAATTAAATGGATCCAAGGTACATAGATATGCTGGTTGTGTCAACATTTCATTCGCTTATATTGAAGGTGAATCGTTATTAATGGCATTAAAGGATATTGCTTTAAGTTCTGGTTCTGCTTGTACCTCATCATCATTGGAACCTTCCTATGTTCTTCATGCTTTAGGTGCAGATGATGCTTTAGCTCATTCTTCAATTAGATTTGGTATTGGTAGATTTACAACTGAAGAAGAAATCGATTATGTTATCAAAGCTATTAATGAAAGAGTTGAATTTTTAAGAGAATTAAGTCCATTATGGGAAATGGTCAAAGAAGGTATTGATTTAAATACCATTGAGTGGTCAGGACATTAAAGAGTTCCCTATTTATTCATTGTTCGATTTATCTATTGATTTGCTCTTTTTTTACAATAAAAATGAGTAATTAATTAAAAGAGAAAAGAGAAAAAAGAAAAAAAAACATGTTTATTCATTTATCAATCTGTTTTTCAAATTTACACCATTGTTTCTGTCTATAAATCCCTCTGATGTATAACGACGATCTGTATAATTCTATCTTTTACTTGAATATGGTAGAGATTTAAAGAATGTGTCTTCCTTTTTCCTCCACATTTTTTTTTGCCGATAACGGTGACTCCATGTTTTTCTGAAAGCTCCGTTCACCGGCGAATTGTTTTTTTTTCATTCACTTTGAATTTAAAGAAAGACTTTTTATATCTTTCCACTTTGACTCATTTACTTTCCAGTTCATTATAGACATATTTATAAATCATGAGCAATTCAAAAACTATTGTCGTTTTACCAGGTGATCACGTTGGTACCGAAGTTACCAATGAAGCTATTAAAGTTTTAAAAGCCATTGAAGAAGTTCGTCCATCAGTTAAATTCAACTTTGAACAACATTTGATTGGTGGTGCTGCTATTGATGCTACTGGTGTTCCATTGCCAGATGAAGCTCTAGAAGCTTCCAAAAAAGCCGATGCTGTCTTATTAGGTGCTGTTGGTGGTCCAAAATGGGGTACAGGAGCTGTTAGACCTGAACAAGGCCTATTGAAAATCAGAAAAGAATTAAACTTATATGCTAATTTAAGACCATGTAACTTTGTTTCTGAATCATTATTGGACTTATCACCAATCAAAGCTGAAATTGTTAAGGGTACTGATTTCACTGTTGTTAGAGAGCTAGTTGGTGGTATTTACTTTGGTGAAAGAAGTGAAGATGATGGTTCAGGTGTTGCCTCTGACACTGAAACTTATTCAGTTCCAGAAGTCCAGAGAATCACAAGAATGGCTGCTTTCTTAGCTTTACAACACAACCCACCTTTACCAATCTGGTCATTAGATAAAGCTAATGTTCTTGCATCTTCAAGATTATGGAGAAAAACAGTAACTGAAACTATTGAAAAAGAATTTCCTCAATTAACTGTTCAACATCAATTAATTGATTCTGCTGCTATGATCTTAATTAAATCACCAACTCAGTTAAATGGTATAGTTATTACTTCAAATATGTTTGGTGATATCATCTCTGATGAAGCTTCAGTTATTCCTGGTTCTTTAGGTTTATTACCATCTGCTTCATTAGCATCCTTACCAGATACTAATAAAGCTTTTGGTTTATACGAACCTTGTCATGGTTCAGCTCCAGATTTAGACGCCAATAAAGTCAACCCAGTTGCTACCATCTTATCAGCTGCTTTAATGTTAAAATTATCCTTAGATTTATACGATGAAGGTGTTGCTGTTGAAAAAGCTGTTGAGCAAGTTTTAGATGCTGGTATTAGAACTGGTGATTTGAAAGGTACTTCTTCCACTACTGAAGTTGGTGATGCAGTTGCTGAAGCTGTTAAAAAAATCTTAGCTTAATTACTACAGGTTTAGTAATTTTCTAAATACTTGTCAATGGTGTGTGTGTGTGAATAATGTACAAAAATTATATAAATCATACAAATTTTGATATCATATTTTTCTAATTCTGCTTAGCAATAATTTGATCGATATCAATTTCTAAAATTGGTTTAGTACCACTGTTTGTGAAAGCTTTTCGAGCTTCTTTGTTTTCTCTTCTTTCTAATAATCTTAATTTACGTAAGGTACCACCCTCTTGAATATCTTCACCTAATTGGAAAGGATCTAAGAAATAAGAGGCAACTTTGAAACCTTCACCTAAAGTAATGATTTCATGAATAATATCTTCAACACAAATAATACCTTGATCACCTAATTTTTCTTCGATTAAATTATTATCATTTAGTTTAATGTGATTAATTTTTTTTGGGTTTTCTTCATCTGGAATTGAAATGGTTGCTCTTTTTTGAATTAATTGCCTAACAGATTGTAAAGATGGTTTACCAATAACGGTATAAGCAGAAATTAATTTTAATAATGGATAAATTGTGTCTGTTAATTTAATGAACACACCACTGTTTATAGTTTTTAATCTTAGCAACATTAAAACTTTTTGAGCTTGTGGTGGAATTTTAGCACCAATTGGACCCCGAATCCTAACAATAAAATATAAAGTTGGTTTACCTGAAAATAATTGTCTTTCTTTTGAACCATCTTCATTAATTAGATCAATGAAAAGTTTTTGTTTAGAATCACTTATGGCTTTTTTTTCTTCATTTTGGAGAACTCTTGTGGTTCTTTCAATTTCTCTTTTACTTGCTAAATTTTCAGCTACTAAAGTTTCAGCTCTTTTAAATCTATTAGCCTTTTCTTGTCTCCTTTTCAATTTAGCCTGTTCTTTACGAGAACTTTCGGATTGTTTCTGTAATCTTTTAGCATCAATTTCTTTTCTCTTTTTCAAAAGAATTTCTGGATTCGAAGTAAATTCAACCATTTAAGTATATTTTATTGAATTTAAGTAAATCTTTAATTTGTTATAAAGAGCTCATCGCTTCAATTTTTTTTTCTAAAAAATTTTCATTTACTTAGGAGTGTTCCTACCGAGAACAGATCGATAAATTCCCAAAGAGGAAAATTAGGAGCACTGTTCTTCTTGGACTGTATGTCACTTTAATTTATGCTAAATAACAAAAAAAAAAAAAATGATGTTGAAGTTTTGTGATTTTGACTTGTATGAAAAGTTATCAGTTATATTATTAACTTCAACTCAACTCTTTTAACTTCTACAAACCATTCTTTTTTGGGGAAATTGATTGTTTTTTTTTTTTTTTTTTTTTTTTTTTTTTTTTTTTTTTTTCGGATGTGATTATCCCCTAGGCAACAAAAAAATTATAATTATAGAAAAATATATTTAATATTATTATAGGAAAAGGTAATATACATTCATCCTCAGAGCCTTAGAGTACAACATGTCTTCCAAAAAAAGTTCAAGCAGGCTGTAGTAACCAGTTGAAAAATGTGAGGAAGTCGAAACCCAAATACTGACACAATAGAGTGTTAATACTAAAAGTGATGTAGTGGATTATTTGGGATTCAGTAATAGATCTAACAGACCTAAATGAGAATGAAGATAGCAGAAAAATAAATATGATTATTGTACTTTCAGATATGACAAATCTAATGAGATCAAATTCGACTTTCCATATGTTTACATACTTACCTATCACTTAAAATTCAAATTTTTTTTTTGGCAACTTTAATATAGGTTGTAATTTTTCAAATCAATTTTTTGTCGTGAAAATTTTTGAACAACTTGAGATTCATTCTACAACTGAAATTTATTTAAAATCTAATTGTCGATAAGTCACTAAATCCTCATGCTCACTCGTTCGTTTTACTGTACGTAGAGACTTAATAATTTTAGAATCCGAAACAGCTTTTTTTTTTTTTTTTTTTTATTTTTTTTTCCCTTCAATACGACCCAAACAAAAAAAAAATCTTTCTGATTTCTTTGTACTTCAAATCATATAAAAGTCGTTTTACTCTTCAAGCAAACTTTCTTTGATTGAAAAGAAAGCGTTTTATATTTTCGGCTCAACAAACTTATACTGAGACCTTGAGTGCCTATAAAGATCACACCGCCCACTAGTCTTCTGTGTTCGTTCCTGAAATAATCATCATCATTGAAGAATCATTCCTTGAGAGTAAAAGTTTCTGGAGTTTATCATTATCAACAATAAGGATTGGATTCCATTTGACATACAAGAAAGAGTTAGATTTACAGAGTCGAATTGATTCACTTTTTTTTTGGTTTTCCAATCAGGTTCTTGTTAAAGATTTGATACGTTAGGGCTCCTGCTTAAAATATTTAGAAAAAAAAAAATCTTGTCAATTTCTGTGTTAAAAAATCTTTATTTTGGTTCAACATTCATTCAAATAAAACAAACCATTTTCTTTCATCTTTGTGTCATTTGTTTTCATTTTTTTAGTTTTTTTTTTTTCATATTTTTTGATTTATTTATTTGTTTTCCTAAACTAAGCACAAAACCAAATTCTTTATTTATTTACCCAACTATCATGTCCCAGCAATCCCCAGTTGATGGTGTTGAATCAGAATCAGATCCAATTATTAAGCTGAATGGCGATGATACTTCTCAACAAATGTTTGGTAAACAAATTCAACAGCCGCTGCAAATGTCAAATAATTTACAACAAAATCAGTACAATCCACAAATTCAGCCAAACAATGTTCATCCTAATGGCGCTCATATTCCCATGATGGTTCCTCATTATCCTAATCAACAACCTAATCCTTACAACAATTTCCAATATCAACAAGTAGCTTATCCTCAAGCCCAATTTTACGCACAACAACAGATCCAAAACTCTCAAATGTTATCTCATCCTCCACCACAACATATGATCCAAGGTTTACAATTACCATTAACTCCTTCAAGTGCCCCTCAAATCCCAAGTGAATCTCAAATCACTCATAACCAAACTCAAGGCTCTCAATTTCATCCACAATCTCCTCATCCATTGACGCAGTTAATACCTAAATCAGAGGGTTATAACGAGCAATTTCAAACCCCTCAAAGAGACACTCCAAATTCCATAAAACATGGAAGTTCTGGTTCTGAATCATCGAAAAGAAAACTGAGAAGATCTGATCATTCTACTCCTGGTGAAAATAGTGATCAAATTTTAAGAGATACTGCAGCTAAAGCATTAGAAGTACCTTTGAAAGATATTGCGTATGAAATCAAAGAGATGGAAAATTCCTCATCAAGTTCAAATAAAAAAGGTTTAAATGATATAACGTCAAATGGGGGTTCAAAAAAATCAACCACTGCAAAAGAGATGGATAGTAAAAAAGAAAGAAGAAAACAAGTATTTGCAATGACTTGGTTATTAAGATCTTGTGAACCAAATCCTATAGCTGTTGTTCCAAGAAATAGAATTTATGCAAGATATGCTGGTGTTTGTGCTGAAAATTGTATCAAACCATTATCTCCTGCTTCTTTTGGTAAGTTAGTCAGAATAACCTTTGTTGGTTTAAGTACTCGTCGTTTAGGTATGAGAGGTCAATCAAGATACCATTATTGTGGGTTAAAATTATTGAACGATGAAGGTTCAGATACTCCAACAGGTGCAAATACTCCATCAAACAACTCAAATTTTAATGATAGTTCATTTTTACCTACTACTCCATATGTTGGTTCTGGAAGTCCTGTTTCTTTTTATTCCCAGTTATCAACCCCATTTATTCATAGTAATAATACTTCAAATATCAATCAAATCAACTCTTTTTTACAAGCACAAGTTTCAGTACCTATCAAATTCTTACCAAATTTGTTAAGTACTATTGACAATGTTGATATTGAAAATCCAATTAGCTTACCAAGCATTAAAGACTACTTACCAGTAGGAATCAACCCTGACATTTCTGATACGTTGGAAAGCTTATACAAGTCTCATTGCAATTCAATTTTTGAAAGTCTAAGATACATGCATTTAAAAAATCTATTTGTTATTCTGTCAAGTTTCCATACAAATTTAACTGCTCCTGTTTTGAAATTGTATTGCTCTCCAGAAGTTTTACCATGGATCATTTTATCTGATACAATTATGTATAAGCAGATCATCAAAATGTTAGCAAAACTGGCTTTACAAGAAATTCCAGCCCATGTTCTGGATCAATTAAAACAAATCGCAGAATCCTATAATAACAAAGTCTCAAACTCTTTATCAGGTACTTCAATGCCAGTTGCATTAGTGCTAAATAAAGTAAAGTTAGTTAAACAATTCTCTCAATTAGTCTCAAGATTGATCAGAGTTTCTGAAACAGCTCAAGCTGCAAACAAAATCTTATCAAATCAAATGGATAGAGATATCATGTTATCTGACTGGAATCAATTTGTTGATATTAATCAAATTGCAGCTAAAGAGTTACCATGTGAAGGTAAAAATTTTGAGAAAACTATTTCTATTTTCAATAAAGTTGAAGATTTATTGAAAAAGGCCGAACTTCCAGAAGTAGACCAATCTAAAGATGAATCCAGAGAAGACAATAAATTAATTTATTGGGGAAAATTCCTCTCAGAATTGCCAAATGAATTCACTGATGTTCCACCAAGACTACTTCTATTGTGTTCGTCTACTATTTTAACAAGTTGTTTAAGAGAAATTTCTTTAGGTGGCGGTGCTGGATTTGGAGCGTGGTGGGTATTAAGATGTTGGATTGATGAATGGATTGGCTGGTGTGCTGAGTTAGGTGGGTTTATTGGATCTGAGCAAACAGGTGATCTACTGGACCCTAAAACCTCCAACAATCAAAAAAACAAGACTGATAACTCTTCAAAAAGCCAACAAAAAGATGAAAAAGTTGATTTGATGTTTGGTAACTTTATTAGTGCTCCAGCCACCGAAAATGAAGTCACCGAAAATGGTGATGATGGTCAAAATCATGAAGAAAGTTAATATTTACCCCCAAACTATAGAGTTCACTTTAGATTTTTGTGAAAAAGACATATATAGTTATAACTAAAAAAAACACAAAAAAAAAAACAGAAAGATGCAAGAAGAGGTTTGAGGTGAATTTTCCACAGGATGTTTTCAAAATAAAAAGGAACACCTTCAAGTTAATGATGTATTATATTTATTATTATGAAATTTCAATTACAATTACTTCTTCAAACCAATGCTCCATTCTGCTATGTGATGTGATACCTATTACCTAATATTGAGATAGTTAATCCGTGAAATCTGTCTTGATATATATTATACTATATAAACTTTGTTTTAGTTTGCAATTTACCAGTGTTTATGTCAATGTGCTGTAGATAAATAATTATGTGTTTTTTTTGTGAGGGACACTCTAACAACAGTAAAATTATTTTTTTTTAGTTTGTCGATGAGCATCAGAGTGAATCTTTAATAATATATATGTCAAACCCAGAAACCCCCATCCAAGAAGATCTTCTTATCCTTATAAATTCAATAATTGAAGGTCTAGTGCTTTATGAAGTTACTTTGAACCCAGAAAAACTATCGCTAACATCTAATGATGATACTGAAATTGACGTTGAAGAAGAACTAACGAAATTAAGTAAATTAATATTTGCACATTCTACCAAGATTGGTATTGCATTCAGGGCACCTGTTTCTATAAACGCCGCAATAACACAACTGAAGGAAACAAGCGAAGTTCTATTGGCTCTGGTTGGTGTCATGTCAAGGTTATATAGTCAAGAAACATCAAAAGTCATTTTTGGTGACTTATATAGAGATGCCATTCTTGAGCAAGTTAAATCATTAGTTGGATTGTTTAAAGAACTATTGAAAGAATTAAAGAATTTGGATTATTCTAAACAAAAGGGTGATGTTGATGAAAGCGGTAGATTAGTTGGGATTGGTAAGATTTGGGATAATTGTACTAAACTTGAAGCATTACTCAAACAAGGTAAAATAGGGTTATTGAAAGGTAAGATAAGATTAAGTGTTGCTGTTGTTGAAGATTTGATTGAAGAGTATGAAGAATGGCTAGAAAACCCTCAAATCGTTGATGATCCATTTGGATTCAATGATTATTCAGATGATGAACAAGATGATGAAAATGATGAGTCTAAAGATATTGAACCTGAAGTCATTGAATTTGGTAATCAATGGATTTCAAAAGTCAAAATGGTTAAATTATTGTTCTCATCATTCATCAAATCATTACCTTCTGATAATTCAAAAGTTACAGGTGAACAAATTGATGTTTTTAATAAACAACAGAATCATTTATTTAATTTAGTTGATGATTTAGTGGCAAATATGTTCTTGAATAGTCCCATCATTGACTTGAAATCAGATTCAAAAAAAGTCTTTGAACAGAGTGAATTATTAATTGAACTATTGAAAGATTTGAATAAAAATGATGCAAAGAAGACCACATGGTTATCAACATGGCAAGAAAAATTTGTTTTATAATAACAAAATAATAAAAATGAATCGATTCAGATAGAAGGTTTTTAATCGAGAAGCTTAGTGTAGATTTTTTCTGTATTCAAGTGTACACTTTTCCAAATTCTATACAATTTTTTTTTCTGCATTAAAGGTACACAACCTGAGAACCTTTGTTTATTTCCATTATTTACATTTCTTCTTTGTCATTATAAGTTCACCTTAGCAAGGGTGTATTAATCAACTTTTATTTGATTATATACAACTTACAAAACTTTTATTTTGTGATTCTATAATTCTTCAACTTAACTTATCATTTGAGTGTTGTACTTTGAATCTTTTCTCTAGGATGATTGTTCATTAACATTGATCTATACATTCTTATAATCTAGCTCAGTTTTAGCCTTTACACAAGCTTTAAGCAATTTTTTTTTCTCATAAATTGTGTATTTTAAAGCTATACAATTAAATTCATTCCCTAATTTTTCTTTTTTTTTTCTCTTAGATAATTATATTGTTCATTAAATTTGTCTATACAATCTTAAACTCTATCTCTTTCTGACTTCTATTAGTTTGGTATTCTATTTCTTACATTTTCTGCGGATTTGGCCAAAAACAATAAATTGTTGGGGCAAAGGTGAGTATCAAAAACACAATTCCAAGAATTCCAAGAAAAAGGGACACTAGTACAGTGGTTTAGTAGCGCCAGTGGTTTAGCGGTAAAATTCAAAGTTGCCATCTTTGAGCCCCCGGTTCGACTCCGGGCTGGCGCAGCTCTCTTTTTTTGTAATTTTTTATACACTTTTTTTCTTTGGACGGGCTTTGCCAAATTCTTTATAGCATGACCTGACCATTTTACTTTGTTTAGGTGTTACGAATTATTGCTGACTTTGAAATTCATTTGTTTCATATTTTGTCTTTTTTTCAATACATTGAAGTTTTGAAGGTTTTCCATGGTGATGATGATACTGTTCTACCAGCATAAAGACAATGAAAGATATTATATACAGATTTTGAGTATATTTACAATCATTAAATAGCATATAATAATTATTAAAAAACACAACAAGTATAGGAATTTGACAAAATGAATTGAAGTAAAAATGCAAGAGATGAAATAACACAAAATAAAGAATGTATATATAGATTATGACGATTTTGTAAAAATATATTAGAAATTAAATTCACCTCTGAATTGATTCAAATCCATTCCTGGTTTAACTTTTTCTAATAAATCTCTCCTATCCATAGCAATGAATGCTCTTTTCAAAGTTTCCAAAATACTTGTTGATTGATTTGCGATTGCATTGAAGTTACTATCATTTGGATCCAATCCTTCCACGTTATGCATTGATAATGCACCTAGTAAATGTTCAGCTGCTTCTTTATAACAACCGATATTGATTGATGAAACACCAAGGTTGTATCTTGCTCTAACAAATGAAGGTTTTAGTTGTAAAGCTCTATGATAAGCTTCAATTGCCTCTTCAGCTCTATTTGAATTAGCTAAAGAAGCACCTAATCTATTCCATAACAGTTCATCATTTGGTCTAACTGCTAATGCACTTTTGAAACAATCAATAGTTTTATCGTAATCTTCATTAGCATAAAATAAAACACCTAATCCCATTTGAACATCGGCATCAATATTTGCGCCACTTGGAGATAATTGAGCAGCTTGAATGAATAACTCAGTGACTCTTTTATGTAAAGAATATCTATCTTCATCATTGATTTTAGGGTTTGTTAATCTTGCTTTATCTGTTACATGAGTATATTTGGTTTCAATCCAACGTTCTAAAGTTGCAAAAGCAGCATTGTCATAACCTTCATTGATATAAGAAACAGCTAAAGTCATTAAAGCATTTAAATTTTTTGGATCCAGAGCCAAACATTTTTCTAACGCTGTTAAACCAGCAATTTCTTTTTCATTTTGAGTTTGAACTTCACCTAATTTTAACCAAGCATCAACATGATTAGGATTTTCTTGAATAGCAGCTTCAAAGGCTAAAGCAGCTTCCGATAATTTGGCACCATTTTCCATTAAAGTTAAACCAATTTCATAAGCACCTGGTTGATTCATAAATTGATTATTTTGTTCAAATTTATATTGACCAAAATTTGCTCTACCTTGAGCATAGGTTGCGAAATCTTTTTCCCATGAAGCAGGTTCTTGATCTAGTAACTCTTCATTCTCTTGATTTAAAGAATCCCAAACTTCTTGGAAATTAGCTTGATATTTATCATCAATTACAATTTCTTCTTCTTTTTCAACAGGTTCTTGTTCTTGTGTTAATTCTTCTTGCTGCTTATCTAATTCTTTGAATTGATCTTCCATTTCTTTGAACTTATCATCCCATTGTTCTTTACTGTTTAATTCGGAAATCTTCGAGTGAGCATTGATTGGTTGAACATTTTGATTCATTCTTCCACCATATTGAGAAAACATTGGATTAAATCCACCAATTCTACCACCCATCAAATGAGGACTTTGATGAAGAGAAGAAGTTGAGGATAAAGGAGAAGCAACTTGAACGTCAGAAGATAAATCAGCGATTTGCTGCGGTTGAGCTGCACCATGTAATTGATTAAGAGGTCTATTAAATTCAGAAGACCAACTTGAATTTGAGACAGGAGAAGGACGGAATTTTTGTTGAGGATGAGAGTTTTGAATGCTATGAAGTTCCTGATGGATAGGTTGAAAGTTGAAGTTGTCCTGTTTATTGAAAAATTGGTTCATTTTCTATGGTCTTTGTTAATATTTTGATAACGATGATAATGATAAGGAAGGTACTTACTTGCTGATCATTTTGATTCATACGAACTTCTTCTCTCATGTTCTGAGACTGGAACTGCTGAGTGAAAGAAGGTCTTTGTAAAGATCTATCTTCACTGGTATGTTTGGTGAACTGAGCCAAAGGGTTTCTAGTGGTTGAACACTCACTACCACCGAACATTGACATTTTTGCTTTCCACTGACGAGCTTTTCTTTCTTTTTTTGAAATTTGTTTTGAGATCTAAAGGTAAAGAAAAACGATTTAAAGTGATGATATGGACTGATTAAAGGCGATTTTTCCCAGTGTGGTTGTTTCGATATTTCATTTTCATTTTTCTTTCTGGGGCAAATTTGGAGTGAATACATCCAGACACCAGAAAAAGAGAGAGAGATTGATAAAATAGAAGGAGGTTTTTTTGTTTTTTACCGAGGAACATTCAATTTTAAAAGAGAGCCAAAGAGAGAGAAAATGTCAGGCAAGGACGTTCCTTCCCTGAAGGACCTGTTAGAGTTACAAAGGAAGAATGGTGGGCTGGAGACACCGAGATTCCTTACGAAGAAGGAGAGATTGCAGTTGAAGGAGTCTTCAGTAGTGAAACCAGTAGTTAAGAGCAGGGTATCTAGTGTAAGAGCCAACAATAGTGAAGCCAAAGAGAATAGAGAAGCAATCAGAATAGAGAGGATAAGAAACGAGGTATCAGAGAAATACCAATCTTTGAAACAGAATCAGAAGAGCTCGAAATTTAAATTCAATTGGAAAGATGATGAAGATACTTTCGATTCAAATGATCTAAGCGACTTATACAACACTTCAATTGTTGAAAAATATGACAACAACGATGAGATAATGAAGGACTCTAGCAAGCACTGGTCAGTTAAATCGTTAGACGAGATGAAATCAAGAGACTGGAGAATTTTAAAAGAAGATTATGAAATCAATATCAAAGGTTTCAATCTACCAAATCCACTAAGATTTTGGAATGATGGAGACCTAATACCCAATGATATACTGAATATAATCAAACTTTTGAATTACAGCGAACCAACGCCAATTCAAAGAGCGTCTATCCCTATTGCTTTGAGTGATAAAGACATCATTGGGATTGCAGAAACTGGTTCTGGTAAAACTCTATCATTTTTAATACCAATGTTAGTGAAGATCATGAAATTACCCAAAATTAATGAGTTCAACAAAAAGGATGGCCCATATGGCTTAATTTTAGTTCCTACAAGAGAGTTGGCTCAACAGATTGAAAATGAACTAAATAAATTTTTAAAGTACTTGAGTAGTTTTAAGAGTATTTCATTAATTGGTGGTAAAATAATCGAAAAAGATGTCTTTGAACTACAAAATAACATATTTGAAATAATCATTGCAACTCCAGGTAGATTAATTGATTGTTTGAAAAATAATTATTTATCATTGAATCAATTATCATTTCTAGTTTTAGATGAATGCGATAAAATGATCGAAATGAATTTCAATGATCAAGTTGAAGAGATTAAAACTTTTATAAATAGTTTTGAAAGACAAAATATGATGTTTTCAGCTACAATGAACAATGAGATTGAAAATTTATTGAAAAATTATATTGATATTAAAAATTGTGGAATTATCAACATTGGTAATGCAAATAACTCTAAAGACTTGAAAATTAATGAAAGAATTGAACAAAGATTTGAAATTCTAAAAATTGATTACAATTTATCAAATTATGAAGATTTGAAATTTAATAAACTGAAAAATTTCTTAAATTTGAATCAATTCAATCCACCAATCATAATATTCATAAACTATAAGGAAACTGGTGAATTTTTGTTGAAGAAATTATCTGAAGTTGGATTCAAAGTCTCTTTAATCCATGGTTCTAAATCTCAAGAACAAAGAGAATTATCATTAAACCAATTGAAAGAGGGTAAAGTTGATATCTTAATAGGTACAAACGTTGCAAGTCGTGGTATTGATATCAACAACGTTTCACTAGTAATCAATTATCAGATGCCTAAGAAAATAGATGATTATATTCATAGAATTGGTAGAACTGGTAGAGCTGGAAATTATGGTACTTCACTAACTTTTTTGAATGATGATGAGTTCAGCGAAGATAAAAATAGGAATTTCCAAGTATTGAAAGATTTGAAAAATTTATTGGTTAAAAATGGCAATAAAGTTCCTGAAGAGTTCAAAAAGATTGATGAAAAGCTACAAAGCATTATATAGAGAAGATACGCTATTTTTTTTTTTTTTTAGAAATACTTCATTTACTGGCTGTGATATATTCAACATAAAATATATACAAAATATATTCTGCCATTCTTTCATCTATATATTCCCTAAGCATGACCGTCGAGGACTATAAATTAATCTAACATACTGTATATCTTTATAGTGTCCATATCAAATCTAGGTATTTTTTTTTTTTTTTTTCATGGAAAAGTGAAAAAAAATGAACAAAAAATTCCACAAAAGATTTATTAACTGGTCTTATTTCCTCGGTATTTATTCATTATGGCTCGCCAGAACTTCATTGGGCTTGTGGTATCACAAGGTAAAATGAACAAAACCGTAAAAGTTCAAGTTGAAAACAAGTCGTTCAATAGACTCATCAATAAGGTAAGTTCTAAATGAATGGTAATAGATTCAATTTGATTCTGAACGAAAGAAAACACTCATATTCCATCACCATAGAATGATCATTGACTAACATGTATTTATAGGAAGTCATGAGAAGAAGAAACTTCTTGGTTCATGATGAAGGTAATATCGCAAGAGAAGGTGATATTGTTCGTATTGAAGCGTGTCGTCCAATATCAGCAACTAAAAGTTTTGCTATTGCAGAGATCAGAAAAAATAAAGGTACTCAATTTGCTAAATATGATGAAATCTCTAAAAAACAAGTGATTCTTGAAGAAAATGAAAAAATCAAACAATTTTTAAGTAAAAGAGAACGTACTGAAAAGGAAATTAAAGAAAATTCTTCACT
This sequence comes from Phaffomyces thermotolerans, assembly GCA_003707215.2. Taxonomy (NCBI): domain Eukaryota; kingdom Fungi; phylum Ascomycota; class Saccharomycetes; order Phaffomycetales; family Phaffomycetaceae; genus Phaffomyces; species Phaffomyces thermotolerans. The sequence continues at coordinate 83,392 of PPNJ02000027.1, read as the reverse complement.
TATAACAGATTTAACTTTCATTCAAAAAGTTGCAACCACTGAAGAATCTAAGTTAACTGCCGAAGAATTAGCCAAACAGAATGAATTGAAAGAAAAATATGGTATTAAAAGCTGGCCACCACAAGGTGAAGATTTAGAACTCGAGATTCAATCATTAAAATCCAAAATCAATTCTTTAAAAGATGTTATTGATTTCGTTGAACCATCTTTAGAAATATTATTAAAAGATGAAAATAAAGAATTAGTTAATCAAGTTTTAAGAGATTTTACTAAAAAAGAACCTGAATTATTAAGGAAAAATATTAGAAAGAATTTACTAAGAAAATATTTATTAAAACATCCAGAAAATGCTAAAACTGAATTTGGTTCAATACTTGGATTTAATTAAAGAAAAAAAAATTGATTGAATTTTAATCAGAATATAATAAAACATAACTCTGATTTGGCTTAGGTCAATGGATGAAAAGTTTGACTTGTACATATATGAGATTTTTAATGATAAATGAGAACTGTAGATCTTCATCTCTTAAATAAATAAACCTTAGAAGCAGAGATTTGAAATATACTAATAAAACATTAGTCTTTGGAGTCAATATATCAGTAAAATTTTTTTTCGAATGAATGAATTTTCGTCTATAATATCATTATCAAATGTATCAAATAAAATTCCTGAAACCTTTGACTTTATCAAATAACAACACTGTGTCGAAAAACCCAAAGTACAATTACAAACCAAATGATCCAATTTATGAACTGTCCACCACTGTAACGATAGCCAATGATTTAGGAGAACAATTTTTTTATGGTGATGCCAAACTTAATATCGATGTTAAACGTCAAGCTTCAACAGATATCAAAGCAGTGAATCAAGCAACAGTGATCGACAGATCTCAAGCGAAATGGACTGCTGGTAGAAGAGCGTTAGATCTCAAGATTTTACTAACACTGAACCAAATTGCAAGTGATGATTATATTTCAATTCATGTTTCTTTAAACAAGTCAGAGATTATAAAAGATAGATTAAACTTACAATACTTCAATACAAAACAACTAAAAGAGGCAACTATTGATGATTCCATTGAAATGTTTAGTTCTTGTAAGGATTCAAGTGATATTAGAATTGGTATGAGATTTTATGATACTATCAGTGACTTAATTAGGATTCCACAAAATTTGGATGATTTACCAATTAGAACAAACAGAATCTCAAAGAGAATGATTTCTGACGTGGTTCTATTTGAAGAATTATCAGGAAGTATTGCTCGTCATTTATGGGATTCAGGGATCTTAATAAGTGAGTTATCTCAAAATCAACTTTTAGAATTTCTTGATTATGATTTACAAAAAACTTCAGATAATCTAAACATTCTTGAACTTGGAACTGGAATTGGTTTAGTGTCTATTCATTTGAGTAAAATATTCACAAATTCTTATATAAATGCAACTGATTTAGAGGACTCTTATGAAATTTGTTCTAAAAATATTGAATTCAATAGAGATGAAGATAATGGAGCAGTTAATTTCACTGAATTGGATTGGGAAATAGAGTTGAAAACAGGTAAAAGATGGGATTTAATAATCATTACTGATTGTACTTATAATCCTTTATATTATGATTCTTTGATAACGGTTTTGAAAAGAGAATTCACTTCAAATCATACAAAGATTATTCTCTCTCATAGATTTAGAGAACCAATCAGCGAATGTGAATTCTTTGTCAAGATGAATTCTGCTGGATATACTCTACAAAAGCAATTATGGCATAATGTTGCAGGCCAAAATCTAGTTCATACTGGTTTATATGTTATTTGAGATTCATTTACAATGCCTGACTTTTATGTTAATAGTATCTCTAATTCTTATTATTCGCTGGCTGATATTCTTCTTTCCTGGCAGACAGATCAACTGGAGCCTGGTGTGCTCTGATCGTAGATTCCTTCTAGACTCTTCATATTCACGTCAGATCAGATTAGTTATTATTCCGGTAGTCTCAAAGTTCCGGCTAAAATCCACAAAACGAAAACAAAACAGAATCTAGTCCAATAGTAACACACTTAAAGCAATTTCTATTCCTAACTTCATTTCTGTTCAATTAACCTCAGCATATCAACTAATCTTTGTGGCATTGAGGAACTTACTTAATACTCATTGATTTTCACCAACTGAATCTGAGTTTCCAAAATTCTAGCCCTAAGTACCAATTTTTCAATATTTAATTATCTTTAGAAGCGTGAAGGGCTTCATCAATCCATGAGTTCAAAATCACAAAAGAGAAGATCAATCATACGCGGCGGTAGTGGGAGTCCCATAATTCCAATAAACTCGTCATTCCACTCAAATTTCAATATCAATCAACAGCTGGCAGCAGCAAGGTCAAAGAAATCTATAAGTGAATCAGGTGAAACAATTAATCTAGTTCAACACCATCCAGATTACGTTACACATATCAAAACGTCCTCTGTTATCAAACTATTACTGATAGGAGACGCAGGAGTTGGGAAGTCTGCTTTGATTCTTAATTATTGTGATGATATATTTGATGAAAAAAACCTTAAAACTACAATTGGAGTAGACTTGAAAGTTAAAGTAGTTAATGTTGATGGAAGTTATTTTAAAACCGTGGTTTGGGATACTGCTGGACAAGAAAGATATAGGAATGTTATCCCATCTCTATATAAAGGTACTAATGGGGTTTTATTAACGTATGATGTTACCGATAGGATTTCATTCGATGGACTTTATCATTGGATACAAGAATGTTACGATAATTGTGATTTAGATAGAACTATTTTTTACATTGTTGGTAATAAGCTGGATCAAGATGGTAAAGTCATTGGAACTGAAGATATTAAAAAATTATTAGCTTATGTCAAAAAAAATTATCCAAATTTTAAAATTAGTGCAGTTTTTGAAGTAAGTGCCAAATATAACACGTTAGTTTATGGATTATTTGACAGAATTATCAAGGATCTAGTGGAGAATAGATGTTACTTTGACGAGAAAAGATTAAGGAATAAGAAAAGTATAGATTTATCAACTGCAAGGGATGATTCTCAACATTTTAGTTGTTGTACTTGATTGAACACATGGACTCATAAACACAACACTATCATCATTAAATGATGAGACTTTTAATGAATTGATTTTATAATGATGACTATAACACAATTATACATGCACAGACCATTTTGCTTTCTATACTTTTTATTTATATTGCATAAAAATATCATTTTTTTTTTTGAATTATGTTTCATTTTCAGACTATTATATCATTATCATTGTTTAAGGAGTTATAGGTTTTCATAATTATCTAATACATAAAACAGTTTATGGGTTTAATTTATGCATCCTCTATATATTAAGTCTTTTATTCATTGGTAGTTTGAGATTCTGGGGTTTTTTTTCTATTAGATCTGAAATATTTTTGTCTAAATTCAGGAAGTGAAGTAGCAGCTCTATTATCTTCTCCATTATAACTATCTCCATGGTTGATATAAACCAGTAATCTTCTTGACCATTTATTAAACTCTTGATTTAAATGATATTTTAACTCTAAATTTCTATGTTGTGGAATAATCGTTGGAACAAAATTATCATTTGCTGTAGGCATCCAAAATGCTAATCTACCACCAATTGGTAATCTTTCACTTGCAAAAGTTAGTAAATCATATAGCAAATTATCTAATGAATAAGGTTTCTTAGTAGGTATATAATCTCTTTTCAAGTATGCTTTAACGCCATCAATTTCAAAATTTTCTTTACCTTCAAATCTTTCTACATTTTTAGCACCTAAAACTTTTAAACCTTCTCTAATACCATACGGAGGATCACACACAATTGAATCTATTGTTAAATCTGGTCTTAATGCATTATTTGTAAAATCCATAGTCATAACATCTAAGAAATTCAACGAAGTATTATATTGTTTGAAATTAGCAGCGATTGTATTTTTACCTTTACCTTTAATTAATCTACCGTCAATATCTGATCCCATAGTTAAAGCACCAAAAAATCCACCAGCAACTAAAAATGAACCAGTTCCTGCAAATGGATCATACATTATTTGACCTTTGTTGACTAATGCTAAGTTACACGAGACCAAAGATAATTCAGCTTCAAAGGTAGTCGTTCCAATGTAACCTCTTTTTTTCAAATCATATTTCTCCATAACACCTTTACTTCTTGCACTTAATGATATTTCTCTACCAAAATAATATTTTATTGGAGGTGTTACACTTTTCTCATGTTCATTTGGTAAAACGTAATGCTCTAAAATCGTGAAAGTTTGATCTGGATTCTTCATTCTAATTTTCCCTTGGAAATTGACATAAGAAAATCTTTCAATCATCTTAATCTTATCTTCATTGGATTTTTTACCTTGATAACCAATAATATCAAACTTGAAAGTACAATCTTTATAAAGACTGAATCTATGAGATGATCTTCTTTTAACATCTTCATGCAACTCTGCTTCTGTATCACCAACACCCCAGAGTTCATATACCCCTCTGGATAGAATAGCTCTTTCTAACCATTTTTTAGCTTTTTGTTCATCATCTATAGTAACAATCATAAAGGGTATTGATTCATCATGACTTGATAGATCAACTTTAATTCCATTTAAGTCAGCCAAAGCTTCCAATTCGGCGTATCGAAAAGTTGGATGCTGTTGGGCAAGAAACACAATATACTCCTGAGTCATTGTGAAGTGATAAATGAGTGATGAAATAGATAAATAGACCACATTATTTTAAGTGAAGAACTCATCTTGATTGAAAAAATAAATTTGTTACTGAGTTCTAAACATCCATAAAAGGAAGGCGTAGAAGCCCTTGTAAAAACGGGTAACACAAACAGTTTTTTCTATAAATTTTTTTCTACTTATAAAAAATAACTTCTTTCACCCTCACAATTCGGCAAGCAAACTGGCTGGTTAACATCAATTGTATATAACCATTTTATACTTATATACTATTCTATAGTAATAGATATCCATATTATTATCAATATAGCTAAGAAAATGTCCTTGTCAGACAACGAAGAAGATCTTTTTGATGACATCTATGATGATGACGTTAAAACTACTGAAACAACAACTAATTCTGCAAATGATGTTGAAGTTAAAGTAAAATCTGAATCACAAACCGAAGAATCAAAAGAACATACTACTGCTTTCACTAGTTCTTCGAATGATGAACCTTCAGTAACTGAGTCAGGTGCAGATAATGCAAGTGATATTAAACCTATAATTAAAAATGAATCCTCTTCACCAGATGTCAGTGAATTTTCTAATGCCGCTGCTGTAAATGAGGTCAAAGAAGAAAAAGAACAATCTGAACATATACCAGAAGCCAGGAGTAAGGCTGATTTAAGTGGTGAAGGTGGTAAGATGTTCATTGGCGGTTTGGATTGGGACACCGATGAAGACAGATTGAAAGAATACTTCTCACAGTATGGTGAAGTTCTTGAACATACAATTATGAGAGAAGCTTCTACTGGTAGATCCAGAGGTTTTGGTTTTTTAACATTTGCTGACAGAAAATCAGTTCAAGAAGTTCTAAAAACTCAACATGTTTTAGATGGTAAAGTTATTGATCCAAAGAGATCAATTCCAAGAGAACAACAAGATAAAACAGGTAAGATTTTTGTTGGTGGTATTGCTCCAGAAGTTCGCCCTCATGAATATGAAGCATTCTTTTCTACTTTTGGTACAATTATTGATGCTCAGTTAATGTTAGATAAAGACACAGGTAAATCAAGAGGTTTTGGGTTTGTTACGTATGATTCTTCCGAAGCTGTTGACAGAGTTTGTAAAGGCAGATACCTAGATTTCAATGGTAGAAAAATTGAAGTTAAAAGAGCTGAACCAAGAGGTCCACAACAACAACAAAATCACATTGCTGCACAACAACAACGTTACTTACAGCAAGGATATGGTCAAAGAAACAAACATAACGATAACAATCAACAAGGTTATCAAATTCCTGGTGCTATGGCTCCTGGTCAACAAAACTTTTATGGTGTCACTCCAGAAGCTATGAATGAATACTATAAAAACATGGCACAGTATTGGGCTACATTACAACAACAAGGTGGTCAAGCTGCTCAATTTGCTCAATACGCTCAGCAGTTGCAACAATATCAACAACAAATGCACCCACAAGGTCAACCTCAACAAAGTGCAGGTCAAACAGGTCAAGCTGAACAAGCTCAATCGCAACCACCTCAAGCTCAACAACTAGCTAGTATTCCTCCAACACCACCAACAACCACTTCGGATGTTCCATTTAATGCTCCAAGAGGTCCAAGAGGTGGATCTAATGGTAGAGGTAGAGGTAGTGGTAGAGGAAGAGGTTATTCTAGAAATAGTAATTATCATCCCTATCAGCGTTAGAAAGGCTCTCTTCTAGTGTTAGATTGAATTTCAACAAATCGAAAGGTGTACCAATATTTCTCTAATTAATGAACTCATGAAATGCTCTAGTAGGTGTCGAATCATTTATACATATATACAGAGATAGCTCTCAAGTTTCAACTGTACAGTTCGCACTAAATATTGGTGATTTAACTGGTTTTTGAAATAGTCATAGTCATAACATATTATTCTTTGACTTATTATTAGATATTATTACAATCAACGTCTGTAAATTATTATAATATTAAGCTGACGTATATAATATACACCTGAAATCATCATAACATTGCATGGACTTTGCTTGGTCATGTAGACCAATTCACTAGTAGCTAGTCTCATGTACTAGAGTATTAAAGTCTCTTATAGTTAATCACAAAGATCAATTAATATTACAGCAAGACTTGTGAGTCTACTCGTAGCACCTCAAATTATTGTAGGCTTTTGTAATTAGTCTTCACTAGTTCAGAGTCCAAAGTCCAGAGTAGTTAAAATTAAAGTTCACTCTATCAAAAGAATAACTATAGTTGGTATATTATAAGGCTCAAATTGTAGATTGATTATATGTCCATTGTCCAATGTCCAATGTCTCATGTCCTGGTTATGAGTCACGGCAGAGTTCAAAAAAAAAAAAAGCTGTACAAGACAAACAGACAATTTGTACTAACTTGGGACAAACTATCGACGCATCAAAGTTGGGAAAACCAAGTAAAAATCGTGAAACGAAAGATATATACATAATTGAGGCCAAACAAATATCCAGTTATAAATTGCATTTTTTAATAACTGACATATATAAACATTTTTCAACTCTGTTGGATTTTAACTTTTTTTTTCAGGACAATTGGATGTCCTGCCAAAAATCCCATGTGTCTGTGAAAATACAGCTAGCTCATCATCACATGCGGTTGGATCAATTTTAGAAAAAAAAATTCGAAACAAAACAAATACAAAACAAACAAACAGACAAAAAAGACAAAGACAAAACATCGAAAATGAATCAAACTGATGAAATTAGCAGGTTGAAAGAACAAATCAAGAACATGGAGAATCAAATGAAACTGAATGAAAACCACCTATACATACTTCAGAATGAGTTTCAATTCAATCAAAAAAATCTACAATTAGAGCAAGCAAAACATCAATCACAGATAACAAGTTTAGCGTCATTGTTTCTTGATTTATACAAAGAAAATAAAACATATGAAGAACAACGTGAAAATTTGGTGCTAGAAAGAGTTAATAACATCGTTAATCTAGATATTAATGAATATACCTCCTTAAATGGAATTACAGGACCAAGTTCTAATGAAAACTCTTTAATTAATTCAATAACATTGAATTCATCAACAACAGCTCCATCTTCTTCAGGTACCAACAATAGCGGTCCAGCCAATAATCAAGCTAATGGATCAGCCAATAACTCTGCTTCTTTATTAAGCGCCCGGTTATCAGCAGCAGAACAGTTACTTTCTCCTTCTTTACCATCAAACCAACATAATCAACATCAGCACAATCAACAAAATCAGCAAAATCAACAAAACCAGATTAACCATCTTACCCACCACAATCAACATCAACAAAATCAAGTCTTAAATCAACATTTAAATCAGCAAGCGCACCTAACATCGCTTCAACCATTTGGACAGCATCAACATCAACATTCTAATCACCTCCACCATCATCAGAATCATCATCAATCTCAACGCTCTCAGCAAACTGTCAACCATAATTCTTCCCAACACATTTCATCAAATCAAACCCTATCAACTTTAGCACCAAGAGAAACACAACAAGTTGAAAGGGTTAAATCTCGTTCTAAGAAAAGAAAACTTCCTTCAGCTGATCATAATTCAATTCTTGAAGATGCAATGAATTATACACCTTCAAAACCAACTAATATGCCAATCTCTTCATCAGTTAGTATCCCAATGAATTTAGAAGAACCCTCAGACGTTAGAAGACAAAGTTCTAATCATCCTACTATTGCCTCAACAACTAATACTAATACAGGACGTACACCAAATTTAGAGTTGCGTGGTAGCCAAGCAGATATGATTCATGTTAAACGTAAAACTTATGACAAAGAGTACCAGTATATGAAAGCTCCAACTTCAATTAAAGAAGTTTGGGATGAGTACGTTATTGGCATGAATGGACAAGAACCTGTTAGAGAACTGGAAGAAATATATAAAACAGGCTGGAGAAGAGATCCTGCAATCTCAAAGAAATTTAATAGAAGAAAACCTATTTATCATGCTATTGAAAGAGGTATAAGTAAGGGTTTAACAGCTGAGTATTGTATCAGACTTTTAGAAGAGCATAGGTATATTGATCCTGAAAAGAACACTAAGCAACCAATTGGCTGGATAAATGCTAATAATCTACCAGAAGAATTAAAATAATCCTATAAAAGATAAATTTTGTTTCATTTGCTCCATTGTTATAATAAAAGAATTGAATAGCAAGTTTCAAAATTGTTTAAGATTTCTGTACTATATATCTCATTTTGTTTATAATCTAACTAAAAATGATCTAATTCATATTAAGAAGAGTCATGACAAGAAACCATTGTTTGATGAGATTATAGACTTTTGTATTTTTAAGACTCGTGTGGGCAATAAAGCATTCAAACTAAATACAACGCTTAACAATACGATATAACGATTTAATAATTCCTATTTATCAGATCGATTATCCATAGACTGTTGTTTCAATCCAGGAACTAGTTGAACGAGAATTAATCCATTTGGCTAGAAATTTATGTTTAGTACTGAATCTTTAGACCGATTTTATATCTTGACTCATCACTCTTGTATCGCCTGGGATTTTGGCCCTAGCTTGAACTGTTCAAAACTGTTCAAGTTGTTATGGTTTGAAATCATTGTAAATCGATTTGAAGGTTCAGGTCTAGAATCGATATTATAGGAACCTAATAAGGATGAAAATCAACCTTTAAAGGGAATTGAATGTTCCTTAATTATTGGACATACAATTTTTGATGTACAAAAAATTTAGCATATATGTATGAAGTTTGAACAGTACGTTAATTGAAACTTTATGGCATATGAAATAAGATATAGTGTATAGACGAAGTTATTTCGAAGATTCTGATTTTGAATTCTAGTGCATAATTATAAGATTTCCAGCATCAAGTTTTACAGAACGTATCAAAGAGCAAGGGTCCCATATTACCTTGTACACATTCATGGAACGATGCCATAATGTTTTCATCATACTTGAATTTTGTCGTTCTCATGATTCACAAATCACGAAAGGCGATTCAGGAACACTGTATATATCTGCTGTATCATAAATTGACTTATATTTTACTGCCCTTAGGGCTATACAATTGACTGTTTAGGACCTGGACCTAAGAAACCATAACATACACTGTACAGTGTACAAAGCAAAGTATAAAGTCGATATCGACACTTATAATACTTATGCTACCAAACTCTAAGCTCATTCATTATATTGGTATATGCAATGTGTTTGGTGTGTATATTATGAGTCGTGACACGAAAAAAATAAAAAAAATTGACGCGTTTGAAACGCATCATGCATAAATATAAAAACAAAAACAAACGAAGAGCATAAATAAACGTAAATAAGTAAATGACGACGCTAATATGATGGCAGAAAGGCACATAAACCATATAAGAAGGTGTAACAAACATGGCTTTTGATGTATTAGGATTATATCGATCGAAGTAGCCAAAAAATATTAGGAATAGGTATAAATACATCTCATTATCCAGGAATCTCTAATTTTGTTCCTAACTTCTTATAAATTTTACTTTAGTTATTAATAAAATCCAATCAACTAGTATTCTAAAATACGTCCACTCTTTTACAATCTCAATATACACGTTAATATAATCACAAGATGCAATTTATGAAAGCTTTATCTCCATTAGTTTTATCATCATTGGCTTTAGCTGCCACTTCTGTTGTTGATGTCACCGTTATCGACTCAACCACTCTTGCAACTATCACATCATGTGACACCAGAGCTTGTAATGAAGTTACTACCACTATCACCACTTCTATTGCTATTGACACAACGGTTGTTACTTCAACTGAAGATGACGAAATTGTCACTTTAACCATCACACCAGCTTCAACTTCTAGATCATCAACATCAAAATCATCAACATCAAAATCTTTATCAACTGATGAGATTACTTATGTTGACCTAACTACAACTCCAACTGTTACTGTTTCAACTCAAGCTTCAACTGATATAACAATCACTCCAACACTATTCACTACTTTCAACTCTAATAGCACTTCAATTTATGTTGTTTCCACCTGGGAGGGTGCTGCCAACAGAATTCAAGGTGCTGGATTAGTTGCTGCTGGTGTTGTTGGTGCTTATTTATTAATCTAGATTGATGAGTTTCGGCTTGAATTTTTATATAGATAACGGTTTTTTTTATATATAAGAGAGCTTCATGATGATTGAGGCTACTCTTCTTCGGGTATATATCATGTTTAGTGTTTGTGCAATGGACGATCAATTAATGACACAGAATGTTGTAATATAGATTAAATGTTGGTTCAATCAGTAAATTTTGAATTTACATTCAAAAATAATTATCGTGCTATACATTGAAAACTGGAAAAACTCAGAGGGGAAACGATCTTTCAGATATAAGTGGATATCAAAATCGATTTCTAGATGGTACATGTTCTCAATTTGATGAATATATATAGATAGTAAAAATAAATAAATAATAACTATTTGAATTAATAAATAATATAAAAAATCAATAAACGTATCAAACGATATCGATTAATTTCTAAAATGAACCAATAAACAATAAACTATACGAAAAGAAAACCATGTCATCAAAACAACATCTACCTGAGTTTTTCCAAAACTAATATTCTGCTAATCTTAATTTCTCACTTAATTGTTTTGCACTAAATCCAGTTTTTCTTAGACTTGAAACTCTATCTGGCGAATTACCTCTTGATTTAATTTCGTCATCTTCCAAATCGAAATAACCATAACCACCTAATAAATAATTCAAATTACCAGATCTTGAGTTGTGTAATCTACCTCTTTCTTCCTTTTCTCTATTTACACTTTCAGCTTCTTCCTCATAAATTCTATAGATTTCTTCAAAGTATTTCTTTAATGTATCTGTAAATCTTTGAGTTTGACGATGTTTGGAACAAACACAAACAGTTAAAGAATTTTCTTTAATAATGTATGCAATACCAAAACCGTTTGATGTAACTGGTCCAAAACCAAATACTCTTAATGATGGATTACCACAGTTTGAAGTTGAAATAATAGAATTGTTCAATTTATCCCAACCATTATCTGCAAAAATTGAAGGTAATTCACTTGAATTGAATTTATCTGGAATTGTTTGATTGTTACCAATTGTTGAATCGGAATTATTATCATCATCATCATCATCATCATCTTCATTATCAGAACGAGGCTCTTGATCAACAACATAACGTTTCCAGATGTTGAATAAAGCATATAAATGACGGTCTTGACCTAAACCATTTGAACAATCTCTTGTTGTTTTTGAATGTTTGGCACACGCTTTTCGTAATAAATCTAGTTTTTCAGCACCAGAAGAATCTTCAAAGAATCTTCTAACGAACTGATTTGATTCTAGTGATACTGTTCTGATTGCTTCAGTTCTACCATGTAAGAATTGTTTAGTCATTGCAGGTTCATAGGTACATTCGACTTTACCATATAATGAATAGTAAGCAGCTTGAAAAGCCATTTGAACAAATGCATCAGGAGAACATTTAAACTTCTTAATTGCATTTGAACCATACCCACTAAATTCTAGAACTGAGAATTCATTTTGTGAAATTAAATCAGATAATCTTGTTTCACCAAATCTTAAAGCTAATGATAAATCAGAGGTTAAGTTCCATTCTAACTTTCTTGGAATTGTAATGACATTAGTGTCTAAAGGATTCTTACTTGTGATTGTTGGTGATTGAGTTTTCCAAATTGATGGAGAATTTGGATTAATTGCTTTAGCAAATTTTAAAATTGAATCAGTATAAATATCAGAACAGAATCTCAAAACTGTATGACCATCAACACCTGTATGTTCGAAATTGATACCAGCTTTTGCATTTTTAGTGATGATAAGTTGTAATTTATCATACCATCTGTTGGTACAAGTACCAACTTGAACACCCTTATCTAGGATTGATAAACCGCATAACATATTTTTAGATAAATCATTTAAAGATTCTAATTCAATATCATCTAAAACAACCATGAATAAAGCAGAATCAATAATTTTCAAGATTTTGAAATTAATTGGATCATTTAACAGATTTGATCTTAAGTGAGCCCAGTTTTTTCTATTTTCTGTGGTTAAAACACCAAAGGAAGATCTTGCAATTTCAGAAGGAGTTGATTTTAAAGAATCATTTAAAATTGACTCAAAATTGATAGACATTTCATCATCAGTTAAAATCAAATCATTATTTCTATCTAAAACATCAAACCAGTAGAATTGGGATCTTGACATAACAATAATATGATGAGATGATGGATCACTTTGCATGATACAACCAGATTGAGTTGGAATTCTTGATGACCCAAACATAGTTTTATATTGATCCATACATAAAGGAGTATTTTTAATTAGATCTGGAGGCAGCTCTTCCCTTCTTAGAGCTCTAACAAAATTTAAGGAAGATTGAGTCAAGGAAGTTGCTCTTTTAACTTGAGTGTTATTTACAGGAGTGGGGTCATCTTCTAATAAAAAGAATGGATTCAAATTTAACACCACTGGAGAATCATAATTTAGATAAGAGTCATGCCAGAATTGTTCGATATAAGAATCTCTCGTTTTAGCATACTCTCTTAGTAAGTGATCTAAATGAGGACCAATACCATTTAGAAATTGATCAGTTGCTATTTCAGTTTTTTTGAATTCATCTTCAGTTTGTAAAGGCTTTAAAACCTGTAAGTAATTTTCACAAGTTTGTTTCAAATCAGGGATAGGCAATTTCTTTATCTGTGATTGGAATTGATAAGTTGACATTTGATTTTTAGTTAATTAGTTCAATCTAAGCATATGGATTATACTAATGGGAACAAAATCTTTTAAATATGAATAAAATTCCAATCATCCGTTAAGGAAATGAGAAAGTTCAGATGATTAAATTTGTTTACGTAAGTGCGGGCAGTTTTTTGGTCACACATTTTTGTGTCAAATTTGTGGTTTTTCGCAGGCATAAAAGCTGAGGATTTAGCGGGGGATTTTAGTATTTCGAGGTATAGTCTAGGGGGGAAGGGGGGGGGGGGGGG
>PPNJ02000027.1:0-69568 GCA_003707215.2 Phaffomyces thermotolerans | reverse complement strand
TTTCGGATACAAACATCCACTAAAATATTCAAATGTCAAGATTTAAGAGTTAAGACAGATCTTCGTTTGGATGACTTATCTCAATCAGTCATTGGCTGCTTTATATTTATCAGTTGTAACTTGTAAGGACATACACCTGAACATCTCGGTTAACAGCTGCCGTCAAATCTCACTGGCACAGGGCACAGTTTAAGTACTTAGTTTTTAGTAATGTACCACAATTAGAGTAAATTAGTCACCGTTATTTCACTCTATTAGGAAAAAAGTATCAGCTAAGTGTTATAAACCTTATTTGTAAATCTTTTGATTAGATTTATAGATAAACCAGATTAAGCAAGTTCGCTCAATTTTTCGTTATACTTACTAGTTGAAATGCTTAGTGTATATGTCATCAAAAAATGATAGTTCTTATAATTATACCACTTATTTTTTTCAACTGGTTGAAGTTAGAGTGTACCATAGGCACAATAATTAAAAACTTCCTTGGGATACTTCAAAATAAGTTGATTAACTTCATTCAATTCCACTCAAGTGAAAAATCTTTTCGAGTGAACAGTTAAAAACTAGATCCTTAATTTAGTTTGAGGTTCTTTTCAAATAAGCGTAAGATCCCTTGAAATCTTACAGAAAGAATTTGAAGTTAGAATCAAATGTAGATCAACATGTTGGCACTCTTCAGGGTTGTCTTTACTTATAGACGAACTTTTCGATGAGCTGATCTGCAAATCTTCTGATTTAGCTGCTTTTGAATCTAAGATTAGATCTTCTTCCCAACAAATGAGCGTGCATGAGTTTTCTGCATTGATTGAACGTTTTTATTCAAAAGAACGTGTATTCATAATTCAATCCATGTATATACTGGTGTAAATTGTAACTCTCTCCATAAGTGAATTGTGATTTCAAAAGTTGCTGCGAAAGTCTAGAAAATTAATCGAAATAGTTTGAGAACTATAGCCGAAGTTTGAAGTTTGAAGTAAGCTATATGCTAAAATGATCAAGTAAGAATATGTAAGTTGATTTATATGTAGATGAGAGTGATAAGATCACAGTTCTTTTATAAAAAGGGTGATATTATAGGTAGGATTTTCTATAACTGTTGGAAAACACTAGTACGTACATACATTGGAATTTTGGAATAATCTGATAAACTGCAAAAACTTAATATCACCAATTGGATAAGTTGGCAACTTGGTACGAACTGTTCTTAGTATCAGAAAAAAGCTACTAGCTCATCACCAAAAAAATTGTAGATCAAAAAACAAATCCGGGTTGGAAACTCGGGCCACTGTCAGCATATATATATGCACCTTTATGCTAGTTTATAATGCTCCATATTTTAAAATGGTTCAATATTTTAACGTGTGTGAATGATAAAGTTTTAAGCTCATCATTTAAGCTAACAATCTCAAATCACTTTTCCACAAATGGGGGTATAAAGTTTTAAGTTAAAATGATTATGCAGATATACTTGTATCAAATGGTATCATGATATATAGTGATACGGAATTCATAGAATGGTACTCTTATTCTTTTAAAATAACTTTCTTTTTTTAAATCATTTTTATACAAATATTAATTCAGAAAGGTAGACAATAAAATTGAGATTCGTAGCTAATTATCGGAATTTCGCACATTAACCTTGTAAATTACAAGGCGTTCTCTAACTTTCTAGTTCCAAGTTCCAACACTTCTTAGTAAGTAGTAAGTAGTACAAGTAGTAACTTGTAATTAGTTATAGTATAGTAGTTACTCTATTTCTAACTTCTAGCCGTATAAATATGTACCCTCAAGATAGTGCGGAATCCGGGGATATGAGATGTGAAATTAAGTATCAGAATTCAGCACGCTGCACTAGTAGTATCTTCAAGTCACGAGCCTCGACAATTAATTAATTGACGAACTGATCAATTCTACGTTATCAATGATCATATAAATGGGCAATGAAAGTTGGAAATCTTTGAATGTTGATGCAAGTAGTAAGTACTGGGCAATTAAGACGGGCTCTTACAAGCATTGAGGTACTTACATGATAGTACACTATACATTCTAGAAGCGCTGTATATTAATCTCAGGGTTTGGCTGAGATTTCATATATTACATGTTTAGTATAAACTCGATATAAAGTGCGCTACTATCTACAATGTAGTTGAAACTTAGCTTATAAGTTGAAGCTGACCAATTGATACTTGAGGCCTATATAATCAAGATTTTAAGGAGCATAATTTATTGAATTGATTATGAAAAATGGCTCGTGAAGTTTTTGAGTAATTAGATAATTTTGTCATTGAACATGAAAACAATGGATATACCCCATCATATAAGACTTTAAGTTTACTCATGTTGGTAGGTCTTTGCGCCAAAGTCTTTCTAACTTCTCACATTATTGTTTATTTTGATTAACACTGTACTTATAAAATAACCATGAGAGAATTCAATGAATCTCATTGTACAATTAGATATAAAGCGAAAAATGTAAAACCACGCTTTACAGCTAACTCTTATAACTCATGACTCCTGACCATTAAGTATTGATAAAACTTTTTCAATATTCTTGATTTCATTCATGCATGATTCTTGTATTTATACATGAAAATTTCAATCTCAAATCTTCAATTATTCCAGAAATTATTTATCTTGGATCTATAAATCCGGTTTTTTGAGTCTTGGATCTTCTGATAAATTTTTTTTGATGCAATTCAAATTAATGACAGCTCTTCATTGTAAACCTTTTTAAAAAATTCCATAAAATGAAGCCAAAAGCTGGGGCATATAAGTCGTAACAAGACATTACATTCACGGTTTTCTTTCTAATCAATTTCAGGAAGAGGTTAGTTACAACTTATCAGTATGATTTTTCATTATTTACTGAGTCCAAACGTTAGGAAAAAGCTGACGAGTCACGACCAAAATATGTGGTTGACAGCATGTTGTACGTTAAAATCATGCAAGTTAGAATTTCTGGAAAACAATCAATTCTAATTATAATTTATACGTAGTGTCAGTTTTGAGGTACTTCGGGCCCGACTCCCAACTAAGATGGCGAATCGTGGTCATCAAATAATCAACGACTTCAAGGAAAATGACAGAATAGTGTCTAGTGTCCAAGGGCAATCTTATTTCCGAATCACAAAGAGTATGGACTAATTAAAGAATTTATTTGAATCGGATCATCATCTGTACGTCGTTCCAATTACCTTTTCATAAGGTACATAACTTTGCATTTCATTATTTTTTTTAGCCCAGATATGAACTGTTTAAAATAATGAAGAACATGAAAACTCAACTTAACTTTACATATTCTTGAAACTTACAGACCCAAATGTAAAAGTTTCTTAAAATATATAAAGGTGAATAAAAATAATGATATAATGGATCTAACTAAATCCAATCCATTTTTTTTGTTTTTCAGACTATTTTAATTCTTTCATTAATCAATCTTTTCAAAGTCAACTTCTATTAAAAAATCAATCATTTGGGAAGATTCAATTTAGTATCTTTTCAAAGTCCACTCAAAAAACCCAAATCTTTATTGATCTTTATATAATCTCATATTGAGTGAACAATAGTGAAGTTCAAAAACACCGCAATTTTTTCCATATCTCTCAACATTGTAATATTAGATAAAAACAAGCAAATCAGTACTGCCATCAGCACTGTTTAATAGCTATAATTCATAAAAAATCACTTAAAATAGAAGTTTGTCATTTTTTGCCCTTATTCATCTGTACCAAAAATATCAAAGAAGTTAACATCACGCATTTTTTGCTATTAGAATACAGTCATTGATTAGATCTATACAAAAGTCAATAGATTGTCAAACAAATTGCCCTTTTATCAATGATAATACTATATAGCGGCACCTTTCCACATAATTCAAGATTGAAATAAACTAAAAATTATACAAGATGTCAACCACTTCAGCAGATAAATCTTCAAGATCCAACTACGATAGATGGAAACCAGGAACAAAACTTGCTTGTATGATGGCTTTAAAAAGACTCAGTACAGATTCAAATTATTTTGACCCAACAGCCAACAAATTTAGCAGTTTAACATGGCATACAATAGCTGAGAATTTAAATAAAGAGTATCAAGATTATGCTAAAAGGTTCACCAATATAAACGTTAAAGATCGTTATGACAGAGTTTTAAAACATCATAAAGTCTTTGTCAGGATGGCTAATCAATTAAGTGGCTTTATTTGGAATCCTTCCACTTTTTCGTTCAAACAAAACGAAAATCTAATTAAAGAGTATCAAGATCACAAAAGAAATGATGAAATTATAAGTTCTGAAATTAATGTTGCCAGATTCTTATGTAAATCTGGACATACAGATCTAGAATTCTATCATAGGTATATCTATCAAATTTCAAATGAAGAAGAGTTAAGAAATGATTCTGTTTTGAACTCTCCAAGTTTTATAGAAGATGCAATAAGTAAAGGAATTCTAACAAACCTATCTACCAAATATAATTACACAAAAGATGATTCTGATCTGTCAAATAAAAAGAAATCTTCAACTTCTTCAAATTCTTCAAATTCTTCTTCAACAAACCAATTACCAAATATCTCAAACAATCAGAGACCATTACCTTATCCATACCCAATTCACCAACCGCAAACATCTCATTTAAATCCAATCCCATCACCTTATCAAACAGGACCAAATTTGTTAGGAGTTCAACCAATTAATAATCCACCAAATCAACATACAACCCAAAATGGTGAGTTATATTTTCCCAACTTAATTGATAATCAGGGACCTTTATTGAATTCACAACAGTTATCCCAATTGCCATTACTTGCACCAATATCACCTCCAGATAAATACAACATTCCAAATAAATTAAGCAGTGGGGGATCATCATCACCATCATCAACTCCATTAAACACGAAAAGATTCAAATCAAATATTCCTAATTCTATATTGCAACCTGGCTTATTAGTTGAGTCATATTATAATGAGCCAAACAATTCATCTAATAATTCAGCAAATACAACACAACAAGCTGTATCAAAAGGTTTATCAACAGGTGAAGCTGTGTTGCAAATCCATAAAGAATTTGAGATGATGAAAAGCGTGGTCAACGAAGAAATCGTTCAGTTAAGGGCGGAGAGAATTATAAGCTATGCTGATTTTCAGTCATTATTAGAAATCCAGGAAAATAGTTTAAGTTTCATCAGATGCTCATATAAGAGAATAATGAATAATATGAAAATTTTAGATTTGATAAATGTCTATCTTAATAAAAATTAAGCACAGCATTAATCTCTTTCAATTCACTCAATTGTGTTATAATTAGTTTTTAAATAAACAATCAGTAAAATTCACAAAACTAAAATGTAGAATTGATTTTAAACCATTATCCCCTGAAAGCACTTTATAATTGAGCTTCGATGTTCGATGCTGTTGACTACCTTGACATTTCTTCATCCAGAGTCTTTTCAAGATGGAATAGAATCCATATACTAACTGTACTAGCCTAAAATAGAAACTAATACTTTACTCTTTTCAGACTATTACTTTACTTGCTTTTAGTGTCGCCAAATTTAGGAGTCATTAAAAGTAGAAATGCCCGTTAAGTGAATTAAGCATTCAAATCTTAAGAAGTTTACTAACATCCTCAGCTACTAAATAATCACACATACTTAAATGTGTTTACCAGGTTTCAATCCACAAAAACAACTTTTTGTATACAACCCACAATTCTCATAAATTAATTTAACACAATTACAATATTAGAGTACTAACAAAAACTTTCAAACTTCAAAATGATGAGGCTTTTAGCTCACTTAGTCTTGTTGACTTCAGCGTTAATCCAAGTTCGGGGAGATTCTGTTTTGGATGCTCAAAATCTGGAAGATAATCACATTATTTTCAAGACTGTTGTTCAATTCAAGACAGTTACTGAATTACAACCTGTTACACAGTTCACTACCACTAAAACAATTTATCAGACTGCTATTCCTACAAATCCACCGATTGAAGCTGTTGATGAATTTGAAGACATAGATGCAATTTCTGATGATTTCAAAGAGTTTGAATCTTCAAAAAATTCAGATCCAAGAGAAAATTTTAGGAAAAATATGAATGAAACATCAAGATCAAAGAGTGAGAAAGACACTGATGAACTCTTTGAGGAAAAACTTGGATTCGATCAAGAAACATACGATCAGTTTGGATTTGGTCCTGATTATTTTGCTAGAAGAACCTCGAAATTTAAAACTCACGATGAAGACTTTATTAATTTGAACAAACCTGAAGTTGAACATATTTTCAACACTATCCTCGATGATGATGATGATGATGATGATGATGGTGTTATTAATGAGATTGACAAATCAGTTTCAAATAAAGAAGTTGCTGAAAATTTGCCAAAACCTGAATTTGAGCATGAATCCGAAACATCTGAATTTCCTAGACCAGAACTTAACCCAGATTCTCTAAATCAATACTCTGAGCATGAAATCGCAACTAAAGAAGAAACCTTTCCATATGATCCAGATTATGTTTTCGATTATAATCCAACTGAGGAAAAATTTCCAACTGAGCATTTGAGTTTAGAAAGAGATGATGAATCAGATAATTGGAACTCAGAACCAAATAAAGAAGAATACTACTACACTGCACCATCAGAAACTCCAATGGACAATAATTCCAGTGCCACAAAAGGCAAACAGGTTGTTGAAGATGCTGAAACAAATTACGAGAATAAAACCAGACCAGATAGATTTTTCGAGTCAAGTACAATCACGGGTGATGCTCGCCCTTCTTCAAGAGTGAGAATCCCCCAATTGACTGGGTTATATAGAAATGAATCAATCTCAAGATTCAATTCAGTCACTTCGATTCTATTTGGTGTTGCTATCTCCTTCATTATTGGGACATTTTGAGCAGGCAAAAAGCAATTTAGCAGAATTGAAACATTCAATACCGAACCAACAGACTCTCATAGCTTCAATCATTCAATAAAGACAGATTTGGCGTGAATAAACGTTGTATGTAGCCTTTCTTTTAAACGAGTATTATATGGAATTCGCGAAGAAATTCTGATCCGAAATTCAAAGAAGAAAAAAAGTTGTTGAAAACAAACAAAAATTGTTCAAGAACAACTCAAACTTCATTGTTATAAAAATTACAAACATGAGCGATGTACGTAATTTGAATACTTAGATTATCTTGCTGTGTTTATTGAATTTCTTTAAATTAAAATTTCATGATCAAGATGGATTATATCAAAAAAAAAACTCGCGAGAATCAACCCTTATGCATTATACTAACATTTAGTCATCAGGTTGAAAGAACAATAAAGATTATAACACATCAGAACGTGAAACCTGGGGTACCTCCACCACAAGAAGGCTTTCCGTTAAGAGAATGGTCAATTGAAGTTGTTCTTCTAGATGAAAATGGAAACGACATTCCTGCCAATATCTTTGAAAAAGGTACCTACCATTTACATCCAACATTTGCCAATCCAACTAGAGTTGTTAAGAAACCTCCTTTCAAATTGACTGAAGAAGGCTGGGGTGAATTTGAAATGGGTATTGTTTTGACTTACCTTGATAAATCTGGTGAAGTCAAATTAGGCCATGATTTAAACTTTGCTCAAAATCTTTATGAAGTCGAACATAAAATCAAAGTTCCAATCAAGAAATCTGCTAATTTAAGAAGAATATTGGCTGAATCAGGCCCTGTTCCTTCAATTGAAGAAAATCTAGGTGATAAACGTAGAAACGTCACTACTGCAGATAGTCATAAAAATAATAAAAGATCAAAACTAAATAATAATTCAATCGCAAGTGCAATTAAAGGTAGTGTTGACCTAGAAAAATTAGCTGAAAGACTGACAGAACTTAGTGAGGATGATTTGTTAGGCGTTGTTCAAATGGTCACCGATAATAGAACTCCTGATATGAATATTAAAAATGATGTTGAAGAGGGTGAATTCACAATGGATTTATATACTTTACCTGATGGCTTATTAAAAAGTTTATGGGAATATGTTAAAAAACGTACTGAATGAATTGAATAAAAGGATTTTTCAGAAGTGATGTTTTTTAGATTTTCATGTTGCTATACTTTTTATTATGTGATGAAATAGAAGATGACAGGTTTATTGGAGTATAATGAATATTTAGGGGAAAAAAAAAGGAGAACAAAAGCAACAAAAGCCGTCGCTTGTGTTATTGCTCAGTGCTGGCTTGTTGATGCTTTAATTTTGTATCCAAAATGTATACTAAAATCTTATAAAAAAACAGAGACAAATTGAATAAACTACTAAGTCCAACGTAAGAAAATAGAAATATTAATACAATACTTTTCTTAAATAATCTAAAACACAATGATTATGTATAGATATATGCACACTACGCATATGATGGAGTCCATACTTTCATAGTTGTATCCCAAGAACCAGTGCAAACAGCGAGTCCATTAGGAGCAGTTGAAACATTGATGACTCTATTTTTATGTCCTTCTAATCTTCCAACAATCTCACTCTTCAGAGTGTCCCAAATGATACACCCTTGTTCTGAATAGCAACTGTACATTAATCTCCCACTTGAACTGAAATCTAATGATACAACACCTGAAGCATCTAATGCTGAATTTAAATTTGTTATTGATATTGAAGATCTTGGATCATATTGTTGAATAATTGGAGAATTACTGAAGTTTTGTGATGAACTTGCATCGAAAGTCATAACTTTTGATGACTGATTATTTTCGTAGTCACGAATAGATTTAGAATAATCAAATCTACTAATTTCACTATCTGCTCTTAAATCAAATAATCTAATAATACCATCATCATTCCCACTAACAAAAGAATTCCCTTCTTTGAAGAATTTTAAGCTGGTAACATCTGAATTACTCACAAAAAATCTTTGTTCAGCTTTACCACTTCTTATATCCCAAACTCTTGCATATCCATCACTTGAACCAGAAACGAATAAATTATTTGAAAATTTATTGATACTCAGACACAAAACATCCCCAAAATGGTCTAAATACTCACCAACTTTTTTTCCTTTAGTTACATCCCATAATGCACATGTCATATCACCTGAACCAGTCAAGATTGAATTTTTATCAATGAAATCACAACATGTAATCCCACAAACGTGACCTTTGAAAACGCTGACTATTCTTTGCTGAAACGCATTATCAACATCCGAAAGTTCAGGAATTGAGTAAATTGTACAGTTATTACTCAAACCTGCACTTGCTACTAGTCTATTATCAGGTGAGTAAGCACAACTGAGTACCCATTGGGAGTTTAATGGAATTGCATTTAGTTTATAACCTGTTACTGGATCCCATATTATCAGAAACCCATCTTGTGAGCAACTTAAGATGGATTTAGAATCAGCAGCCCATTTAAGATCTGCTATCTTATTATTATGACCTTTTAAAACTTGAGAAGGTTTCAAATTTATGCCGTTTTTGAGTAATGATGGTAAATTCATAGCACACTCCGATAAAGTGGTATCTTGAATTTTTGCCTTGACTTTATCTATTTGTTGATACAGTCTCTTTGTCTCTTGTCGAGAGTTATTTATACGCTCTGATACGGTTTCTTCCATTTCTCAACACTGTTATGATATGATGAGACCTAATTATAAGTGTGTCAGTTTTAGAGTGTTAATATGTAAAAGAATAGAGTGGGAATATGTATGGCAATTGTTTTATAATATGACTGAACTGTACGTATACGTATATGTGAGAATACGAATAAAAGATTTTAGTTACTTAAATTATAAATAGATGGAAATTATCTAGCTGTGCAAAACACTCTCTGTGATACTAAAGAAAAAGTTGCCTCAAAAACAAATTTTTTGTGTCAGAAAAAAAAAATTATGGAATATCAATTGGCGGTCGTATTACAGGGTCTCTCCACAAATAAATGCCTAAAGTTTCATACAAGTCGAACTATTTATATTATTCTGTCATCTTGGATTGCTCTAGAAGTTCATCATCTATGTTTCCTTCAGAAATCTCAATATTATTATTATCTTTATCATTATTACTAATAGTACTGCTTTCTTTATTACTATCAGTTTCTTCTTTGTTTCCTTTACCCTCCTCATCACTAACTTTCTCTACGTCGGTTTTATTCAATTTAATGAATTTGTTTCTTTCTTCTTCAATCTTCTTTTTTTGCATCTTTCTTGCACTAGCTTGTTTACCTTCTCTTTCGAGAACACCCGTAACTTTCTCTAGATAAGCTGGAACTTTTGTCCCATTTTTTAAATATGACATCTTCCAATTTCTTGCCTTATCTTTCAATTGAACTTGGGTTCTACCTTTTAAGTCTTCTGAGATTGAACCACCAGCACCGTAATGCTCCAGAATTTTAGACCAAAATGGACCAAACTGTTTTAAAGCTTCGACCAAGGCGTTTTCTTCATCTGTTGACCATGGTCTTCTTAAAATATTTCTTATTCTAGGTGGACCTTGTTGTTGCTGTTGTGAAGATTCCGGTTCCACTGTTTTTGTTGCAGTTGCACGACGTGTTCTTGATGTTTTTGTACTTGACGAAGATGAAGCTAATTTCAAACTTTCTTGTCTTTCTCTCTCTTCGTTTAATTCAGATTCTTTCTTATTCTGTTGAGATAATTTTAATTTCAACTCTTCTTTTGATAAATTTGAGTAAAGCTGAGATTTCTTTAATGATGAAAGTTCAATAGGGGATATAATTGAATTTATTTTATTTTTGTTACCCCAAATTAAGACACTAATATTTTTAGAAACATAATTGAATAATTCTTTTAAAAAAATCAACCAATCATAACTTTCACTTAAATCCTCTTCATTTTTTGTGTTCAATAAAGTTTCTTTTCTTGATTTTGCACGATTTATAAAATCTAATTCAGTTGGTGATAAAGTTTTGGTTTTTCTTCTTTTTAAAATCAAATCAATTAAATCAGATGGGAAAATATCTTCTAAAATATCTTCTTTTGATCTATCGCCAGCTTCTAAAGCAGAGATATAAGCTTGAGTTTTCAATTCTAAAAATAATGCAGCTTGAATCTTTAGCAGTTTACCAAATCTTGTAATAAATGGTTTTTCATCTTTTGAGCTATTCAAATCTTTGAAGAAAGTTTCATGAACAGGACAGAACACATCTAAAAATGATTCGTTTAGATAAAAAAAACCAACTTCTATTGAGCCTAATGTTGATAGTAAGAATGTTGCTAAATTAGCTTTCTTTATAGTTAAATCAATTATAGTTTCAAAAGGTTGTAATACTCTTTTGCTTTCCTCACTAATTACTTCCATATTAAAAAAATGTTTGAAATTCAAAAAAGGATCATCTTCACTATAGATTCTTTTGACTTGTTCGAACAATTCAACTAAATCTTTATAAACCAAACTTTGTGGAGAAGATTCATCACTCGTTATTATGGATAAAGTTTCTTCATAAGGTCCGACACCAATTAATCTTAAAATTTGAGTTGAAACGTTATCTAATAATGGAACCGAATTGATTAAGAACTGAGTTCTAACAGGCAATGAATCATTTGCTTGTAAGTTTAATTCCAATGTAGCTAAATTTACTTTGATCAACAATTCTGGTGACATATCTGTACCTGATACAGAGTATTCTGGATCGTCTTCCAATAAGATGGAATCATTTGGAATGTGTGAATTGTTTTTCATTTGAATTTCAATTATTCTGTCTTCATCGGTATTCTTGTTCTGTGGTTCAATTATATTGTTTGTATCTTTGTCGTTTGCTTCAATTGAAACAGTATCAGTGTGCTGATCCAAAACCGTTGATGCAGCATCAGATCTAGATTTGTTGGCTGAATGAGGTTCAGCAACTGTTTCAATGGATTCAATATTAGAGTCTGTATTACTTGGTTCATTATTTGACTTTATAGTTTTTTCAATAGTTGACTCAGAAATTTCTATACTATCTCGATTATCTATATGGCTGATGTGTTCATCAATACGTTGATCTATTGAATTAATCTCGATATTTGTATCATCAATGTTATTATCAATATGGACATCTATATTTTCTAAATCTTCATCAATGTTATTAGTCTGCTCAGGTATAACAGATCCTGTATTTTCAAGCATTTCATTGACTTGATTGTTTAATTCTTCGACATTAACGTCTCTATCGGTACCATCATTATCATTGGAATTAAGACCAAAATTCAAATCATTATATCCTTCTGTTGGTTGTTTTGAGTGGTTATCTTCGACATTAGAATTCAGTTTCTGTCTTTTTAGTTCAGGTTCTGACATTTTTAGTTATTAATAGCAGACACAGTTACCAACGATACTAATTAAGCTGATAATATCTGGCTATAAATAAGTTTCTAAGTCTCTTTGCTTATAAAAAATTTTGATTACTGGGTATGGTGCCATGGCGCAATAGTAGTGTATTATATAATTGATTAGTCAGATTTACAGAAACGAGAAACCATGGAAACAAGATCGATTTGTTTGTTTTTTATTTACAAAAAATTCGTGTTTCCAATACAACAAAAAAAAAAAAAAAAAAAAAAAAATAACAACAAAAAAACACTTATCTTTGTTTAAAACTACAAGTTTGATATTACAAATTTTAAAACGAAAATTACAATGGCAAAGGCAGCTCCAGCTACAAAGAAAGTCCAATCACATCCTCCATATGCTGGTATGTTAAAGTCAATTCTTCGCATCAATCGTAGCAACTGATATCAAAATACCCCTTTTGTTTATTTTTGTTATTTGTGTTGTGATTTTTTGTTTACTTGAAATTCATTCATTATTGCTGAACATTTCTAACCTGCCACTTAGATTTAATCAAAGCAGGTATAGTTTCTTTGAAAGACAGGAAGGGTTCATCTCGTCAAGCTTTAAAAAAATACATTCAGACCAATTACAAGATAACTGCAAGTAACTTTGATTCTTTATTCAATGCAGCCTTAAGAAAAGGTGTTGAAAAAAGCATCTTTATTCAACCAAAAGGTGCCTCTGGTCCAGTTAAATTGAATAAACAGAAACCAGAGGAGAAGAAAGAAACCAAAGCTGCCCCTGTTAAGAAAGTTGCTGCTCCAGTTAAAAAAGCAACACCAACCAAAAAAGTTGCTCCAAAGAAAGCTGTTCCTGCTAAGAAAGCAACACCAGCCAAGAAAGCTGCTCCAAAGAAAGCGGTTGCCAAAAAGGCTGCCACCCCAGCAAAAAAGGCTCCAGCTAAAAAGGCTACTCCCGCTAAGAAGGTTACTCAAACTAAAGTCACCAAAAAAATCGCTCCATCTAAAGTCTCTAAAAAAGTTGCTCCAAAAAAGGCTACTCCAAAGAAAGCAGGTAGACCAACTAAAAAATAATCAAACTGTGAATTGATTATTTGTCATTAAGTTTCCCTTGATTATTGTTTTTTTTTTTTTTTTTGATGATTCGTTTTTATTTTAATTTTTGTCTTTTCAGTTCCTTTCTGATATTTGATTTTTTTTTTTGAGTTATTTTCGTTGGTTTATTATTACCCTATTGTTACGTTTATTAATGGATCTCTCTCTCTACCTTGATTTTTTATAATTCTGATTGTGTGTTAGTAAATATTTTTTGAAGAAAAAAAGATGTAGGATCCGAGAACCGACAGCCGAGAACATCCAATACGTTGACCAATGAGGATGTGATTGTTATTAATCTAGATTTAGACGTTAGAAGTGATGATAATTTGACAGCGTTGAATCTTGTGTGTGGGATCTGGACTCTCTGGGTCTTGGGACATTATGGAGTCGACTATATAGTGAACTTTAAACGGTGTTGAATCAACCATTGAACCGAGTGGTATGATGTGACAAAATATTTGATATTCTCTAGAGGTCTAGGCGGGTCACTTCTTTTGGACAACAAATTCACCAAACTCCAGGCTGCACACTTTCTTTATCGCTCTAGGCAGAGCTCTAGGCAGAGTATCTTCAGACAGTGGGGGGAAAGAATACGGCCCCACCAACTTTGCCGAGATGAAATTGACAAAATGTCTCAGTTTTAGTGAGCGGCTCCGTCTAGAGGTATAGGCTGAAACTCCGCCTAAACTCCACAAACAATTCTGCCTAAATTACCGAAGATCCAACAATGTAAAGAAAAAAATTGTTCACAATTAAGGTGAAAACTCGATCAATAAATCCCATTCCTTTCTTTCCCGTAATTTTAATATCCTAAATTAATTTTTCAATCTTTGATTCTTTTTCTTCTTTCTATTTTCGAGTTCAACTTGTTAATTGCATCTTTTGTTCATTCATATACACCCTTTTTGTTACTTTTTTATTTCTTTCATTACATTTAATCTTTTGTGCCTGTCTTTTTTTTTGTGTCATAATGACTGTTGATAATTCAGTTGAAGATGAAGACCATTTCTTTCATTCTCCAATTAACTCAAACGCTGTGCTTTCAATCACTTTGCCTGAAGATTTACCTTTAACTGAACTAAAATCAAAATACTTGTCAAGTCACTCAAACAATTATGAGATCTTGTCGTTTGATGACTCTACCTTAAAATTAAAATTCTTCAATAAGGACCAAGCTCAATCTTTATCAAACCAACTATCTTTAGATTTTCCAGGTATCCAATTAAAACTAAATTTTGACACTTTAACCCATCCAGGAAACATTTATGTTAGAGGTTTAGTCCCAGAAGTCACTATTCAAGACTTACATGAAATTTTTCAACCTTTTGGTGAAATCACTAGTTGTAAAATTTGCTTCGATCAATTCGGTCAATCCAAAGGTTATGGTTTCATTAACTTTACTGATGGTAAATCTGCTGATGATGCTATTGAAAAGTTGAATGGTTTATTAATAAATGGGTCAAAATTTTACTTAAATCATCATATTGCTAAGAAGGAAAGAACCGAAAGATTATTATTTGAAAAACAAAATTTCACTAATCTTTACGTTAAAAATATCCCAATTAGTTACACTGAGGATGAAATTACTGAATTATTCATAAAATACGGTGAAATTAATTCATTGTTTTTACCAGAAGTTGATTTGAATAATTCTAAAAAGTTCGGATTTATCAACTATAAAAACCATGAAAGTGCTGTTGAAGCTATTTTGAGTCTTGACAATAAAGAGATAGAACCTGATTGTTATTTATCTGTTTCAAGGGCTCAACGTCGTGATGAACGTAAATCACCATTGAATATTCCTCCAACTTTAAACGTTCCACAACAACCAATAAGATCAAACTTCATTCCAAACACATCTTCTTCATCTCCATCACCTATTCCAATTGCTCCTTTCCAATTTTCAAACGTTCAAGGACTGCCATTACCTGGTCCACATCAACAACAATCTAATTTATATGTTAAAAACCTAACTAATAACATAACTGATGATAAATTGGAATCAATTTTTAATCAATTTGGTTCCATCATAAGTGCTAAAGTAATGACATTAGAAGATGGCGTGACATCAAGAGGATTTGGATTTGTTTGTTTTAAATCAGTCAATGAAGCTTCAAGAGCAATGGTCGCCATGAATGGTTCAATTTTAGATGGAGAAATTATTCACGTTTCCTTTGCTCAAAAAAACAACAAAAAAGGTAAATCTCAATATATTAAACAACCTCAACCATATATACAACCATCTTATTATTACGGCCCTCCAATCCCATCTCCACAACAAGCTAAAGGTAATGGAATGTATTATTATGGAATACCTGGTCAACCTATTAGTCCATCATTTGATTACATTCCACATCAACCAAGATATACGACAGGGTTTTCAAAACCAATATTGAAGAAATTAGCCCCAGAAAATTCACAAAAGGCTGATTTTCTAGGTAAAATTAATGAATTGAGTACAACTATTAATACAATTGATTCCAAAGACGAAAAATTCAATGAGTTAAAGAAGCTCATAATTCCGCAAGTTGAAAGTGATAATGAAGAAAAAGTTGAGAAATTTTTGAAAGATTTAGTGGATAGATATGAGTTCAAGTATGATGAGATCTTAAATGATTTAAGTAATAAGGAATTAGATATTACTGGTGAGTTCAGTAAGTTGGCTGTATAGGCCTCCTTGTGGTTTTACTCTTTTTCATTCTTCTGTAATTTGTATCTATTCAAATCATTATGGTTGATTTAATGCTATTTTTTTTAATATTCAGATTTTTCTGTTCGGTTTATTGTGGTTTTTGTGTTTAGTTTTGATTTTAGGTGAGATCTAATGCGGATGCATTTGATTCTTTTTTGTACATAATTGTGTTTAATGCTTGTGATCGTAAAATGCAAGTGTATACATTGTAGAGTATGGATCATTTCAACCTTGCCCAGTGAATAGACGACAACAGTGATGATTGATCTCCTTACTAAGAGTATTTGAACTAGCTAGATGAATAGAAATTATAGATAATTCTTTAATCATCGATTTTATCAAATAATAACAAGAATATTTAGAAAACATTTCCGCTATATGGACGAAATACCACAATACAACATGATGAGGGGGTGCATAAATTGACCAGTCCTACTTTACTCAGGGTACCTCACCTTTTTGTGATGATTCTTTTATGAATTTGTCTTATGCCAAACGAAATAATTATAATAAACGTAATACTAATGTGTCTTTAAAAAAAGGCATTTGGAAACTCAGTTAATTTCAATATATGAATCTAAAATCTTATATCTTGAATTAGCTTTGTCGATTAAATTAGTTATTTTGAATTAACAGCACTATACTTTAACAAATCAATTGAGTCAAAAGTAAAAAAGTTTAATTTGGAAGAAACCATAAATCCTGAAAAGTCAACGTTCTCAGTACAATGTAACTAACACAGATTATGGTGTTTGGAACCACTGTAACATTTGACTTGCTTTATTTTTGATCAAATGTTCATCTTGAAGATTCCTAGGGCACCTGGTTTTAAGAATTAAAAATTCACCATTATATCTCGAAGATGAGTATCCAGATTCCAGACTCCACCAAGTGCTCTAATACGATTACTGACTTCCCAAATTGGCATATCTTGAGTATTGTCTAATGATAAATTCATATCAACTTCATATCATTTATTATCAGTAACGAAATTGAACCTAATCAAAAATGGAAAAAAAGGAGATGTCATTAACCTTGACATCATGAGCATCGAATCTTTTAATATTAATAGTCAACTAAGGATTGGTTTCCTACACTCTTTGCTCTCTGTTTAACTTATCCACAAAATATTTTTAGGGGAATTGTAAGATAATGTTAATAAACTCTTTCAAAATGGTGTCATTAACCGTTGATATTCTTATAAAACTCTATTACGTTATAGCTAGACACAATACGGATTAATACTAACTTGTTAGATAAATCTTAAATCAAAGCCCAAGATCTGAATGTGACCCCATCGCAAAATCATCATACATAAAATAGCTCTGTAATGCAAAATCATTCATTATAAATAAATAAAAACCAAATTAAATCACTTAGATTCACATATAAACTAGTAAATTGGAAAAAGTATCAACTCTTTTTTGGAGCACCAATATTGAAACTCAACAATGACTCATTCATGACTCACAAACTTGGTGGAATTTCTTGAATCTGAGAAGTTGTATCATTACTACTTCTTTTATTCTTGATCGCTAACAAAGGATCATTAATTCCATGAAATTCTTCTTCCTCATTCTCTTCTTCCTCCTCTTCAATTTGCTTAACCTCTTCAACTTCTTCAATATAATGCATCAACATTGATTCAATACCATTTTTCAAAGTAACACTAGATGAATCACACGATCTACATGCCCCTCTTAATCTTAATACAACAGTCCCAGTTTCTTCTTCAAAACTAACAAAATCAATATCCCCACCATCTTCTTGAATAGCGGGTCTTATCCTAGTGACTATCAACTCTTTGATCATTGCAACAACATCATCGTCGTCTTCGTTGAATTCGGTGTCTTTACTTAGTTGTAAATCAGGATCAAATAATCTTTCTCCTGAAGTTAATGTTTCCGTTAATATACTGAAAACTTCTGGTTTGATCAACATCCATGAATATTGAGGTTTTTTCTGAATTGTAATGAAATTTTCACCAAACATAATTGATTTGACTCCATCAACTGCAAATAATTTGACTGCTAAAGGTGAAGAAATCGCTTCACGTCCAGATAGATATTCAATAGTTTCACCTTCAGGTAAGATATTATGCGATGGTAAAAATTTCAATGCGTTATCATTGGGAGTGTCTTCTGTTTGAATGTACAAAGACCTTGTTTGGAGTTTTAAGAATGGTTGTGGTTTCATTGTTTGAGTCATTATTAATCCAGTGTTGACAGGTTTAGCGAGTATTCTGGCATTATTGACTAGTGGACGTAAAAGAACTCTAGTGAGTGGTAAAATCATTGCTCTATTATTAATCTTAGTGCCTCTTTTGTTAACTTTCTGATTAGAATTTAAGCTTCTTTGAAAACTTTTCAGTCTACTTGTAAATAACTTTTATTTTACTGGGTAAATTAAGTGGTTCGGTTCGGGCACTCCCATATTACATAAATTCAAATATTGTACTATAGATTAACACACTATATCACAATCCTTCTCTTGTTTTTTTGGTATTATTAATTAAATAAAATTATGATTCATTAAAGTCATTTTTAGTGATACTCGATTTTTCACACATTTGTCTAAAGATACTATTCTTATCGTTGAATAAATTTAATGGTTTATCGAATTCTTTCATTTCACCGTCATCTAGGACTAATATCTTATCATAGTTCAAAATAGTTTTCAATCTATGTGCAATACATAAGATGGTACAATGACCAAACTCATTAACGATAGTTTTTTGAATTTTGGAATCAGTTTCATAATCAACTGAAGAAGTAGCTTCATCTAAAATTAAGATCTTAGAATCACGAACCAATGCTCTTGCTAATGCTAATAATTGTCTTTCCCCCAATGAGAAATTAGAACCTTCATCTTCAACAGATTGATCTAGATGAAACTTATGTAATTCACCAGATTCATCGACAACTTTATTAGTATTTTCGACTAAACCAGATCTTCTTAAAGCATCCCATAATTCTAAATCGGTTCTTTCACTGAATGGATCCAAATTACTTCTGATTGTACCAATGAATAAAACTGGATCTTGTGGGATGATAGATAATTTAGATCTTAAATTAAATAAACCAATTTTAGAAATATCAACATCATCAATATTGATCTCACCTTGAGCTAATTCACTTAATCTATACAAAGCAACCATGATTGTTGATTTACCAGCACCTGTTCTACCACAAATACCTATTTTTTCCATCGGTTTAATATCAACTGAGAAGTTCTTCAATACTAATGGTAATCCATCTCTATATCTTAATGAAACATTCTTGAATCTGATCTCACCATTTGAAGGCCATGATGGATCAACACCATCTGTTTTATATTCAGCTTCTTGCTCCAAATCGTTGGCATAATGACATAATCTCTCAACTGAGTTCATTTCATTTTCAACTTGGGTATAAGCTCTTAAAATTAATGACATTAAACCTGCGATTTGTAAAACGTTCGTGACAACTAAACCAGCTGAAGCGGCATTAATGTTGAAAACTCTATTAACAGATAACAATGAGATGA
The DNA here is from genome assembly GCA_003707215.2 of Phaffomyces thermotolerans. Lineage (NCBI taxonomy): Eukaryota > Fungi > Ascomycota > Saccharomycetes > Phaffomycetales > Phaffomycetaceae > Phaffomyces > Phaffomyces thermotolerans. The sequence continues at coordinate 49,997 of PPNJ02000027.1, read as the reverse complement.
TCAATGCTAGTGTTGATGAAACCATATCTAAATGAACAGAAATCCATCTTTGATTAGCAATGACTAAAAAGTAAGCTTCATTCATTTTATTAATCAAAAATGAGTTTTTTCTCAAAAATCTTTCTTTAGAATCGTATGCTTTAATGGTTAGCATTCCGTTAAGCACTTCATTGAAATTATTATAAACAAATGATCTTTGAACAGCTTCAATTCTTTTGATTTCTCTTGAACTTGCTTGATAATAGTTAGCCAATGAAACACATATAAACAGCAATGGAGGAATCACTAATGCAAACCATGGGAAATAACAAATACACAAGATCAAAACACCACATACATAGGCCATTGGATGTAAGAACATTCTAATTTGATCACCAGTTTCATTGTCTAGTGCATCAGTGTCTTTAGAAAATCTGTTCAAAACACGACCCATTGGTGTTGTATCCAAGAAACTCATTGGTGTATGTAAAACTCTCTTCATTGCCTTCAAATTTAATCTTTTTGCCGATGTGATTGTGATATATCCAATGATGATGAATTCAATAGAAACCATAATGACCGCTAGGATAGTAAACATCACATATAAACCAATATAAAATCCACTTGAATATTTAGGCCATTTATTACTAATCCAAAAGGATAACCAAACATTAGAGAAAATTGAACAAAAGATATCAAAAAACAAAAACATCACAGCTAGTGGAATAGCTATAAATCCCAAAGCACCTTGACCTTCTTTCATATAAGCTTTGTAAATCTTCCAAGCAATTTGATTCTTAGCTTTTTCTTCAACATTTATTAAAGCACCTGAAGTCTTTAAGACCTTATCATCAATTGTGGTTAAGGTTTTTGCAACCAATTCTTCTTCAGCTTCTTCTTCTTCTTCTTCTTCTTCCTTTTCAGATTTTTTAGAAAATTCCATCAGTTGATAAAATTCTTCATTGGTATTCAATAATTCATTGACAGTTCCTAAATTAATTGAACCGTCACCATTTAAGAAAATAACACGATCAGCATTATCAATTAAACTCAATTGATGAGTTGCTAGAATTCTTGTTTGATTTTTCAAAACATCCATAAAACAATGATCAACAATATTTTTTCCAACTCTTGCATCGACTGCACTTAATACATCATCAAATAATAAAATGTCGGATTTTGAGTAAACCGCTCTAGCTAATGAGATCCTAGCCTTTTGACCACCAGATAAAGTGATACCACGTTCACCAATTTCAGTTTGATCACCACCTGGGAAGTTATCAATATCATCAATCAAACTACATGCTTCAATAACTTTTTTATACCAAATTGGATCGAATTGTTGACCAAATAGGATATTCTCTTTAACTGTTGCATTTTGGACCCAAGGCGGTTGTGAACATAATAAAGGTTTTGATTGATACCTTATACTACCTGAAGTACGAGTCATAAAACCAGATAATGCAGTCAATAATGATGATTTACCTGAGCCAATAGGACCTGTGATGATAACGAATTCGCCTTTTTTGATGGTGAACGAGATGTCATTAAATCCCTTGAAAACGGTTTTCCCTTCTAGTTCATGAATTTCAAGGTTATTTGTTTCTTCTTTTTCTTTTTCTGGATTTGATTCTTCTTCAGTTTTATCTTTGTCTTCTTCATCTTCAAATTTATCCCATTGGAAACTGGCATTACGCAATTCAATTGCAATATTTGAATTGATTGGTTTTTCATCAGTTGATTCTGAGGAAACATCAGTTATTGATTTATTCAACTTCAAAGAATCCTCTGAAGAAACGTCATCAGTAATATTATCACCGTATTGAACATTATTGTCACCGCTTTGTAGATATTGACGAACTCTATTTAAACCAATCATTGCATCAGCACCTGAGGCTAAAGCCATTGGTAACATTAAAACTTGATTAGCTAACACTGAGAATAAAGATAATGAGGAAAAAATGTTTGCTGGATTTTTATTGTCACTAATACCATATAAAACTAAAAATGCAATCATTGAAGTAAACAAAGGTAATGTGACAGAACAAGCTAATAAAACGTTTCTTATAGTTTGAATTTTGAATATTATTTTTGTTTCTTTGGTTCTTCTATCAATAATCTCATCTTCATAGGCATCTTCCCACGAATAGAACTTGATAATTTTCATATTCTGCAAAATTTCTCTGATTAAAGAAATTCTTTGATCTGTGAAAACGGTCGCATTTCTTCTCATTAGCATTAATCTTTTCATTGATGATGAAATGATGACAACAACGATCAAAAACACAGCGATACCAGCTAATGAAGCAACACCGATATTAACAATCAATAAGGCAATTGCAATTATAACAGGCAATAAAAAAGTAATTGCAAAAGGTTGAAAACCAATGGCTAAATCAATTCTTGCCAAATCAGTTGACATTAAAGAAGTGACTTTCCCAGCAGGAAATTTATGTTTTGTTTTTGGATCTGCAATGAATGATTTTCTCAATAGAGCAGTTGTTAATATACTTTTACAATGAGCACCAGTTGTTATAGAATTATGCAAAAAATGATTGATAGTAATCCCATTAAATAATAGAATACCAACGACACCGAATGAATAACCAATACCTTTACCAATAGGTTTGGAAGGGTCCAAACTTTTGGCCTGAACGAAGTTGATTAAAGCTTTTGATAATAAAGGCAATAAAACACCACCAACATCGGAACAAGCTTTATAGAAAATGGATGATAAATATTGCCATTTGAAAGTTAAGAATAAAGCATAAATGATTGCGAATTTAGGATATTCATTTAATTCTTCTTCAGTTGCATTTGGGTTTTTAGCTAGTAATGCTTTTTTATGCTTTGATAGAATTTGTTTTAAGTTGTTTTGAAATTTGTCAAAAGTGGTATCGATTGACATGGGTTCATCTAGATAAAATAAATCATTAGGTTCTAATGTTCTTTTGTAACCAACTTTCATCAATGGCATAATCCACCAAAATAGTAGTCTATTGAAAAAGATGGTGTGCATTCTTGGGTACACTTTTCTTTCTGAATCATCTTTAGGAACTGGAGGGACCTTTTTCGATATGAAGGGAGTCAAGAGTCTTCGCTCCAGTTGCGGTGGGACTTCTTCCACTTGGAGTGGCATTTGAGAGTACTTTAAGGTATATTTTCAGATTTATTGTTAATGTTTGTTATTTTTTTTGTTCTTTTTCATTAGTACATAATAGAAGAATGTACAGAGAATAAAGAGACTAGTGGAAAAAAGAAATTGTATAGAGATAGCTTGGTAAAGTGCCGATAAAGCTGATTCTTAGAGATTTTGTTTGATTCAAATTGGATTAAAATTGAACGTTTTGGGCTTATTTTGTAGTTTTTGCAACACAATCTTCATAAACTGATGTCGAGATATATACTATCAAAGTGTAAAGATCTATCCGTGGGTCATTAATAATACATCTACAGGAATACAAATTTATACATTTTCAATAGAATCAGATATTTCTAACAAATTCATCAATAAAAAACTGCAATCTGATCCAGAATTTCACCGTATTCCCACCTTGATTCTTTGCTTAATATCACCAATGACACTTCCACCTAAACTAGTCCGGTCCGGGTGACCGACCCTCGCTAATTTTCCATGTGGCCACTCCTAACATTTTCACTTTTTTACACGTATTATTATTGTTTACTGAGAAGAACATTAACTACCGTTATATTCGCTAAAGAATGTCATTCAGAGGTGCAAAATTCAACCAGCCAATAGGCTCTCAGTACAACAACCAACCACAACAGCTACAACAACATTTCAATTCGGTTCCACAACAAAGTTTTTCAAGATCAGACACTTCATCATTCACTGATTATCTAGATAGATTTAACAAGTTCATTAAACCAGTTGAAGATTATCTTGACAATCCTGCATTCAACAAAATCAAACCATTCATTCCACAAATTGGTAGATTTTTGATCGTTGCGACCTTCTATGAAGACTCAATCAGAATTTTCACCCAATGGCCAGATCAAGTTTTCTATCTTGTGAATTATAGACATATTCCATCTTTGATCGTCTATTCGTTGTTATTCATCATCATAATTACCATGTTGGTTGCATCAACTTTGATTGTCATGAAAAAATACCAAATCTATGCTTCAATTGGTTTGATATTAGTCATTTTAGCTCAGGGTTTGATGTATGGTTTATTCAGCGGATCAAATTTCATTTTAAGAAACTTCTCATTGATTGGTGGGTTATTGATTGCATTCTCTGATACTTTAGTCAAAGAGAAACAAAAATGGGCAGGGTTACCAGATATTTCAACCAATAACAGTTATAAAAATTACGTCTTATTAGCTGGTAGAATCTTATTAGTTTTATTATTCTTTTCCTTTGCTGCTACTAAATCTTGGTTAACTACCATCATTACATCAATTGGTATTTTTTCAATTGCGTTTGGTTTCAAAACTAAATTTGCTTCAATTGTCTTAATCACCATCCTTTTATTCTACAATTTCTCTCAAAACTCTTACTGGTTTGGTAATTTATCAACTGCAAAGAGAGATTATTTGAAATATGAGTTTTTCCAAACTTTGTCAATCATTGGTGGCTTATTATTGGTTGTTAATACCGGTGCTGGTGAATTGTCACTAGATGAAAAGAAGAAAGTTTATTAGGTGTATATATGTTCATTGTATATATATATTTATCATATGGCTTAGAGAGTAGCTTAGTATCGTGTGGTCTTATTACATCGAATATATCTCTCTTCTCTTATCGAACTTTCTAGATTTTAGTGCCATTTCGATGTGCTGTGCCGTTACGTAACTCCAATAACACATGAGAAACACATGCATGGCCCATATTTAATTTCCCAATCTTACTGCCTTATTATTTAATCCTCACACTGATACATCGAACTCTGTGATAATGGACAGTAATAATGATGAACTCACTAAGAAAGCTTACTCTCTGCTATATTTCATCACCATCTACTTCCCGACACTCGCCTTAAGACTACTGTCATCGTCAATCCACATAAGATTATCAATAACGACAATAGTCATCAGTTTATTGTTATTACTTCTAATAGTATTCGGTGTGATCAGATACAAGGTAACAACATCATATTCCAAAAGTAAAGAAGATCCCAATGATACAAAATACAACACTACACATGAAGAATTATTTATCAGAAATGACACAACTGACAAAAAACGGTATGGATCAGGTACATACTTGGATGAATTTTTAATCGCTTTAAAGATCTTTGGATATCTTGAAAAGAATGTCTTTAATGAACTTACTAAAAACATGAAGACTGTCAAATTGCGTGAAAATGATGTTTTTAACATGGATGATAACTCTGGATTTGTTATTGTTGTTGAAGGTAACGTTCAAATTTATAACAAGATTTCCAATTCTAATACCACAACCACAACAAAGAAAAGATCAATGTCTTTCGCTAACGATAATGACTTTATCAATGGTGAGAATGATGATTTAATAGTCGAGTTTAATAACTCAAAATATCAATTATTGAATGAAGTCAAAACAGGTAACCCATTGTCATCATTAGTCAATATATTGCAGTTATTCACTTCAGAAGAAGAATTACAAAGTCAATCTAATTCACCTAAGTTCCAGTTTAAAGGACAGTTATCAAGATTCAAAAATAATAATGATATCACACCATTAAGCTTAAATGATACAATTCAAGAAGAAACATATCCTGATAATAACTCTACAATAAAATCTCCTAATTCAATTGCTAAAACAACAACTAACTCTACAATTGCCATTATTCCCGCTGATTCATTCAGAAGATTGAGGAAATATCATCCAAAATCTTCAGCCCATATAGTTCAAATGATTTTAACAAGATTATATAGAGCGACATTCCAAACTGCTCATTCTTATTTGGGGTTAACCAAAGAGATCTTTGAAACTGAAATAAAATTGAATAAAGAAGTCAAGCTGAATTTTCCACGATCTTTATATGATGGAGTCATTCAAAAATTCAAACAAGATTCTAAAATTAAGAAACACGATGATAATGTCATAAATAATATAAGTCAAGATGATCATGAAGACACTTCTAAAAATCCATTTCTAGGTATGAAACGTAAAGATACAGTAATCACGTTGAACAATGAATTCACTGACCATTTGATACATCATAAAGAAGCTATGAATTCCATCTTAAAACCTCCAACTTCTAATAATATAATGAAATCATCTGAATATAACTTGAAAATCTCACTTATTGAAGGAATGTTCCACTTTATAGGTGTTAACAAAGAATCTTTCATGAACAAGAACAAGCCAAGAACTTTATCATCATTGTCCAATATGAATTCTCCAACACCTTTTATTGTATATCAACAAGAAGAATCATTTTCACCTCAAATAAGATCAGACTCCAATACAAAATCAAGAACATTTTCAACTACATCATCTTCGAAATTTGAATTTAATGATTTTGCTGATAGTGTTAACGATGAAGATGATGATTCTTCAGATAGTGAAAAATCTAGTTATGAAGACATTTTAAACCGATTTGCTGACAATATTGACTTCTTGCAATTACGACAAGGCACCACTGTATTAGAACAAAACAGTACTGAATCAAATGGCTTATTCTATGTTGTTTCAGGAGAATTAGAAGTCGTTTACACTGATGGATCAACAGGTAATGAAAATTTGGTATATACTGTGAAACCTGGAGGTATTGCAGGCTATTTAGGTTGTTTCTTCGGATCTAAATCAATGGTCAGTATCAAAGTTCCTAAAGGTGGTGATGATTGTTTTATTGGATTTTTGTCTAGCAAAAAATTAGAAATCTTATGTGAAAAATATTTCATGATTTATTTAAACATTGCTAAATCATTAATAAATTCATTATCACCAAAGTTACTAAAATTAGATGCTGCATTAGAATGGATTCAATTAGATGCTGGTGAAATATTATTTAAACAAGATACCGATGCTAATGGTATCTATTTGATGTTAAATGGTAGATTAAGATCATTTCATGAAAATTCAGAAACGAAACAAATCAAGATTTTGAATGAATACGGTCAAGGACAAACATTTGGTGAAGTTGAAGTATTGACTGCAGTTAAAAGATCTTCTACATTTATTGCATTAAGAGATTCAGAGGCAGCAAGAATTCCTAGATCATTTTTTGAAATATTAGCATTAGAAAATCCTTCAATCATGATTAAAGTTTCAAGAATTGTCGCAAATACACTGAAACATGAAATCAATGATGTTAATGAATTAAATAATGGATTCAAAATCCCAACTCCTGATAATCAAGCAACACCCAAATCAAATTACAGGACAATCACCATATTACCAATCAAATCTGGATTACCTGTGAATGAATTTGCAATTCGTTTAATTCAGGCTTTTAAAAATGTTAATAAAAAAGTTATTGGGTTAGATCAAGTATCAACTTTGAATCATCTAGGTAGATATGCATTTGATAAAATTTCAAGATTGAAGCAATCTGGGTTTTTCTCAGATTTAGAAGAAAATTTTGATATAGTTGTTTATATCGCAGATACGTCAATTAACTCTACTTGGACGTCAACTTGTATTCAACAAGGAGATTGTGTTTTGTTATTGGCTGATGCTTTAGGTGATCCAAGTATTGGAGATTATGAAAAATTATTATTGAGAACAAGAACCACTGTGAGAACAGAACTGGTGCTATTACATCCTGAAAGATATGTTGAACCTGGTTTGGTCAACAAATTTTTAAAAATTAGAAATTGGATTGATGGAAATCATAATATCAAGTTCAATATCTATAGGTTTGAAAACAATGCAGCTGCAAATAAAAATAGAAACATTAAACTGATCAATCAATTATTTCCTAAGTTATTGAACAATCCAAACTTAAATAATATCAAAGAAACTCTGTCAAAACAAGTTGATTTATTCCTTAATACAAAGACGAGGTTCAATGATCAATCTTCATTAACGTTACCACACAAAAATGATTTCATGAGATTGGCAAGAATATTATCAAATCAAGCAGTCGCTGTTGTGTTAGGTGGTGGTGGTGCAAGAGGGTTCAGCCATTTAGGTGTTTTGAAAGCACTAGAAGGTAATGGTATTCCTATCGATTTAATAGGTGGTACATCAATTGGTTCATTTATTGGTGGATTATATGCTAAAGAATATGATTTGGTTCCGATCTATGGTAGAGCTAAAAAATTTGCGCAAAGAGTAGGTAGTCTTTGGAGAAATTTATTTGATTTAACTATTCCTATAGTTTCATATACAACAGGTCATGAATTCAATAGAGGGTTATGGAAAGTATTTGGAGATTCAAGAATTGAAGATTTTTGGTTAAATTATTATTGTAATTCAACAAACATTACTAACTCATGCATGGAAATTCATACGAAAGGTTATGCATGGAGATTTATTAGAGCATCAATGTCATTAGCTGGGTTATTACCACCAATCACTGATAATGGATCTATGTTGTTAGATGGTGGGTATGTTGATAATTTACCAGTTGATGAAATGAAAAAGCGTGGAGCTAATATTATATTTGCAGTTGATGTTGGTTCAGTTGATGATAGATCACCAATGAGTTATGGAGATTCATTGAGTGGTTTTTGGATTTTTGTAAATAGATGGAATCCTTTTTCAAGTGAACCTAACATTCCAACAATGTCAGAGATTCAATTAAGACTATGTTATGTTAGTTCAGTTAATGCATTAGAAAGAGTTAAAAGAACACCTGGAGTCATTTATTTAAGACCACCAATTGAGAACTATGCTACTTTAGATTTTGGTAAATTTGAAGAAATTTATAATGTCGGTTCAATCTATGGGGATATGGTTTTGAAAGAACTGATTTCTGAAAATAAACTAAGTAATATTCCAGGTATTACAGATATTAGACCTTCAAATCATCAGAGAAGAAATAGTATTTGATCATCATAGAACAAATAGAATGAAAATTACACAGACATCTACCATTTATGTATATATATATATAGGGCCATTATATTTATTGTTTTGAAACACTTGTAAAGATGAGCAATGATATAATTTACTTTAATCTTCAGATGGTGCAGTAACTATAATAACAGAATCTCCTCTAACGAAGATGATTTCTGATTGTTTGACAGTTTTGGTGAGCTCTTCCCCATCAGCAGGGATATCATAGATAGTTTCTTCAGCATCACTTAGCACAATGTTACAATGTGAATCGTAAGCCTTTAAATGAGTTAGCATCAAAAGAGTTATTTACTGTATATGGGTTAATACTCACCTGCAGTTTACCAGTTATTTCTCTGGAACCACGTAATTTGACGTGGATTTTTTCGTCTAGGAGAAGTCTTATGAAGTCTAATGGCTCTTTTTGACTCATTATGACGGTGAAATGTGTTCAATGTTATTATGACTAGTTTCTAATTGAGCGTCCATGAAAATGTGGTAGATTTTATTATGTAATTATTATGTAATTATAGGTCACGAACGATGCTCTGGAATGTATAAAGTTTTGTCGGATGAAAAATTTTGTTTAACAAATAGAGAAAGTATTCAATTTAAGTAGTTAAATCTCTGTGTTGAATCTTCATTTATTGAATAACTAATCAATAGAATGTTGAGAAGAGAATTTCACCAATCTGCCAGAATTCTAGGGAGATCAAAGCCCCAATTAAAGATTAGACCTCCAATCGCTCCAACTGTTAATAACTTCACTGTTTCTGATGATCACCCATTGTGGCAGTTTTTTCATGATAAGAAATACTTGAGGAAATATACTGATTTAGATCAAACTGGTAGACCTTGGTCCATACCTGAACTAAGAAGAAAGAGCTTTGAAGATCTCCACAGTCTTTGGTATACTTGTTTAAAAGAACGTAATGTATTGGCTCGTGAAATCCAAGTTTTACACGCAGACACACAACAACCAGATCAAAATTTTTCAAGAAGCTCAGATCAAGTTAGAGAAACCATGTGGAGAATTAGACACGTATTGAGTGAACGTTTCCATTCACAAGAATCTGCAAAGAAATTATTGGATGATAATAAAGATACCTTATTAAAAGATTTCGAGACTTTTTATTTAGATGCTTCTAAAGATGAAGAGGCTGAAATTCAAGAAGCTCTCACTCGTTTACAATATTCATTATTTGGTATCAATGAAGTCATTGAAGATAACATAGTTGATAAACATTTTATTGAAGGTTTAAAATTCATTGCAAATTTGAAATTGAAACGTTATTCACCAGATAATAAACTTGGTTCAATCACCGATGCAGGTGAAGCATTCATTGTCTTCCATGCTGAACCTAATCAAAGCAGTGTTAATGAAAGTATCGATGCTATCAATAAACTAAGAGAAGATGGTATTAGTGTTGACAGATTTTCTGAAATTGAAACAATTAAAGAATATTTGAAAAGAATGTTGAACGAATAGAGATGAATTTATATATTACTGTACATAGAATCAAAAAAATTATACTTCAGTTTTGATTTTTTTTCTTTTTGGTCTTCCTGTAACACTGTATTCTATTTCGTCTTGTTCTTCTAAGATTATCGCAGTGATCTCTTGTTTTTTCGCAGCATCATTAACTTCATATTTAACGACAACTTCTCTTTTATTTAATTTTTTTACTTTCTTATCCTCTGCAAAATCTTTCAAATCTGCTGTAAATAAAACAGATTGAGCCCATCCAGCATATGGTCCCCATTTTTGAACAAAGAATTTTCTTACTGCTTCATAGCTTTCTTTATTCACTGAGTTCAATTTCATTTTATAATCTCTTTTGGCTATTTGATAAACATGGGTGTCAACAGGAATTGAATCATGTTTATCTAATGACATAAGACAAACACAGTCTGCAACTTTTGGTCCAACACCATTGAACTTCAATAATGTTTCATGACATTCCCTATAGTCTTTGGATCTTAATTCATTCAAATCAATCTTGTTTGTAAGAATCTCATTGGCAGTTTTATGAATGTATTTAGCTCTATAACCAAAGCTTAAATCTCTTAAAATATCTTCAGTCTCGTCAGTGGCCAGTTCTTCGACCGTTGGAAACGAGTAATAATCAATACCGTCATAGTTCAATAAGAATTTACCAAATCTAATACTCAGATTATCACACATTGAACTGATTCTTTTAATATTATTATTAGATGAACATATAAATGAAATCAGATTTTCCCATGGATCTTGCCTCAAATTCCTGATCCCTTTGAATGATTCAGAGTGTTTAGCAAAGCTATGGTCTTTAAGGCTCCATTCTTTATATAAATCCACCACTTTAACGTCTAAATTGAAATAATCTTGAATGAATTCATTCAGTTTATTATCAAATGGAAGACTTGCAAACATCAAATTCTCATCATTTTGTTTCAAAAAAACAACCTTATCAAATGAGCAGCTCCAAATATCATTGTGATACTTCCAACGAAATGCCTGACCGCTCTTCAACACCTTTGAGAGGTTCAGTTCATCTTTGGAAATTTTGATGCTTTTCCAAATAAGTTCTAACTTTGTCATTTTTGATGGTGAGAATATGAAACAAAATGGATAAATGCAATAATTATGTCTTTGAGAACCAATAAGACCGCTAATGACCAAATAAAACAAGCGAAAACACCTTCAAGTTTAAGACAATTAGTTAAAGTCCCAAATATATACGGTTATGAACCCAAAATTTTTCACTTATTTTTACGCGTTTAAAAGTTGTTTCAATTTGTATGAAGAGTTTTAGGTTTAAAAGATACCAAATCTGCTGAGTTTAAAATATATAAAGAAGCACACTAGTGTTTCAGGATATCATATAAGCAGTTTGAATGTCAATAGCAAAATTAATATCGCCAGTAAAGAAAACTTTACTTACAACAATGGTCCAAAATGGTTCAAAATTGATAGATTCTCAAGACTTAAAGGCATTTGAAGAATCTTTCTCTTCTGAATCAGCGAATGATGAAGTTTTAGATCAGTCTCCTTCAAAGAAGTCTCCGCTGAAACTGTCTCCATTGAAGCAATCTCCAATAAAACCAAGAAATAGAATATTTGAGAATGATTTCAATTCAGATTTTTCTGACGATGAAATGGAATTACTACCCAGTTTGAATGGTCAGACCAGAACTCCATCAAAGAACTCATCAGTACCCATAGACAATGACATATCAAATTCCATCAAAATAAGTGATCTGGAAACTTCATCTCCGTCTTATCATAGAACTGAAACTTTATACAAAGGCAACATATTTAATCCACCAAAACAAGTTTCTTCGCCCCCATTATTTAGCTCAACACTAAAGACTCATGAATCACCAACCAAAAAGAATGATATATATCCTAAGATGGATGAGTATATGGAAAAATTTAATAATCTGCCCAAATTTACAGCCCTAAAGTCTAACAAATCCAAAAATAATAACACTGATAACAACGGACATATATTCTTATTCACTCAAAGACCTTCAGCGTTAGATATACAACGGTTAAATAGTCGGAAAATGTCGACAATAGTTGATGAACCTAAAGAAGATGAAGTGATTGAGAAACGAATATTTAAAGAATTCAAGCAACCACAACTAAAAAAAGTTTTGCCAATATTATTATCCCAAGAACAAGAAAAGATACAAAACTTAGTCTTGGATGGTAAAAATTTGTTTTATACTGGTTCTGCAGGTACTGGTAAATCTATTTTATTAAGATCTATAATCAAATCTTTAAAAGCAAAATATGAAGGAGAAGAAGGTGCAATCGCAGTTACTGCATCTACTGGACTGGCTGCTGTTAATATAGGTGGTACAACACTGCATTCCTTTGCAGGTATTGGATTAGGTAAAGGACCATATCAAGATCTACTTAAAAAGATAAACAGAAGCAGAAAATCGAAATCGAGATGGCAAAGCTGTAAAGTTTTGATCATTGATGAAATTTCAATGATTTCAGGTGATCTATTTGATAAATTAGATGATATTGCATGTTCAATAAGAAAAAATGATGAACCATTCGGTGGTATCCAAGTCGTTGCTTGTGGTGATTTTTTCCAATTACCACCGGTTATAAAAGAAAATGATGATCAAACTAATAGATTTTGTTTCAATTCTCATTCATGGAAAAGAACAATGGAATTATCAATCACTTTAACTACAGTTTTCAGACAAAAGGGTGATTCTGAATTCGTCTCAATGTTAAATGACATGAGATTAGGTATTGTTTCTGATGACTCTGTTAAGAAATTTCTTGAATTAGAAAGACCTTTAGCTGCAACTGATGGTATAATACCAGCTGAACTATTTTCTACGAGAATGGAAGTTGATAAAGCAAATGATTTCAGATTGAGAAGTATTAATGAACCCTCTCAAGTTTATAAAGCGACAGATGGTGGGATTTTAAGTAATGAAGAACAAAGAGAAAGATTGTTAGCGAATTTCATGGCTCCACAGAGATTAGAATTGAAAAAAGGTGCTCAAGTCATGATGATCAAAAATATGGATGAAAGTTTGGTTAATGGCTCGTTAGGTAAAGTTGTTGATTTTATGGATTCCGCAACATACTTAGCATATACTCAAATTCAACAAGACATCATGTTAGACGAAGATATTGTGGTGAAGAGGGCATTACTGAAACGTAAGAAAGAAGAATCTAAAAACAATGCTGAATACGATCCAAATGATGATTTTATTCCTGTTGATGATATAGATTCAAGTCAATTAGAAGATTCAATATTTGAATTTTTGAATGAAGTTCAATCAGATGATGAAGAAGTTTTAGAAAATATTAAAAGAAAGAAGAAATTGATAAAGTCTTTGAAAGAGTCATCGAGAGGTACAACGCAACCACTAGTCAAATTTTTAACCCCTGATGGAACTTCAAGAACTGTATTAGTTCAAGCAGAAACATGGACAGTAGAAGATGAGAAAGGTGATCCATTAGTTTCAAGAACTCAACTTCCATTGATCCTTGCTTGGTCTTTATCAATTCATAAATCTCAAGGTCAAACTTTACCTAAAGTTAAAGTGAACTTAGGTAGAGTTTTTGAGAAGGGACAAGCATATGTGGCATTATCAAGAGCAGTTTCAAGAGAAGGTTTACAAGTTTTGAATTTCAATAAAAATAAGGTATTTGTACATCCTGAAGTTCTAGAATTTTATACTAACTTGAAAGCCGTTGATCACTATTTGAATCAAGCCAAGTTGCAAAATGCTAAATTAGATGATAATTATGAAAGTCTAATTGACGAAGATATCTACGTTGATGCTGATGAAGTAGTGGCTCCAGCTACTAGTAATAAAAGGAGAAGGTTAGCAGGAAATTAAGATTAGGTACAAAATGAATGAGTTATGATAAATAAGTTGTAGAAATGTTCAAAACTTTTGAATTGCTATATCACACTTCATCCTTATAGTGGATTATGTTTTGACTGAATTAAGTCTTTTAATTGGGAATAAGTTTCAACAATGTAACTAATGTTACTAATTGGGACAAATTTCAACAATTTCAATAATAATTTTAAGTTTAGATTAATTAGTTTGATATCATTAATCTCATCATTCGAATAATTTATTGTTATAATTTTGGTCACTTTATAAATTAATAACCACACTTCCTCGTTATTTTTATCAGGGTTGATATTTTCACTTTCACTCTCTTGTTTTTGGCTTTTCATCAACTCTAATAGATGGAAAGATTCATCTATCATAAACTCAAAATCGTTCTCTATTATTGCAAATTCTATTGATGTTTGAATTATTTTAAACTTATCAACCATTAATTTTGGTAATATGTTAGACATATTATTAAACAACTTAAAAACTTTGGAATAATTTCTATACTCATTATCATTCAATTGGTATACCTTCTCTAGCACCTGTACTCCCGAAGACTCCAATAAATCTGTTGGATTTATTCCATTAATTGAAGACATGAAAGATAAAATCGTAGTGTATGATTCAGGTAAAAAGTCAAGTATCTTATAACAGTTATTAAATTCATACTTGAAATAATACCAAAACTTATTGATCAATAGTTTTTGATGTTGCTGGATGGTCGATTTCGGTAACGATTTGATTTGATCAAATTGGTTATTTTTCAATAATGATTTGATGATAATTTCACTAAACTCATCAGTTGGAATCAAGTTTAGATGCTCATGTTGAACCAATAGCAATTTACTTATTGAAGAACTACTTGAATTCAATAATGAGTTTGATAATGCTTCTAATTGTAATGATTTTGATGTTTTAAGCTTACTTGCTGCATTTAGATTACTGAGCTTAAATAATTGACACATTTCAACTGTGTCTATTAGTGAATCAAACTGTATCTTTATCAGTTTATCTTGCACAAAATCTAATGATTCTATGTCATATTGATGATTCATTATAACTTCTGTGAACTTGCATTTAAAATCTTCTATCAATTCATCATTTTTGTGAGATTCAATCAGTATCGAGTATATATTAACGAGCAATTGAAAGTCGACACTATTTAAACTGTCAAATTTGTTTTCATTAAAGTTCTTTATTGATTCCAATGAAACTTCTTTCAAATAATTCTTAAATATACCTCTAACATCGTAGTCACATCTTTCATAGCACATTTCAATAAACTCATTGATGTTATTTAGTGGAGGAATAGCTTCCAATTGTTGAATGGGTATCATAAATTTGAAACTTGGTTCAACATTTAACTGAAACCAGTGATATAGCCCTGATTTTTGGGAAGGATTGATAATCATTGTGTCAATAAATGCCTTAAGCTCAGCTTGATTATAGAATTTTGATTTTTTCCTTATTTGTGATTTAATGAAACTTATTTCATCGCCATCAAACAATAATAGTTTATTTTGTCTATTTAAATATCTTATTATCAAATAAAATTCAGAACTTAACACATTCTTGTCATTTGTTTCATACTCAGTTAGACTAATTGATTGCACAATCTTCCACACTTGATTAAAATTGGCATGATGTGGTAGAAAGTGTAGTAAAATTGAGTAAATCCAAGGCTTCAAGTCAATTGGTAAATTTGATACAAGGGACATAATTGAATCTGTATTATTATGAGCAGAATAACTAATCAAATGCAACAAATCTTGTTGGAATGTGACACATAGTTCATTTTCTTCGAGCACCAATACTTCAATCTCTTTGAACTTATCCCAGATCAGTTTCATATTGTGACATTTATATATTGATTTCACTATCTATCTTTGAATAAATAAAAAACCAAAAAATTAACAAAAATACATCAAACATTGAACAACAATAACCATAAATGCCATTACCATTAAACCAAGTAGACGAAGCTTTTCAGACCACAAGACTGAATAGAGTGCTTGGAACAGGGGTCACTAGTTACATTGCCACCTCAACCAGCATCAACTCACTAGAGTTGGATCATGGCCAATCAAAAGAACAATTAATTGCATTAAGAGAACAGTTAATCAAGAACTTCATTAGTGCCACACTAACTATTGATAAAAAGAAGCTGATACTGGAAAACCTTATTGAAGAAAATAGATCAGTGGCTAGAGATAATAGTAACTCAGATAAACATAAAGAAGGTTTATTAAAGAAGTCATTGTTATTGAATAAGAGAATTGCGCAATTGAAAGAGAATGCATTGAAAATAAATCAAATAAATAGAGTAATTCAATCTTTTAAAGATAGTGAAGTAACTTTGGATGAGGAAAAGTACAATAAGATGTTTAAAGAGCTGGATATAAAAGAAGATAAGAAGAAACTCAGAAAACTAACAGGTAATCAAATTCAGATTGAAGTTAATTTGAAAAATACTCTGAAGGAGTTGAAAGAGATGAATAAGAATTTAATAAATGATAGGGATACTTTGATTAAAGAAATCGAAGAGATTAAAATAAATTATGGTAAAAATGTTGATATTTTCACAGAAATTGTTAAATTAGCTAGTGAAGAAGAACAACAAGAACAAGAGGACGAAATGGATACTGAAATTGATCAAACAAATATTGAAGAAGACGAAGAAGAAGAACAGGATGAGGTTAGTGATGAAGATAAATAGTCTAAAAGGTTGCAATAGAATAAAGTCTTTCCGTACACTGCGTATCAAATACTCTCTCTATTTGAAATTTATTCTTGCAAGTTTCAAACTTGTTATATCCGTATTTCTATATACTGACAACTTTAGTAATAAATGTTAAATTATAAAATTTTATAAACTTATGTCTTGTATAAGAAAGAGAAGCAAAGTAGTACATTAGGTATAAGACAAAATATTGGGGGGAAATCTTTTTAGTGATGATTCCACTATATCGAAGCACTGAAAATTGAAATTATTAATGGTTACTTGAAGAATTATGAAGATCTAAACTCTGAATAAGAGTTTTCATCAAAACATTATCAATTTTCGATCTGTCTTTAAAATGTAAATGGCAATAGTAAACCGTAAAAGCAGTATAGTAAGGAGTAATTATATATCTAATTATATACAATCTAGAACTATCTATGATATCATCTAGACCACTCATTTATCCTAACTGAGAATTCTAGTTCGTTAACAAAAATTAAATCTTCCTCTAACATAGTCAAACAGACCAAATTTGGCAAGACTGAACCGATGCTAACTTGCATTGACTAATCAAGCCTGGGAAAAAATGCTATAAGGAAACAACGGTAAAGACGGTGTATCAGATAGAAGCCAGAAAGAGATGGAGTTTAAGTTTTGTATAGACAAATTTGATGAACAATATAATTATCTTAGAGAAAAAAAAATCGTTATATTGAAGGCCCCCTAACTTCCCATATTGTAGCTGTAGCTCAGAGTTATAATTTCATGGTAATATTCTTAAAACTATCAAATCTGATAAACTGTGCAATTTAATGTACTTTTTAGAATGTGTAACAGGGTGGGTTAAAATGAAAAAAAATTTGGTGCAAAGGCTAAAACTCTGATAGAAGGGATTTTTGCAACCGAAATATGACACTCTGTGATATATATATGTTTGAAACTATGAGTAAACGCATTCATTCAATGAGGAATTAGACATCCAATAAATCTTTTAGAAATGTTTTAGAAGTTATATACAACCTCTTAAAATAAGTAGCATTATCTAAAAAAAATCTCATCAACATGTCTCATGGGTTGGTTATAAAAGCATGCTGGGATTACACATCCAGCAATTTTTTGAAAATTATTAAAGGCTCAACAACATGGCAATGGATATCCTCCTAATTTAACAGTAATGTATAGGTTTAAACAATTGGTAAACCATTGACTCAGTGAAGGATTAGACATCTAATAAATTTTCTACTTTAAAAAAATGATTTAAAATCTATACAAAATGTATCATAGGTTAGTTTTGTTCAAAGTTGTTATCTATTCAAAGTATGATAATGGTTAGTGGATTCAAAAAAAAAAACAGGGCTAAACGGGGAATCGAACCCCGGACCACTCGCATATTTGGAAATCATAGATTTTAACCCAAAGCGAGTATCATGCTACTAGACCATTCAGCCGAACTTGTCCGAGAAAACCCTTAGTAAAACCTTACCATGACCGGCCAAAAATTTCGAAATCACTAATAAATTGTGTGTAAAACACACCAAAATGATACGTTAAGCTGAATAAAATCATAGTCGAGAAGTGCTGATAATAGAATCACAAAAGAGGAGTTTTATAAGTAGTATAAATTTTAATATAAGGTTAATTAAGAGAAAAAAAAAAAAACTGGAGAGATTCAGATCCATCAGATCCAGATGTTGCTATGGATGACACTAATCAGTTCAGAAACTCTCCAATTATTGAAATTGAAGGTTCCCAGACTCCAGAGTGACGAGTCAATCAATTCAAACTCAATTTAGTGGAGATTTTCTTTTGTAGATCGGAATTACTTCGGTTCGTTTGTGTCAAAATGTGTATTCTAAAAAGGATTCTTCCTATAAAACTTTTCAGGCTTATTTAACTGGAAATCCTTCTATATATACTCTACATTACGTTACAATATACAATCAGTAACCACTTGTCTCTCATGCTGCATGCATTTGTTTGACCAATTGTATCAACTGTTTCTCTTTCAAATACAACATTTTATGTAAGCTCGTTCATCAAACATCTGACCAATAATTGATGATTCCATTTATTTGATTGACGCAAGACTAGAAGATTGACCAATCCAGATTCTCTAGAGTCTATATTGAATGTAATGTATGTATCTATTGTACAATTACTGTATGTCCTATATGTAGGTATTTTGAGCGTGTTATACACTATATATGTAATAAATTGTAATATGTTAAATATTATTTGTCTCTAATTAATATGTTGAATATTTCGTTGTAAATAGAATTTGTCATGTTGAATAATTTCTTACTTGTGACAAAAAAAATAGAATTAAATACTGACTACTCCTACAACCAACCAATTACAAGTGAAAAAAATTATAAAAATTATAAAACTAGAACATACACTCAGATCTATAAAACACTCTTAAATAAAAACAAAAATTACCTATCATTTACTCAATTTTTACGTTTATTTTCATAGTGGGTTCCATTACGATATCCAGTATTTTCATGATAACCACCAAAAATATTTCCATTATTAGTTCCATTATTATAACCATAATTATAATTATCGTCATCAATTATACTTAATACATTATGAGCGTATAGTAAATTAGCATGTTGTGATTGATGCAGATATTGTGCCATGACTTGAGATCCATTTGTATTCAGTCTTCTCATTGATGAAGTTGAATTTCTATGATTTGGTAATGGTAATGGAGCTTGTTGTTGATAAATAAATTGTTGTTGTGGGTGAGCATGCATTGGCATTTGCATTGGATGAGGTTGATAATGAGCTTGATAATCTGAATGATAAGAATTTAGTGACAATCTGGATGAATTCTTTGATGAGTTTCTTGAGAATGAAGATCTTTGATGATTATTATTGTTGCTTCTTTCCTTTTTTGTATCAGCTTTATTTGAATTTGATGATGTTTCTGATTCATTTCTTGTCATTTTGTTTTCAATATTTGATTCATCTTCTTTTTGATCATCCCCATTGTCTTCATCAATTAGTTTATTTTGGTTGCCTTCTTCTTCTTCTTCTTCTTCTTTTTCTTCTTGTTCTTCTTCTTCAACACTGTCACTGTTCAATCTTGAAATACCAAATGCATTAATTGATTCGGTATTAGTTTGATCATCGTCATTATCCGATTTGTTTAGATCTAGATCATCAAACATTTTATTTATAGCAGCTCTTTTTCTTGATTTTTTCTTTTTTGCTTTTGGTGGATTACCACATCTATCTTTACCATAAGAAATCTTAAAAGTACTGTATCTATTATTGAAAGCTTTATGAAAACTTTCTGATTGTGGACCATTTGAGTCATTAACTAATCTGATAGCATTTGAAATATTCAGAAAATTCAAGAAAACACAAGAATTATTGTTGAAATAATTGATCTGTTCAATTTCTCCATAGTCATTAAAGTCTTTTCTCAATTGTTCCTCACTTGGTAATTCATCAGTTTCCTCATCATTTTCTTTATTGATACCGATATAAACATTTCTGGAAGCACCTATTGTAACAGCTAATGAAATACTAGTTGGTAATGGTCCAGGGTTTGAGCCCCATCCAATTCTAATTCTTCTACCTTTTAAATTCATTTGGTTTAATTGGTATTGAGTGAAAAATTGAAATGCTGCATTTGGTTCCACAAACGTTACAAAACAAACATTTTTGTGTGGTAGTAATTTGATCTGTTGTAGAATACCACCTCTTATGACATTACAGAGATCTTCAATTGAAGTAGCTGGATCTAAATTTGATAAACATATGGTTCTGTTATTATTACTTGAATTTCTATTGGAATAACTATTTTCATTATAGTAAAAATATTCTGGTTGATTAAAACTTGAAATTATTGGTACATTTCTAGAGCTGATATTATTTAAGTTATTATTATCATGAAGAAAGTCATTATTATAGAAGTCAAACTCATTATTATTGAGACTCATATCATCATTGTCAAAATCAAGGTTTAAAATTGAAGAATTCTCATTAATTTCATCATTTTCATCCAAAGTACTTAGTTCCGTGTCAGGTTGAGCACAACATCTATCAGTACCATAAAAAATTGAAGTTTGTGACCAAATAGGATTCAAATTTAACTGTTCAACTAGTTTGATTGCAGAAGCAATGTTAGTGAAATGTATAAAACAGCATTTTTCAATTGCATTTTCATCATTTTCTTTTCCAAACTTTTTAGAAATTACATCAATTTTCTCAATGTTTCCAAATCTCTTAAATTCTTTTAACAAAAATTCTTCATCGATTACCTTAGTGTCATCAATTGAGTTCAAGTTACCGATGAAAACATTTCTTGTTGCACCATCATTATCAATTGCACTTGAAATATGAGCTAGTAAGTTTCTTGTATTAATGAAATTAATTTTTAGTTTATCGGACTTGAAAACATTTTTATATTTATTTGAGAAAATTGTTAAACTTTTGAAAAATTCAAAACAGTTCTCTAATTTCAAAAATGAGACTATTATTGAGTTGAGTTCATTATCATCATCAGCATCATCATTGCTGTTGTTGCCTTTGAATAGCTTAATATTTTCAATTGGACCAAAATGTAAATTATCTAAAAACTCGGTTATTGATAAGTTTGGGTTAAGATTTGTTAATAAAATTGATCTTGTTGGTTTCTTATTGAATTGAGATTTTAAGTCATGAATTGATGAATTAACATTTGAAGAGATTGATGATTCTAAATGGTCTTTTAAATCTAAATCATCTAAATCAGAATATGAAGTACTTGAAATATTTTCATATAATGTATCATCATCTATTTGATTTAAAGGTTTTTTTGAAGGAGTTGCATCATTTAGTTTCTTTTTTCTTAAACTTTTTGGAGGTAAATTCAATTTTGGAACAGGCTGTGGGATAAAGTAATGATTTTGGTGCATATGGTGTCTTGGATATGGAGAACTTAAAGGTGTTTGTTGAACTTGTATAAACGGAGATGATATTAATAGTTGTCTTGGTAGCAAAGAAGACCCATAAGCAACATCGAATGGAGATTGTGGTGGATTTGAATAATCCAATGGAGATTGTTTGTAAACTGGGGGGTATTTCTGGTAAGGTATCATAGTAAAATTAGTAATAAATATATATAGTGACGCGTTGATGTTAGATCTGAAACAATCAAAAAAACTATTTAAAGGAATATAACGATTTATCGAGTAAAAAAAAACAGTCAAAAAGGCTGAATTGGGGAACTAAAAAGCGAAGGTATGGAGTCTTTCTGGAGCGAAGGTCAAAATATGATCTTTGAATGTATTAATTTGTTGATTTTTGATTTTTTGCTCAATTTAATTGTCGATCAAGTTTTTTTTAAGGAATTTTTTTTTGTCCAGATTCAATGAAAAGAAAAAAAAATAATGTAAGACTTGGAATGTAAACAAAGTTGGGTTATTTTTGTCGAAGTTTAAAAAAAGTTGCTTGAAATGAAATATTTTGAAGATGTTTAGTGGGGAACTGTTTTTCATGATTCATCATTGTGATTTCGATAGTAATTGAAGTTGTAGTGGAAGTATAAATTGTGTGCATTATCGCTGGCCGATTTTGACATAACCGCCATGATAAATTATAATTATAAGCACACCGCGAGTTATTAATTAAAAGCTTGTATCTTGTATAAAGATTTTAATGGGTAAATTTATATAAACCTGGCGGAAAAAAAAAAAGGTATTCCTGTTTCTTTTATATTAAATTGGACTTCAGCGGCTAATTTATCTGTTGAAAGCACTGCTGGTATGAAAGCTGTCAGTTGATTTGCCTTTATACCGCGGAATTGCTCTTCAATAGTTAAATCGATGGTTAAGATCTAATACAACTATATTCATAAAAACAGTCTCTTATTCGTGTATCCCATTATTTCTGTGATATAGCAAACGATGGGGTCAATAGAGATATAGAACTCTCAAAATTACAAGTAAATAATCATCATATAACGTAACATTCATCTACTATTTTGCCAATCAAACAAACTTCCTCCTTCCTCCTTAACTGGCTTGACTTTTAGTCCATTGATACCTGTAGTGATACCCGCATCAGCGTTGTTATTGTTGTTATTACCATGATCAACATCTTTCACTTCATTTAACCAAGATGCTAAACCCAATGACCCATCCGCACCAAAACCTAATTCCACCTCATTTATTTCAAATAAGTTATTATAATTCATCAACTCTTCATGATTGAAATTGAAGTTGAAGACTCCAGAATCATCCATAACAACATCTTCTCTTTTGAAGTTAGTATTGTTATGTTGAAGATTCCTAGGGATTCTTTGTTGACTGATTCCATTTATCGATACAATTGGTGGAACATTTAGTTGATTTAACATTTCACTTATCTCATTGCCCCCCTCTAGATTCATCTCTTTCGATAAAGGTGATGGATTGTTTTTAGTCATCTTCTTTTTCTTATTGATATCATCTTCTCCATTTCTTTTAACTTCAATCTTAGTGTTCAAAATACATTGAATTGAATTCTCTAATAATGTCAAACATCTAATCGAAACATTACCTGGAATATATCCTTCAATAGGATTGATATTATTCATATTGTTGTTATTATTACTAGAGTTGTTATCAGTATAGTATCTCAAATTTTCGAGTTTCAATTCATCAACGATTCTAGTTAACAGATTTTTTGATTCTTGAAATAATGAACCACCTTTGGTATATTCTAATGAGCCTTTAGTACTTAATAGACATAATCTGATTTTCAGCCTTATAATATTAATAGGAATAGGTAAATAATAATCATATGAAAAAAATTCACTCAATGTATTCAATAAAGCAATTGTACATTGTTGAATTGCAATATTTGATGATGAACCATATTTTTTGATATTAATCTCATCATTATTATTAACTTCATTTGCAATTAATGGTAAATGAATCAAAATTTTGGCACTATAATATAAAGTAATTAATAGTTTGACATTAGTTTTGTAATTATTAAAATTTTTAGTTAAACCATTTACTTCAATTTCAAATTTCAATTCTCTTGGTAAATTTCTTCTCCAAGAATCTAGTAAGTTTTCGTGAATCAAAATAATCTCATAAATACTTTCAAAATCATCATCATTCAATCCATATTTATGTCTTTTAAAGATGTTATCTAAGATATTTCCCATAATTTTACTGAATCTCATAATTGATAAAGAATATTCTGAAACTTTACCAATTAATGGAATCTTAGAATTTTTAACAACAATGAAATTAGTATTATTATCGGTATTAATAAAATCATCACTAAATGGCAAAGCACATTCAATTTCATAATCCTTTAATAATCTAGGAACACCTAGCTGTAATGAAGCAAAAGTGTCTAAAGAATAAATACACCAAAATAGAATTCGTCTTTCAGCTTGTAATTTAGTAGAAACAATAGAACCTTTTGAACTTAAAACTGCAGAAGGACAACGATGTAATCTTAATTGTTGACACATTGTAATGACTCTACCTCTTAATCCATATGAAGTGATAACATCTCCAATATTCAAACAATAAAATAAAGATAAACTTAGAATTTGTAAAGACTGAATACAGCACTGTTGAGCAATTGAAGAATTAATTAATTCATGAATTAAATTATCATAATAATCAATTAACTTTTTGAATTCAGTTGGTTCAAATAATTCATTATGACTTGTTTTGTTTTGGTTTTTGTTTTTAATTGATAATAAAGATAACTGTAACATTAAAATTAAAATGAAACCAAATTGTTCATTTTTGAACATTGAATTATCCAAAAATTTCAACTCAAAAGATTTTAAAAACTCTTTAAACGTTATTTGAAACTCATTTTCATCTAAAATTGGCAAAAATTGATTCCAATCTTTAAAATAAATAGGAAGAAGTTCGTTCATTTGAAATAGATTTGGAAATTTCAAATTATTGAAAAACAAATTAGATTCTAATTTTAATATATCTTTGAAATTTATATTCATTAAATTTATTTTATCATCTTGGTTTAGGTTTAGTGGATTTTTAGGAATTTCCTTCAATGATGCAATTGTTTGAGCTGTTAAGATAATAGCCTTTGACGTAAATCCATGATTTAAACCAATCTTGGATAATAATGATGGTATAAATAATGTTTCTTCAGTTGATCTTGGTATTGACATAGACACCATTGTTGCTAAATGTGATTTATTATTAACAGTGTTACTTTTCATCTTGGATATAGCTAGTGCGGCTCGTAATCCTGGAGCTTGATTTTGTTCAAATGAAACTTCATCAGTGAACAAATTGTTATCATGATTGTTGATTGATGATAATATTGATTCTTCATCTGTTAGATCACCAATATCTAGATCAACGGAACCTGCAATAGATACCGGGCGTTCAGAAATTGAATGAGGATAATTTGAACAACAACCTGGCTGAGACGGATGAGATTTTGGATCATGATCAATGTAATCATTTAAAACGGTATTGTTTTTAGTATTGTTCTTATTAAGTAGCGATAAATTTGTTGAACTTAAAGGTTTGATATCATTAGCTAGTTTATTGTTATCTCGCAAATCCATCAAGGCCAATAATCTTTTATTCTCTGTTTCCAGTTCACGAACTCTTTCTTCTAGAGTTTCAGTATAACCTCTTGGGAAAGCTCTTCTGGATAGTTTATCACTTATTTTACATTCAAACCCAACAGAGGCACATTGAGAACATTGGGGTCTCTTCCCATCACATTTTGTTTTCTTTAGACGACATCTATCACAAGCTTGAGCCACTCTTTCTATTTGGGAACCTGGCTGCTTTATGACTTTAGCTTTTACCATTCTTATTTCAGTGTTGTGATGTGATACTAGTTTTTAGTAGTTTGATGTTATGATTTGATGAAATTAACAAAAAAAGATGATAGAGTCAAATTTTCGATGGTCTTGACTCTTTTGATAAAAATTACTTATAGAGTCATCAAAATTTTTCAATATAATCTGGGGGTAAAATTTTTTATCCGAGCTTTAACACGTCTTCGGATTTATGAGAATGGCTAACTCCGCCGTCACGTGAATATTATTTGTCATGTATTATGTAATTTGTATTATGTAAATAATTATCCGAATCGGGAAGTTTTAAACACGAAAAAAGTTTTTATTTTTTTTTGTTTTGGTTTTTCTTAAAACTCTCAGAGGAAAAATTTAACTTTTTGGTGATATAAAGTTTGTTTTTATTAGGTTCAGTTACTCAATTTTCCATATTCCTATATTTCACTCATCTTTCCTTTATTTGGAAACCCCTTCTCTATCACCAATTCCACTTGCTTACCTTTCAACCTCATTCCGTTTTTTTCATACTATCACAGGATCTTGTTTTCATCTGATTCCATTAGAGAAAAAACAACAGGCATTTTATACCCAATACTCAGTTTTCATATCTTATATATATCACTGAAAAGATTAATACATTCACGCTTGACATCAGAAATTCATAAAAAAAAAACATAGATACTTTCTTATAGATATAAATCATGCTCAATATCATTTTATTTTTATTCATATCATCTGGTTTAGCAATCTTCCCAATATCAGAGAACAGATTCATTAGCAATAAAGATTGTTATGAAGTTCCTAATTCAAATTATAGAGCCACAACAACTACATCCTCATCTATTAAAAAGGATTCAATTTTCACAAACACCTCATCAACTGTTTTGAACTTAACACCTGGTATTTCTTTACTGCAAACTGATGAAAATAATGAATGTTACTATGTTGATACAATTATTGGTCAAGAAGGCTACCCTTTAATCATTGACACCGGTTCCGCTTATTTATGGGTTTATGGTGAAGACTGTACTGAAGAAGCTTGCTTAGCAAACAAACGGTATACAGCAAGTTTAGCATCTTCACCAACTTCAACTTTCGCTTTAGCTTATGTTACTGGCTCAGCAATTGGTGATGTCGTTGAAGATAACATTATTGTCAATAAACTAGCAACAACTCAAAAGTTCAAGTTTGGTATGGCCAATACAGTTCCTAAATTTTTTAGTAAATATCCAGTTTCTGGTATTTTTGGTTTACCATCAAATGACTCAAATTCAATTGAAAGTATTATATCTGCACTATATGACTCTAATGCTATTAGTGTTAAAAGATTCTCAGTACTTATAGGTAAAATCAATCCGAATGATGTTATAAACTATCCAAATTCAGGTATTTTTTCAATTGGTAATCCAATTGATGAATTATACATAAATGAATTGAATAACGTTTCATTAATTGAGAATGATTCCAATTATTGGATGATATTGATTAATTCCATTTTAGTCAATTATTCTAATCATGTTTATTTCACTAATTATACTAATTTTGATGGTATTAATTATTCAAATGTTATCAGAAAAGCCATTGTCGATACTGGTACCACAGTTTTAGCTTTACCTTATCAAGACGCAATTGATTTACATTCATATTTTGAACACTCTATTACAGATGGATCCAATTTTGCTATTTTATGTAATTCAACTCTTGTGATAAATTTGAATATAAATGATCAAATTTATTCAATTCAACCTGACAGTTATTTGGGTAACGCTTACTCCACTGATTCTGGATATAATGGGTATTGTGTTTCTAATATTCAAGGTATTCATTTAGATACTTGGATCTTGGGCTCAGTTTTTCTGAAATCTGTTTATGTTGATTTTAATGTTGAAGAACAGAAAATTGGATTTGCTGAAAGGAACACAAATGTCCTGTTGACTTCAACTTCAACTTCAGTAACAAACACGCTTACTGACTCAATCATTACTTCAACAAAAACAAATACCACTTCAACAACTTCAACAACTTCAAGCTCTAATTTAGCTGGTTCTAACATTGATGCAAAATTCACATTTTTTACAATTTTTTCTTCAATCATAACTGTTTTATTACTATAAAATTAATACTTTAAAAATTCTGACAGTATTCATTACTGTTACTCCTATTATTGTTACACATTGGTTTATTTATTAGTTTGGTTTAATTATTTATCTTTTGGTTTTATTATACACACATTAACATTGTAAATCAAAGAAAAGCTTCTTTCTGTAGCAGAATCTCTCAGATATTTTCAATTTTATTGATTATGATGCATCGCATGTTTAGTTCATTTAAATTTGGGATAGCAAAAAAAAATATTTATACTGAAAAATAATTACTTTGATCTACAACAAACTAAAACTTCCCTCATGTATTAATATCAAACAGTAATTTACATTATCATCTATCCGATAACAAAATTCTATATAGTTCACTCTTGGGCTTTCTTTTGACGCCTTTTCATTCTTTCCTTTTTGGCAATTTCTTTCAAATCATCTTCACTTGGTTCATAGATATGCCATATTGTATAATGTGGTAATCCACCAACTTTGAATCCCATTTCTTTACACATTTTACCAAATGCTTCTGTTTCAGCATGGTTTAAAAATGTAAAAGCTGGGAAATTAGCACCATGTCTGAAAACTTTAGCCTTCGCCAGTATCGAAACACCACCAACACCATCCAAATCCACAATTTCATCTCTATTACCTTTCTCGTCTCTGATGTAAGCTAAATGGACTCTCCATGTTGGATATTCTGCATAACCTTCCACAATAACATCATCTTCGTTTAGTGTGCTTGCTAATTCTAGTGCAGCAGTTGATTCAATCCATGAATTCAAGTCATATGGTTGCTCATTTCCCAAGAAAACAGGTAACGGTCTCCAAACATTAGGAATTATAACATCATAATCGAATTTCATGAGATCTTGAATAATTTCACCTGGCATTAGTTCAATATCAACATCTCTCCAATAAACCCAAGAATGATACGGTTTTAAAGAATTAGACGTCAGCCAGTTTCTTGCCCTACCCATCATTTTACGTCTTATACCTTGAACTTTAACGTCATGTCTATCTGTGAAACTTTGCCCAACTATTTGTCCAAAATCTTTTTTAAAAATTGTTATACTTCTAAATGGATCACTATAACCTTTGTGATAAGGGGGAGCAAAGGCTTTTTTTTTATTCTCAACGTAATAAGGATCCATGTAATTCAAATACAGGTTATTTTTCACTTTATCTTCTTCTATTTCTTCTTCATCTAAAATCTTGGACAAATTCCCATGTTGTAAACTCATAGAATAATCAAAAACTTTTTCTAATGTATGATCTCCTTTAGAACAATCACTAACTAAGAATGCAATATCAATCAATGAATGTGGGTATGTTAAATTCATCATATGTCTGAACATTAAGGATAAGACATCTTCTGCATTTCTTAACGGTATTAACAGCAATACGTAATCACCATTGACTTCACCATCTCTCGAGCCAGTGAAATCATTCAAATCATAATAATCAACAGATTCATGATATAAAGCGTCGATTTCCTCTTTCAATTTGATACCTTCTTTACTATTCTCAATAACTTCACCTTTATGATCGATCAAATATTTTTCGACACCTTCATCGAATTTATCAAATTCAGGGTTCCCTTTATTCCCTTTAGTGAAATTGGAAATTGTTTCATCTTTATCGCTACTGAATGACTTAAGCAACATCCATATCACAAATAAGGCTGTTATTATATATCCAATATATGACCATTTTCTCCTATCTGATGATTTACGTGGTTTGAGATCATCAGATGAGCTATTTAGTGTTAGTGTAATGATCAATAGAGTCCAGATTGATTCAACTTACATAGGAAGTTCCTCTCTATACGGAGACTTCTCTCTATGACCTCTGAACATTCCAGATCAACCTCTGAAAGGGTTTATGAAAATACAAACTAAAACTTCGGACTTTTTTTTTTCTACAATTTATTGTGTAGGAGTCTAGACACAATGAATAAATAAAGTTGTATAGATAAGAGATAGTATATTAATCAGCTTCGATTAATCCAGTTTTTGATGGTTTGAACCATTGTGTTTTCAATTTGTTCCAAACATCTTTTGCCAGATAAGCTGATCTTTTTTCATTTGCGGCTTTGGCTTCAATATAAATCTTCAATTTTGGTTCAGTTCCTGATCCCCTCATCGTGAATCTGATTAATTCATCTTCAGTTGAGTCTAGAGGACTTACTTTAACAGTAATCATCTGTGATGATGGATCAATTGGTAACAAAGGTATGTTATTCTCTGTGTTCGATTCATACCCAGTTGTCAAGTCTCTCCAATACAAAACTTTGTAATTATCACCAATCAATTTAGGATATGGGTTTGATTCACTTCTAATTGATTGGAAAATATCGTTGATCATTGAAGTATCTGGTACGATATAATAAGAGTTATAACTTTGAAAATATCCAAACTTTTTATATCCATCTTCTAATATCTGTAATGCATTAAGACCTTTTGATTTCCATTCATTGGCCATTTGTAAAAAGACTACGGCAGCTGAGATACCGTCTTTATCATGAATTCCTTCAAACATGTATCCAATAGCTTCTTCAAATCCAAAAGGTACAATATATCCTGCTGATTCTAATTCAATCGCTTTGTTACCAATCCATTTAAAACCCGTTAATGTATCACAATAATTGAAACCTAAAACTTTAGCCATTGATTCAATCATTTGTGAAGAGACTGTTGAGTTTATAAAATATAACTTATCAGGTGATCCTTTATATTTATCAAAAATGTAACTAGCAAATAGAAACCCCAATTCATTTCCTGACAATTGATACCAATTCTCATCAACTTTAACACTTGCTGTAAATCTATCAGCATCTGGATCATTTGCAATCACTAAATCAACTCCAATCGAGTCAGCATAATTTTGTGCTAATGCTAAAGCACCTTTCTCCTCAGGGTTTGGAAATTTAACAGTTGAAAATGATGGATCTGGTATACTTTGTTCGTTGACCGTCTCAAAACTCTCAATATTGAAAAATTTAAGTGTTTCTTTGAACACTTCTAGCCCAACACCGTGCATTGGTGTGTAAACAAATTTCAAATCTTTATCTAATTCATTTTTATTGATAATTTTGGAATTCAAATGTGATAAATATGCAGTTAATACTTCTTCTTTGACAAAGTTCAAATTATGTTCAACTATTCCCTTCGTGATGATTTTTTCGCAATTATAGCTATCTTCAATTGGTGTTAAATTATTTAATATCGATTTAGATATTCCTTCACTGTGATTAGCAACAATCTGGCATCCATTTGACCAATATACTTTGTATCCATTATCTAATGCAGGATTGTGACTTGCTGTGATCATAACACCAACTGCACTTTTAAAATAATCAACAGCAAATGGGACTAAAGGTGTTGGAACGTACTCATCATTACCCTGTGACCTAGCTAAATAATAGACTTTAAACCCACGTATTAAGAATGCAGTTATTGTAATTTCTGCAAACTCTTTCGAATTGAACCTATGATCATGACCTATTACTATAGATCTTTCATTTGTTTGTCCTTTAACATACTCAGCAAGTCCCTGAGATGCCTGCATCACTGTAACGTTATTCATACGACTAAACCCTGCTTCCATTCTGGCCCTTAGACCAGCAGTGCCAAATACGATCCTGTTTCTTAATCTTTTTTCTAACTCAGTGATGTTGTGTGCTTCATCAAGATCGATAATCTCTTGACGTGTCTTTGGATTCTGTTGAAAAGTTAGAATAGATGCGATTCATGCTTGATTCTCACCAATACCCACAACATCAACGCTCATCCATCGAGCGACTAGTTCTTCGATTGATACCATAAGTTAACAATCCTTCGAGTGTTTAGCTCCTAAATTGTAAAAATAATGAATTGTTTATTATGCAATTATGTAATTTCATTGGGTGATGATGAGTGATGAGATAAACAACGCTTTCAAAAACGACTTGAAAGGTGCCTAAACCTCGAGAATATGATCTCAACAGTCATTATCCAATGCCCTTTCAAGACAAACAGATTCAACTTCGTTGAGGCCGGTTCTTTTTGTGTCAATCAGCTCATCCGAGCCGATGAATTGTCATGATTCGAAAAAACTGTGGTTCAATTCATAATTTCACACTATAAATACAAGATTTGTTCGCTTTATTGTTTCCAGTTTTTTCATATATGTGTTCTTCAAATAGACAAAATGACTATTGATAAGTTCAATATCCAATCTATTGCAATTATTGGTGGTGGACCAGGTGGTTTGACAACTCTTAATGAACTCTTAAACACTTCTAAAGATGGTACAACTACAGTTGATAGAGATTATAGACCAACAACACCAGCTTTTGATAAAGTGGTTCTTTTTGAACAAAAAGATAGAGCTGGTGGGGTCTGGGCAACAGATGTTGATAAGGCCGACTCAATTCCCAATGACATAATTAAATCTAAAGATTACTATAAGAAGGAAATTATTCATCCCAAGTTGAAGCAACCTGATGATCTTTCAACGAATAATGATTTATCGAATCCAATCATATCAAGTCCTCAAGACAATGCTACCCAATGGAGAATATCTGGTGTTTATCCAAATCTTTACAGTAATGTTCCTAGAAGATTTTTAAGATTCTCAACCATTAAATATGATCCTAATGAAAAGCAAAAATCCAGTTTGGATCCATTGATCAGATATCAAGAAATAGAACAAACTCTTACTGATTTCGTGAAAGATAAAGAATTAAGTGATCATATCAGATTAAATACCCAAGTTCAGAACATTGTTAAAGATCCAAATACCAATAAATGGTTAATAACACTAAGACATACAAATAAAGAAACTGGTAAAGACGAGTGGTACACTGAATCTTTTGATGCTGTTGTTGTTTCTAGTGGTCATTATTCCGTTCCTTATATTCCATATGTTGAAGGATTAGAAACAAGAGATTCATCTTCGATACTCCATGCTAAATCTTTCAGAAACCCAAAAGATTTCAAAGGTCAAAGAGTTTTAATAGTCGGTACCTCTTTGAGTGGTATTGATATTGCTCAATATTTGAACTTAGAATCTGATCTTTATGTTTCAAGAACTCCAAACAAAGAAGAAATATTTCCATGGTTAACAAGGGCAGCAAATTCATTAAAAGTTAAACCAAGAATCAGAAAAGTTGACAATAAAACAGTTGAATTCCAAGATGGTTCTGTACTACATAATGTTGATAAAATTATTTTTTCAACAGGTTATCACTGGGATTATCAATTTTTGCAAGATTTTGATTTAGTAACTAAGAATGGTTACAATAATGAATCA
The DNA here is from genome assembly GCA_003707215.2 of Phaffomyces thermotolerans. NCBI lineage: Eukaryota > Fungi > Ascomycota > Saccharomycetes > Phaffomycetales > Phaffomycetaceae > Phaffomyces > Phaffomyces thermotolerans. The sequence continues at coordinate 16,794 of PPNJ02000027.1, read as the reverse complement.
ACATCTTCTTCAAGAATCAAAGGTTTATATTTAGATACTTTCAATATAAACGATCCAACTTTAGGCTTTGTCGGTATCAATTTAACTTCTGTTAAGTTCCATACCTTGGAAACTTCAGGTGCTGCACTAGCTGGTATTTGGTCAAATGCTAAAAAACTTCCAAGTAAACAAGAACAGTTAGATTGGGAGAAGGAAAGATTGAATGCAACTCAAGATGACTTTGCTTTCCATTATTATCCTTGGGATCACACCAAAACTGAATGGATTGATAAGATTTTCAAATATGCTCCAATTGGTAGAAAAAATCCTGTTGAGCATGAGGATTTTGACGATTATAATAAAGGTTACTCTAAAGCAGAAGAAGTATTTTATGATATCATTGAAAAGAAGGGGCAATTTGATTATTTAGAACTGTGAATAATTATAATTTAGATACACACAATACATATAATGCATCTCATGATTGAAGTGCTACTAAGACAAAACATTAATTGACGCCAAATCTGTGAACGTAGGTATTGAGTTTCTTTTTCCCTCTTTAAAGAAAAAATAATATACTAGTTTCAATGTTCAGTAATCAACCTCAGTAAGCGTTGCTCTCTATTCTCTATAAAGTGCATTTATCTAATTTGATTTCGAAAATACTTGTGTTTTAACTTTTTAACATTCGTATTTTAGACAATCACTGACTACTATTTACAATCATTAATATTTTAATCACATCAATATTCGACACATGTAGGCTTAAAAGACATATATATATCATCTTGGTATCAGTACTTGCAAATATTTCACGATTTATGTCATGTACAACGACGATTTATGCATATCATAATCACCAGTATATAGATATGACAATATATTAGCTATGAGAAATATGATGACCTGATATATTACGTGTTTCTCATATATATATATTATATTGGATCATTCTTAGGCCCTATCGCTCGATAGGGCCTTTCTACAAGAGTTCTGTACACCAATAAGAAATTTTAAGTTTAAGATAAGTAAATCTTTACTCTTTATAATATTTAAATGACACTAGATAATGTCATGATTGAGGGATCAAAATTATTAGTTGATACTTTGATCTTATAACAGAAAAATGGATGATTTAAACTAAACAAAATCACCAAAAAGATTACAAAATAACATCTTTTAACTGAACAAAAATTTTCTCCCAAAAAATCCAAGATAGTCCATAAAAAGGGTTTAGAAATTAATGTCATGGACCATGGTTAATTGTCATTCCAGCCAATTCTCTTAAAACTGTTTTTTTTTTTTCTTTCTAGGAAAATGTGATTCTAACTAGACTTTAAAACTCATGCAATATCTTGAAAAAATTTGTAGACACTGTCTAAAAAATTGGTTACCTCAAAAAATATACAACTTATTACTATAAGTTTGCCAAATTAAGTTTTAACTCAATAGTAATATGATTGTTCTTACAAGATACAGCTGGATATAATATAATTTAGAAGAAACCAAGTTAATCAGGATTCAGTGTAGATAGAATCTATAAATACAACAAATATTATCAAATTCGTAATGAGATTCATTAATATTAATCATATAATTATATATAACTAGTAGTATTAATTATATATATTATATTACATTAATATTATTAATTATTAATTAATTAATTATCTAATTACGTTCACAATAAATATTATATATATTTCTCTTAGCCCGACGGAAGCAAGTATCCATGGTAACTAATTAGCTGTAAAACCAAAAATAAAGCATGGAGAAAAATAAGTTCAAATTTGGTTAAATGACATATATGAACAGTTATCCCTCAATTAATGTTGGAAACCTTAGATTGTTTCAGTATAGTACTCACTTTCTATATTATGAAAAGCTAGATACTAGAGTGACGAGTCTATAGAATTGGGCGGTTTTCTATATGAATTATAATTGGCGTTTGACAGCTTCATGCAGCCACATACAGGTATAAGTATAACATGATGCATGTCTTGTGGCTGCATGCAATGAAAAAAAGAGAACAAAATCAAATGTTTTCTGATAGTGAAAGAAAATTAATTTAAACAGTTAATTGATACCAACTAATTTTCTGCAATACTTGAGATTTTATATGAAGACTACGGTAAAAGTCTTGAAACTTTTCATTATACAGATGTATAGGAAACACGTTCTAACAATGAAAGAACCCAGATGCATAATCTTACAGTACTCTCTAGTTATAAAGAGTGAGTAGAAGAACAGTGTTTATAGTTTAAACGGTGTTTGTATAGTCAAAACTTACTTCCAGTAATTGGTTAACTTAGGGGTAGGTTTTGAATATTAGTTGTTTTGATGAATCAAAAACATTGTTATGTGAATTTAGTAATAGTGGTGGGATTTATAGTTTTAATATCCTGTTGGTGATGATAATGGTTATTTTTTTCAAATGTTTACACAAAATATCTCAAGGAGTTAGCATCATCGTCTTTCATGATATTATAAAATATTTATTGCATTGTAAGCATTTTTTTTTATAGGTAGCCACTAGTATTTTTAGGTTCTTATTTTTATTTTTTGGTGTGTCTAGTATTATTGTGTACCAGTTTGGTTCACCTGGTTTTTGACAGTTAATTATTTGTATGGAGCTCTGTTTTCACAGATAGCATAGCAATAGAAGCGCTTTTAGAATCAAGTAATTTATTTGGTTGTTTATATTTCTAGCGTAGAATTTTAAAAGAATATGTATATTTTTTGTTCAAGAAATTACTAATGAATCTACAAAATAATGTACTTGGGACTTGAGAGTCATGAAAAAAACCAATTAAAGACTATTTCATTGATCAAAGTCAAAGTGACTCATTTAAGTTTATGATCAAAGGATCATTTTTATCAACAGAGAAACCTAGATCTAAAACATATCAAATTGTTATTCCTGAAGATGTTTGAAACTTCCTGAAAATTTGGGAAAGTCATTTCAAATTGGTTTTTTTCCTATTTTCTTTTCTATTATATAATTCTATAATTGATAGAAACTAATAATTTAAATAATGGCCACTCTGTCACAATCACCACTGAATTGCTTTATCCTTTTGAACCATTCTCACTAAATTTCCCCAAACTTTACCACCACCTAAAACGGTTTCATCTATAATTGGGACAGCATTCTTAGGAGTACATTTAGCTAACCAAATAGTTTCACCGCTTCTTAAGTGAATAATGACATTAGCTGCGTATTTATGACCACCGACATGATTAATATAAACGACATGGATTCCTTCAGGCCTATCATCACCTGTGTCTCTATAATGACCTGTATCTCTTAGTCTGAAATCCATTTCCTTTTTCATTAATGGAGCAGTGATACCACACCTCTTATCTCTTGTTGTATGAGAACATAAGAAAATATAAGATAAAGCGTTTGATTTGGTTATTTCGAAACCTTGAACATCAAAAGGAAACTCAAGAATAGTTTCTTCTTCTCTTGATTTGATTAAAATTGGAATTAGTTCATTTAAAACTGAAGTTAAATTGACTAGATCAATTTTTTTCAACCATACAAAATATGGTAATATTAATATATCGAAGACTTCTTTCTTTTGATACTTTGGATCTGAAGTGTTTATAGGAATGGATGAGTCATTGATGACAATGTTACCATCTTCTAATAACTTATCTCCATGTAATTCTTTCCATTTAAATAAAGCGCTTTCAATGGTACCTTTAGTATCTGATATATCATGTTGCCAATTTGCTTTACCTGTTGGAATGACGAATCTCAAATCAATAGGTTTAGCTGATTTGTAGATATCCCCTGAATCGAAAGATAATGAAGATGGAAAACTGGTTGGACATGATTCACATTCTTGTGAACATTCAGATAATGGCACTATTTTAGAGATTTCTCCATCTCTTTTTTGTTCAGAAGTACTGAATATTGATCTTAGGAAAGACATTGAATGGATATGTTGAGGCTGAAGGGTAACTAATGAGGACTTTGAGTCTGAGAAGTGAACTAAGGAAATGAGATTGCAGAAGTGTGGATCGAATTTTGTTACAAAAAGATTGTGCTTATATACCCGGATTTATTAGAATTTATCGGACACGATGACTAAGTCTATTTAGCATAACTATGATAAGTTCTACGATGTTACATTAATTGAGTTAAACAATCTATCTGAAGACATCTATAAATAATATAATAATACACGGAATAAATAGAAAGAGAAGTTGAGATAACTATTAACTCACAAGAACATTAAACCAGCAATCAGTAACACCAATGAAGAAGAAGAACCTTTTGCCAAAGAGTTACCAGAACCTTCAGCAACAGAGTGAGATGAAGTTGAAGTTGAAGAAGATGAAGAAGACTGATATTTAGTGACAACTTCATCCGAGGTGAGTGTGATAACCGTGGTCTGTTCAGAATATGAAACAAACGTAGTATATTCAGAGACAACACCTTCATTTGTCGTTGTCAAGACAATGACACCAGTTGTAAAGATATGTTCTTGACAGTTGTTATCAACACAACTACTTGTTGTAACAACAGTTGTGGAAACAGAATCTGAAGATGATTCTGTAGTTAAAGGGCAATATGTGGTGTATGAAGTCAAAACACCACTAATACTAGTAGTGATTATAGTTAAACCGGTTGTGACAGGAGATTCATGACATTTGTTTTCCTCACATGAAGTAATTGTAATGACTGTAGTTTCAGGAGCAGTTGTGGCAATTGAAGGTGTTGAAGTTGGAAGTGGATAATATGTAGTATATTGTGTAACTGAACCACCAACTGTAGTGGTAGCAACAGTAATACCTGTAGTAATTGGAGTTTCAGTACAAACACCATTTGAACAAATTGTTGAGGCCAAAATCGTTGTTGAAATTTCTTCAATTGTTGTTGTTGAGCGAATAAAGACAGTTGAAGTAGGATTTGGAAGTGTTGTAGTGGTTGTCACATTAATAGTAGTAGTGGTAGTATTTTCAGTAGAAGAAGCAGAGGAAGTAGAGGAAGCAAAAGAAGTAGAAGAAGTTGAAGAAGTAGAATTAGTAGAGACAACAGGCGAAGTATCTGTTGAAGTTGATGATATAGGAATGAAAGTTTTAGTGGAAGTTAATGCAGGCTCTAAGACTGAAAATGATGTTTCATCATTTGACTCAATTGTAAATGAAACTGGATAAGTATTAACAGCCCGTTTAACTAGTTTGAAGTCAGGGGTTGTGATGATAATATCACCATTGATAATAGCAGTACCAGCTGAGTTAAAAATACCATCAACCTCAATATTAACAATGGAGTTAACATCAATTGATTGACTAATGTCAACGCTCAAGAAATCATCAACTAGGGAAATTTCAGAATTTATTGGAACATCATCAATGTAAACTATTGACCTATTAAAAATGAAATGACCTTGTTTTGATAATGATAGTGAAACTTTAGTCCATGGACCTAATGAGCCAGGGATTTGGATGTTCCACCTTGGATAACCGTTACTAACGTCACCACTAACAACTGGTGTTGGTGAAGCTGGCTTAGAGGATGATAAATCTGTGGATAATTCAGTAGATGTAGTTTCCGGTGTTATCTCAAGTTGAAATGACAATGAAGAAGTGTCAGATGTGGAGGTACTTATATCAGCTGTTGAAGAAGTTATCTGGGTAAATGTCAGGGTATTAGACTCAAAGGCAGCAGTTGATATCAAATCTTGAGTTGTTGTCAAATTTGAGTACAACTGTGAGTTGACCACAGATATAAATGAAATTGAGTAAATGAGAGAATGAGTGAGTTTCATTATGATTTTTGAGTGGATGTGTGGTTTATGAATGTGGAAGTGGTGAATTAGCTTTTATGGAATACCTGACATGTATGATTATATATATAACCATTTCAATTGTCAATTTTGTTGTGTTAAGGTTTCTTCACTTTTTGGTGGCTGGTAACAAAAGTTCAGCAAAAAAAAAAACGAAATCAAATTTTTAGGATAATGAGCTGAAACAAATGATTTCGAGAGACACTTTTCAAGTGTGTAATGTAACTATTCACACACTTAACCTAGGACTATCACCATTTCTTTCTCGCGAGATTGTTGAAGGTTTTAGCGTGTTTTTAATTCATGTTTCTGGACACAATTTTTAGAGTTTATAAAGATGCATTTAATGGCTGGTCAATTGGGAATTAAGATGGATCAACGTTACAGTTTTTGTCACTAAATCACTGATAGACCAGAGTAACAAGCAACGCTAATCAACATCATCACTGGGCGCTTTTCAGTACTTTCGACCCTCAAAAAGTTTCTCTTATCTCTTTTATCATAATTATTTCCATATTCGGTAATTCCCATCTTAAGATATTTTGTGATATTTTCTTTTTTGCATTTTTTTCTCTCTTGAAAATACGCGTAAAGATAAATACACAAATAAACACTCAAAGTCAAATTCACCTAAAGATAATCAGAAAATGGTTATTCAGGACTCATTTAAACAGCCTGGTCAGGTTACAAACGAGTCTGCTAAAAGATTTCAGATATCTTCAGTCAATAAAGGAGCTCATGTTGATTTAACACTGAGTAGTGATGATGACAGTGACGATGACATTATTATAACAGACGTTAGAAAAATTCCAAAATTAGATTCAAACAACTTTGGCACTTCGTCAAGATTCAAAAGTCCAAGTTCCTCCTTAATAACAAGTAAAAGTCCTACTGCAGTATTACCAATTTTTGATATTAAACCTAGTGGAGTTGGTGGTTCATCGTTATCAAGTGTTAAAAAATCAAATAGTTCACAGGATAATACGTCTTCTCATACAAAGACTAATTTTAGTAATTTCAGAAAACCAGTCTCATTGTTAAATCAAACGATTAAAAAAGGTGACGATGATTACGATTTACAAACAATTGCAGATCCATATCTTTCCACTACTGACTTTGTTAATGGGTTACCACCTGTTATATTTAACGGAATAAAATTTTATAATGAAAGCCATGTTTCTGATTATAAGAACAAGTTACGCCAGGCTTACACAAAGGCAACAAAAGAATTAGAGGATGATAATATTAAATCAAAGGAATTAGTTTCAAAAGTTCAATCATTAACGTTGAAAAAGGAAAAATTGAGAAAATTAGGAACAACTGAAGTTGAGAAACCAATGATTGATTTACTAAAAACATTAAAAAATTGTTCAGATGAATCAAGATTAATTCATAGAAAAAATGAACAAACAAGATTATTGATAAAATCATCAAGAAATGAATATTTACGTTTTGAAAATGATTATAGATTTAAAATATTGAAACTATTCAAAAAAAGATCAGAATTAAAATTGAATCCAAAAGAGCACCCAGATTTCAAACATCTATTCCAAGACCTTTCGCTGTCTCAAGCTCAATCAAGAATTTATGAAATTGATGCAAAATTAGCACTTGCTCTTCCTCCTGGATTTCGTGAAAGTCTGATTCAGATTCGTGGTGTTCTAGAAGCAGAACTGAATAAACATTTTGGTAATATGATTCATAATCCATTAATGTCACAAAATCATGTGAATCGTAATGCATTACTGAATAATCCATTAAATGCTAACATTTATTCCAATACAGGTAGAGATAATTCAGAATTAAAAGAATTATTAGAAAGTGTTAAAAAAGTTGAAGCACAAAAAGAAGGTGAAAGTCAAACTCCTGAAAATTTAACGGTCAATTTATTAACACATCAAAGATTAGGATTACATTGGTTAGAATTAGCAGAAGATGATAATAATAAACGTGGTGGTATATTAGCAGATGATATGGGTTTAGGTAAAACTGTTCAAATGATATCCCTAATTTTATCACATAAATCAGAAGATGAATCAAGAAAAACCAATTTAGTAGTCTGTCCAGTTGCATTAATGCATCAATGGAAAGGAGAATTTGAAATGAAAGTTAAAGAAAAAGCAGGATTAAAAATATTCATATATCATTCTGTCAAACAAAAATATTCATTTCAACAGTTATCAAAATATGATGTTATTATCACATCTTTTACAACATTAGCTAATGAATTCAAAAAACACATTTATGGATTTGAGGATGAAAATAAGACTTTCAATTTAAAACATATTAATAGAATAAAGGAAAGAAGATTAAATAGTTACAATTCACCATTCTTCACTAGTGATTCAAGTTTTTTTAGAATTATTCTTGATGAAGTTCAATGGATCAAAAATAAGCAAACTAAAGCATCCATAGCATGTTCTGCTTTAAATTCATATTATAAATGGTGTTTAAGTGGTACACCATTACAAAATAAAATTGATGAATTGTATCCATATTTAAGATTTTTAAAAATTAGACCATATAATAAAGAAGATAGCTTTAGGGCAGAAATTTTATTACCATTAAAATCACGAGTTTCAGATGATTATGATAAAGATGATGCAATGCATAAAGTTAGAGTTTTATTAAAAGCTATTTTATTAAGAAGAGAAAAAAATAGTAAAATCAATGGAAAACCAATTTTACAATTACCAGAAAAGACAGTTATTAAAGAATTTATTGATATTGATTCCAATAAAAATGAAGCATCTTTTTATTATTCAATGGAACAGTCATCTGCTCAGAAGGTTAAAAAAATATTGAACGGACCAAAAGCTCAAGGGAATTATTCGAATATTTTAACGTTATTATTAAGGTTAAGACAAGCCGTTATTCATTCAGAATTAGTTAGAATCGGTGAAAGAAAACAAGGTATTATTTATGATTCCAATGGTCAAATTTCAAAAGATCCTAAGAAAATAGTTTCTGAAATGTGCGTTAATGCTCAATCTTTAAAAGGAAATGTTGTTAATAGAATTAATGAAGTAGAGGCAGAAGAGAATGGTAATAGATTTAAATGTCCCATTTGTCTTGATTCACCACCAGATGAAGATTGGATTTTTTTAAGTCCTTGTGGTCATGGAGTTTGTAATGAATGTCTTGATTCATTTTTTGAAAAACAAGCGGTTGAAGACGATGATGAATACGTTAACAATAATAGTTCAACCAAATGTTTAGAATGTGGGATAATGGTTAAAAAAAAAGAAGTTATTTCATATGATATATTTGATAGAATTTGTAATAAACATCAAACAAAGGAAATGATTGAAATGATTAAAGAAAAAGAGTTAAAGGCCAAACTTAAAAGTATCAAAGAGACTGATGAAATAAAAGATGATTCAGAAATCAAATTATCACCTAAATTATTAAAATCATTAAATTTAATTAAAGAAATAATGGAAAAAAAACCAAATGATAAAATTATTTTATTTTCTCAATTCACCACAGTTTTTGAAATTTTTGAACCAATATTGATTAAAAATGGTATCAATCCACTATTATACGTTGGATCAATGAATTCTGATAAGAGAACTGATGTTATTAGAAAATTTTATAATGATTGTGAATCTAGAGTTTTATTAATTTCAATGAAGGCAGGTAATGTTGGATTAACGTTAACATGTGCGAACCATGTTATTATAATGGATCCCTTTTGGAATCCTTATGTTGAAGAACAAGCACAAGATAGGGCGTATAGAATTGGTCAAACTAAACCTGTTACAATTTATAGAATTTTAACTAAAAATACTGTTGAAGATAGGATTATGGAATTACAAGAAAAAAAGAAAGCTTTAATTGAAAGTGCATTGGACGAGAAGGGAAGAAACTTTGTCTCTGGGTTAAATAGAAGAGAAATTGGTAGATTATTTGGTATTGATGATTTATAAATTACATACAAATCAAAGAATCTATATATAGTTGTAGTGCATTGAAAAAGATTACCAGATTCGGAAGTCAACGATCTCTGAAATAAAAAAAAAAAAAAGACAACAAAAAAAAAAAAATTAATCCCAATAAAATAAAAGATAAAGAATAATAATATCAAATCTAGTCAAAAAAATTAAGGTAAAAAATCTATAAGAATGAGTGGCGAATCTTTTCTTTTCATCTTTGCTGTGATTCTAAACGCGATCAATTTGTTTGCCCAGGTGTTTTTCACCATAATGTACAGTGATTTAGAATGTGATTACATCAATCCTATTGAATTATGTAACAAATTAAACAAATTTATCATTCCTGAAGCTGGATTACATGGATTTCTAACAGTTTTATTTTTGATCAATGGATATTGGTTTGTTTTGTTGTTGAATTTACCTTTATTAGCATGGAATGTTAAGAAAATAATGGATAAAAATCATTTATTAGATGCTACTGAAATTTTCAGAACTTTGAATAAACAAAAAAGAGAAAGTTTTTTCAAATTAGGATTTCATTTATTGATGTTTTTCTTCTATTTGTATAGAATGATTATGGCTTTAATTGCTGAAGATTAAAAAAAAAAAAAAAAAAAAAGAAAGTGAGATCTTATTGAATTACAGGAATGTTTATATTTTTATAATATAATAAAATAGTGATAAGATGATGTTATTTGATTTAGATGTATGGTCATATCTTTGATTCTAAAGCTGATAATTTATTATTGATTGTTGATAATTTCTGAAATAAACCCCAATTTGGATCAAGAGTTGTATTTAAATGATTCAAGTTGTTTATTATATTAATTTTATTATCATTATTAGACAACTGATTGAACTGTTTATTTATCTTATAATTGATTAAAGATCTTGATTTTATTTTATTGTATTTAATTCTTAATTCTTCTACTTTATTAAAATTCTCAATTTTGGAAGCTTTTATACTAAACAATTCATCTCTTAATGAAGATTTGATTGATTTCAAATCATTTAATCGATTAATTAGTTTGTTATTTGTTATATTGATGTCTAATAAATCGTTCATGTATTCTTGATTCAGCTCATTGAATTGTTTATATGACGTTGAAGAATTTGAAGTTAAAGATTGTAGATAATGAGAGATTAAATCGATTGAGGTTAATCTCGTTGAAGACGTTGGTAGTCTTAAAATATGGAGGGATTGAGGGATTTGTTTGTTTATGTCAATAAGGTTTAATGATTGGTTTGATTGGGATTGTTGTTTTTTGTCTTTGAATACTTTATCAAGTTTTGATTTATTTGAATTTTTTGGTTTCTTTGGTTTAGTTGATTCAGTTGATGATGAGTTTATCATTTTTGGAGAAGTTATCTTCAATGGAGTTTTCAAATGATTTTGTGGATTATTATCATGATTTAAAACAAAGTTATCACGGTCGATAATAATTTGTTTATAAACAGGGGATTCAGGATATTCATTATCTTGTTTCGCGTAGTTGGAATACTTGAGTTGTGGACTGAATTGGAGAGATAATTCTTCCGTTATCAAAGCACCTGAATCTTTTGACACTGGGACCCATTTATTGTTGTTATGTTTTGGAGTTTTGATGATGATGTCGCTTGTTGTGAACTGTCTATTGTTTGCACCTCTTGACCGTTGTTCTTTTCTGAGATTCCTGTCCATTGGTTGAAGCATATATGTAATAGGTATATATATATATATATATATTTGTTTGTTTTATTTTTGTGTGAAGTAGTAAATTCTCGCTTCTTCTTAAAAGAGAAAGTTGAAACGGGAACAGGGAAAAGTATTTAAATCGGAGGAAAAATCATCTTTAACAAGCAACAATATATATATATATATATATTATATAGACAGAGAGAAAGAATGATAAGTTTGAGCAGAAAGCAACAAAGTGTGATTGGACTGGTTGCTGTTTCTTTGGCTAGTTTAGGCTATTATTATTTGTACAACAGACAAGGTGGTTCAAATAATAAGATTGATGTTAGTGAATTAAGTAATGATGAGATTAGAGCGTACTTATTGAGTAAAGACATAACCGTTCCTGAAGATGTGACGAGAGAGGCGTTGATTGGTATAGTGGAGGGAGTTTAGGCATGAAGATTATATACTCTCATTAATATTATTACTATTCCTTTATTCCTTTTATATCAGCACAAATCAAATGACTTTTGTAAGAGTCAATTGGAAGAGAAGAATATGTACTCTCATTACTACTTTTATACTTTACTACTTTTATACTTTACTACTTTTATACTTTATACTTTATACTTTATTCCTTTATATAATATGATTACATAATATCACGTGACATAACATTATCATCCAGACACCACACCATTGTAACCATTTTTTTCTTTAATTCTCTGTCTCCACTTCCCCTTCCAATTTTCCTCTTCAAAATTAACATTGTTCAAATTCACTTCCAATTATGGTTTACTCAACTAGACAAATCGGTGCTAAAAACTCTCTAGACTTTAAAGTCTTTATTGAAAAAGATGGCAAACCGATCTCACCTTTCCATGACATCCCTTTATACGCCGATGAATCTAAAAAGATTTTAAATTTCGTCGTTGAAATTCCAAGATGGTCAAATGCTAAATTAGAAATTTCAAAAGATTTAAAATTAAATCCAATCATTCAAGATACTAAGAAAGGTAAATTAAGATTCGTTAGAAACGTTTTTCCTCATCATGGTTATATCCATAATTATGGTGCTTTCCCTCAAACTTGGGAAGATCCAAATCAAGTTCATCCAGAAACTAAAGCCATTGGTGATAATGATCCTTTAGACGTTTGTGAAATCGGTGAACAAGTCGGTTACGTCGGTCAAGTTAAACAAGTCAAAGTCTTGGGTGTCATGGCCTTATTGGATGAAGGTGAAACCGATTGGAAAGTCATTGTCATTGACGTTAATGATCCATTAGCTTCCAAATTAAATGACATTGAAGACGTTGAACGTCATTTACCAGGTTTATTAAGAGCAACCAATGAATGGTTCAGAATCTACAAAATCCCAGATGGTAAACCAGAAAATCAATTTGCTTTCTCTGGTGAAGCTAAAAATAAAAAATATGCTGAAGAAATTATTAGAGAATGTAACGAATCTTGGGAAAAATTGGTCCAAAAGGGTCATGAAGGTATCGATTTAACCAATACAACTTTAACAGAAACTCCAGGTTTTTCTGATGTTGCTGCCACTGAAGTCCCAGCTGGTGAATCTAAAGCTGATGACCCAATTGATAAATCAATTGATAAATGGTTCTTCATCTCAGGTGCCTCTTCTTAGCCATCAAATATCAATAATTTTACAAAATTATGATGATTATTATTATAAATAACATAAAATTATAATATTTATTATTATCACTTGTAGCAATTCTTGATAAATTCAATGATTTTCTTTTCATCCTTAAAACCATCAGTTTCAACTCCACTAGATACATCAATTCCAATCACACCTTTCACTTTAATAGCGTCGTTAACATTCCCTGGATGTAACCCACCTGCTAAAATGAATCTTTTATCATCTTCCCAATCGTTTAATTGAGTCCAATTAATAGTTTTACCTTCCCCACCAAATTCACTATCCATTAAAGATAATATTTGTTTTTTTGAATCATTAATTCTATTCAATTCATCATCATTTGGAATAAATCGTAAAATTAATGGAACATTAATTCCTTTAATATACAAATCACGATCTTCATTCCCATGTAATTGAACAAAATCTAAACCTAATTCTTTAATCTTATCATTGATAAATTCAATACTTTGATTTCTAAATACTCCAACGCTATATGGTCCTGTTTCCTTGATCTTGGAAACAACAGAATCAGTCCAATTATCCCCATCTAACAAATCATAAAACTCAACACTATTAATCTGTTTATTTCTACGGTTTTTAATAAATTGTGTTATTTCTATTGCATTATTGGAGGTGATGGTGCGTGCTCTATTAGGAACTAAAATCATTCCAATTAGATCAGCACCATTTTCAATAGCAACTTTGGCGTCCTTTGGCTCTTGGATCCCACAAATCTTAACTAATACCATTAATAAATATATATTTGATATCCAATTTAATAAATTTTAGTATCAATTTTTAACCAGTTAAATTACGTAATATAGAATTGAAATCTTATATAATATAGGTGGAAGTTGTGGAAGTCATCATACACTTTACTGGAAAACTTCCAAGATGTTTAATCTTCTTTGTAAACTGTCAATTTTATCTCTTGATAAAGATTTAGCAGTTTTCAATAATTTATTCAATCTAGCAGATTCTTTAGCAAAGAATTCTTCTTCACCATTGATAATTTTATTCAATAATTTCTTATAATATTTATGATTTTCATCTTCTTTTTCACGAATTGAACTGATCAATTCAGTTACTAATCCATTGATTTCATTTGGTTCTTTTTTTAAAAATTTAACAATCTGTTCATCTATTTCTTTGATTCTACCAAAATTTGATAATAATCCTCCATCAACATTTCTAAACTTACCAGCAAACTCATTAACATGACCAACTAAACTTTCAAGGTCTCTACCGAGTTCATAAGGGATTGGAGTGTCATCATTTGGTTTAAACGATAAAATTGTTGGGAATCCTTGAATTTTATACTTTTTCTTTAATTCATCTGATGGACCATCTGTTGTGGAAACTTGTGCAATTATCACATCATCATCACTTGCAAAAACATTAGCTAGTTCTTCCCAGTTCGGTTTCAACGTTTTACAATGTCCACACCATGATGCAGTGAAGACAACAAATACATTTTTACCACTCTTCAATAATAAATCATCAAAATCAAAATCACTCACCTGAACTACATTGGATTGAATCTTAGGAATATAAACGTAATCATCAACGTTATCACTAATAAATCTAACAAATGATTCAATGTTTCTTTTACCTTCGTATTCAACAGGATCATGATCTTTATTACCATCAAAGAGTTTGAGTGTTGGAAAACCCGGTATATCAAATTGATTACAAGTCACTCTGTTCTCTTCACATTCAATCTTAACGATTTGAACGTTACTGGCCTTGCTATACTTAGAAGCTAATTCATCTAATTTTGGTGCCAATTTTTTACAATGTGAACACCAAGTCGCATAAAATTCAACAAATGATGCTTTATTACTGTTGAAAACAATATCATTAAAATTGTCATTGTTGGCAACAATCACATTTTGTGCTGTGATCAAACTTGCTAAAGTTAAACTGATAGCTGATTTGAATAACATTTTTAATATTTATATTTTAGGAACCAATATATATATGCCACCCATGTAAAGTTCGATTTTCAGAGAAATGTAAAAACATCCAGTCATTTTGGTTATTAAAAAAAGTCTCTCATGACTCCTCACCATTTTGTTTAAGCCAATCGCATCTATATATCCTACAGCTAATATTATTATGAAGATTATGTACTTTATATGGTAATCCCAAATACGTAGAAAATGAAAAAAATCAATACAATCAAAATAAATATATGTAGTGTTAACAACCTCACCATAATCTAATCTTTACCGTTTTTTTTCTTCTCTTCTTCTTTTAAAGTCTTCAATAAAATTAGTTACTTTACTTATTGGATCAAAATTGGACATTCTAAGTAAGTAATACAAAGCACACATCGCAACGACATCAAAGACAATATAAACCCAAATGAAACCAAAATTTCTCCAAATATAACTATATGAAACACCAACCGTTTTCATATATTCATCAGCAACAGAATATTGACAATATGCACAATTAGACGTAGCATTTGGATTACTGATATAACCAGTACCTGTTTCAAAAAATGGAGTCATGAATTCACCACAAGTTTCACCAGCAGGTGGATTAAAATAATTGTATTCATCAGGTGCACAATTGACTTCTTTATCATGTAAAACTAAAGACATTAAGGTTTGAATAATATATGTGAGTGGTGAAACTTTATACATGAAAGTCCAAAATCCAGGCATTAAATCAACAGGTTGAACAACACCACAGAATGAAATCATAAATGAAAGAAATAAACCAGTAATAACACCCGCAGAAGCAACATCCGGTGAGAAATAAACAACCATTAATCCAAATGTGATTGTATATAATTGGTACATGATACCATAATTCAAATAAAACACACCTGATCTTGATGGATCGTTATTAACTTTCATAGGGAAATAAAAACAACAGAAATAAACAGCACCACAAATGAATTGATATGGAATTTCACTAATAACTTGAGCAATTAACAAAGTTGACCAATGGAAAGTATTTGATTTTGATTCTCTAACTTCAAATAATTCTCTTGATGCAACAGCTCTTTCTTGAATTTGATTAATAGCAGGTGCTGAAATAATAATTGACATGAAAACACCAAACATACCATTTCTCATACCAATTATAGAAGAATTGATCGCCCAAAATGTAAAACCAATGAATAAACCACCCGAAGTGTATAACATGAATTTAGACATGATATATTGAGGACTTCTGTAAAATTGAGTAGATGTTCTAATAGTCACATATTTTAATTGCTCAAAATATGACATCGCATAAGTTCTTGTTAAATCTTTCAACTCTTGTTCTGATAAATCATCTTCATCAACTTTATTATATTTGATTTCTTCAACATTTTTAGTCACTTTTGCGAACTCATCAGATGCTTTCCAAATTTCAAACCAATCTTCTTTAACAGATGCAGTAGCACCAGCACCAATGGCTTCTAATATATATTCAGCTGGATTCTCTTCTTTACCACAAGGTCTAGCTCCATGACTTTCAAAATAATTTAGGATAGTTTCTGAATTATCTCCAATATCACCAAAATAAACCGTTTGTCCACCTTTCTTTAATAACAGTAATCTATCAAATGCTTCAAATAATGTAGCTGAAGGTTGATGAATAGTACATAAGATGGATTGACCAGCAGTAGCCAATTTTCGCAGCAAATTGACAATAGTCCAAGCAGATTGGGAATCTAAACCAGAAGTAGGTTCATCTAAAAATAATAATAATGATGGTTTGGCAACTAATTCAACACCAATTGATAACTTCTTA